>JAESUZ010003819.1:1200000-1572428 GCA_017311185.1 Proteles cristata cristata
TTTTTTAATTTTAACATTTATTTTTATTCTGAGACAGAGAAAGGCAGAACAGAGCAGGGGAGGGACAGAGACAGAATCTGAAGCAGATTACAGGCTTTGAGCTGTCAGCACAGAGCCTGACGTGGGGCTCCAACTCATGGACCTCGAGATCATGCCCTGAGCTGAAGTTGGACACTCAACTGACCGAGCCACCCAGGCTCCCCTGCTATACATTTTTTGATGTATTTTCTTCAAATAATCTTTCCATGTCTTACATATAATTTAGAAATTAACTTGATATCGTATGTCATATTTTTGTTCATAGAACACTATTTTGTGTTCAAAAACATCCGCTATTTCACAGAATGATGCATCAAAATTTACTTTATTGTATCCGTGTCCTATTGGATATTTAGTCTAACTGCTTATATTGTGATGCAAGGAAAAAACATTATGCTCAGCCTTATGTGCATAAATCTTTAACCAAGTCTCTAATAATTTTCTTAGGATTGGTTACTACAGGTGAAGTTCCCGGGACCCCTGGGGGGCTCAGTTGGTTAAGTGTCTGACTTCAGCTCAGGTCATGATCTCGTGGTTCATGAGTTTGGGCTCTGTGCTGACAGCTCAGAGCCTGGAGCCTGCTTCAGGTTCTGTGTCTCCCTCTCTCTCTGTTCCTCCCCTGCTTGTGCTCTGTCTCTGTCTCTCTCAAAAATAAATAAAGATTAAAAATGTTTTTAAAAAAGTGAAGTTCCCAAGTGGGGCTGTAAGAGCATTTTAAGTTCTTGATACATGTTGTGACATTGCTTCCCAGTGTATGGCTGGGATTTCTTAATTCTCTCATTTGCAAAACTCAGATGAAAAAATAAAGACAGTGCTGTCAATTTCACAGCTCTTCCTTGAAAAAAAAGGAGAGAGAGACCATCCCATGTTTTAATGACAAACTTAGATTAACCAACTCTGTCCGTCTCTCTGCCTCTCCTATTGTCCTATTACCCTCATCTGTGCCCTACTTTCCTTTGAAAACTTGTGCTTGTAGGAATTTTATACCTCCCCTTGGTTTTAGGTAGAAAGTTGAAAAGAGAGAGAGAAAAAAAGAATTCTCTTTTGTGCCGCATGCTGGCTGCCCCAAGAAGTTCTCTCATTCGTGAAAGAGAAAGTTCTCTCACTCTCTTCCCTCTATGGCCAAAGAGCTTCTTCCTAAAACTGCCGAGTGGCAGAGGGAAGTTACAGCCCCCTCTCTCAGTGAGTTCTGCTTGACCTTGAAGCCGCTGTTTGACACATGGATTTCAGAACCACAGAAGGGTTGCTTCTTCCAGACAACACCTCTTGCTACATCCAGGGTGTGGTGATGGAGATCAGGGAGGCATTTCAATAAGTTACTCTACATCCTCATGTGGGGATGGCACATATCATTAAGTTATTTTGAGACAAATGTT
Source organism: Proteles cristata cristata (assembly GCA_017311185.1). Lineage (NCBI taxonomy): Eukaryota > Metazoa > Chordata > Mammalia > Carnivora > Hyaenidae > Proteles > Proteles cristata. The sequence goes on from JAESUZ010003819.1 coordinate 1,201,416, forward strand.
TAATGATGTGGAGACATGATTATAGTGTATTACAAAATGACATACACACTATCATCCCATTTTTATATGCCTAGAAGGGATATATGCTAAAACGTTAACAGAGGCGTCTTCAGGTGGTGGTAGGATTATAAAGGATATTTTTGTTCATTTTCTCTTCCCGCACTGTCTGAGTTTGTTATGGCACCCAAAGGGGGAAAAGCTGTATAATTTCTCCTCCAGCCAGAAGGGGGCCCAACCCTTCCCGGTCGTCACTCTGCTGTGGGCGTCAGGGTTCGGGCAAAGCGCTAGGTCCATGCGCCACCCTAGGCTGGTGGCCCCCAACTCAGCCCTGAAGGGGCAGGGTGGGCATCCCTGAATGAAGCCATCCACGGGAAAATTGACACCTTGTGGGGGCTTGGAGAGGCGCTGCTGAGAGTGGGGGCCGGGAGAGCAGGAGGGAGCCACCTTTGTCCTCTGTCCGAGCCCTCCTCCTCCCTTCTGCCACCGCCCGGGCCCAGCAGGAAACAAGAGATGAGGTGACAGAGCTATAGAACATGCTGAGCTTTGGGTTTCGCGAGATACAAGAGATTCTGTATGAATATCTGGGCTGTCGAGCCAGCGACTAGGATCTGGGTCACTCTCCCCTAGAAATTAGGTGACGAGGGCACTGCGAACTCTGCAAACTGGGTTGGATGAAAGGCACCTGTTAGGCTGCAGAAAGTCTAAAGGAACCAAAACCAGCGCGTTTTCAATGAAATATAGTAGCGTAAACTGTGGATAGAGATGTTCTTGCATGTGAGCCCATCAGCGGGCAGCGGGGTCTGTGTATTGGCCCAAGACCCCTAAAATGATCATTGTTCTCAATGGATTTACTCACAATCTCAACATTTCATTCATTCAATCTTCATTCATTGATTCATTCAACAAATATCTGGCCTAACGCCAGTTTTCACCTCCTCCCAATGGGCATTTTTAAGCAAATCGCAGAGCTTTTGCAAAGTTCTGTTTCTCCATTACACGGGTAACCAAGGGTTTTCTGCAGGGCCACACGGTGGCTAGCACACAGGTGGCTCTCACAATGGGCAGCTGTGAAGGCTGCCCTTGCTGTGTACATAGGGCCCAGGTGTGCCCCCAGTTCCCCGAGGGCCCAGGGCCTCCCTTGGCGCCATCCAGGTGTGAGTCTGGGGAAATGAACTGTGCGTGAATCTATGTCTTCACAGATGCCGGAGCCCCCACGTACATGTATGAGTTCCAGTATCATCCGAGCTTCTCGCCGGACAAGAAACCCAAGACGGTATTAGGGGACCATGGGGATGAGCTCTTCTCCGTCTTCGGGGCACCATTTTTAAGAGGTAATGGCCCTTTGGTGATTACAAACTTGGGGAGTTCGAAGACCCGGGTGCAAGTCTGTTTGGTGGCTATGGGCCCAGCTCCCTCTTCTCTCTGGACCCCACTTACCCAGACACACCAAGGTAGGGCTGAGCTCCGAAGGCTCCCAGCCCTTCTCCTGCCCTGGCACATCGGATGGAGACGGTGCATCCATGTGCTCTAAGAATTCAGGTCTGGGTATCAATAAACCACATGGTGGGCCAGCTGCAGGGTCCTGCTCAAGGGCTACAATGTCACCACCCACTTCCCACTGTGAGTGAGAGTAAGGTTAGAATTTAATGTTGACCTTGAATTGGGGCTAATGTGCATGTGTGTGTCTGTCCAACCATCTGTTTACCTAAAATTCCTAACTTTCTCAACTTAATATATTTAATAACATATATAATACTTTATTTTTTAATGTTTATTTATGTTTGAGAGAGAGAGAGAGAGAGGGCACGAGTAGGGGAGGGGCAGAGAGAGGGAGACACAGAATCCGAAGCAGGCTCCAGGCTCTGAGCTGTCAGCACAGAGCCCAGCATGGGGTTTGAACTCACAACCTGGGAGATCATGACCTGAGCCTAACTTGGACGCTTAAGTGATGTAGGAGCCACCCAGGCACCTTTCACAGAGATCTCCAATGCCTTTCCAGTGAGCAGTTACAGATGACTTGCGTGTGACCTACCTCAGGGCTGTTTGTAACTGACACATTTACTGCTTGGGTGACTGCACATCACTGATGTTTCAGAGTCTATGAGAACGTGGGTGCGTGAAGGAGATTGAGCAAAGGCCCAAATGGGAGCAGTCCCAAGGTGGGGCTCTGCAGTCAACACCCTGGGCGTGGCCCTGGGGACCTTGGGAGGGGAAGGGAGGTGCGGGATGCCTGGCTTAAAGTGCACACAAACTACCCAGATCTTGAAATGCAGATTCTGACACAGTAGGTCTGGAGCAAGGGCTCAGATCTGAATTCCTAGCAAGCTGTCCCGTGCTGCTGGCCATAAACCACACTTTGAGTAGCAAAGGATTTTTTTCTTCTTCCCCACAGGAGGTGCCTCAGAAGAGGAAATGAGACTCAGCCAGATGATGATGAAATTTTGGGCCAACTTTGCTCGGAGTGGGTGAGGCTGATGGCAGAGATGGAGCAGGGTTGGGGCGGGCGGGCGTGCTTCCTGGGAAAGGGAGCTCCCATCCCTGTAACCTTGACAATGAGCAATGAGAGTTCTCTAAAAGGGGACGGGCTGCCTAGGATTTGGTGAGCTCCCCGCCTCTGGAGGTGAAGGAGCCTCCTGGAGGAAATAAAACCAAGAAGCCCTGCCAGTCTCAGAGTGCTGTTGGGTCCCCAGAGTCGCTTTGGGCGATTCTCATTTGATTCTGTTCCTAGGAACCCCAATGGGGAAGGGCTGCCCTCTTGGCCGCCATACGACCAGAAGGAAGGGTACCTGCAGATTGGAGCCAACACTCAGCCAGCCCAGAAGCTGAAAGACAAGGAAGTGGCTTTCTGGACCGAGCTCCTGGCCAAGGGGGCAGCAAAAAAGCCACCGCACACGGGACACGTTGAGCTGTGAATGGGTGGCCTGGCTGGCCTTGGAGCCCAGTCTGGGGTATTCATTCTATAGAAGGTGTTTATGAGCCAAAGAGGGATCTTATTGGACAAGGCTGGGAATCTGTCTGCCAGGCGAGGGCAGAGGCCAGGGAGGGGGAATTGTGGCCAATTTAAGGAATAAATGTTCTCATGGAGACCACGTCATTGTCTGTATCTCTGTCTCAGAGAGAGAAGGATGGAGGGGTGGGCATGATTGGAAGGTGCCTCCGGTGAGGATGGCTTGGCCCTGGGAGCTGCCAAGGATAACTGGGCCTCCGCCCCATGTCTCTGGGCCCTCAACAACATGCAACAGGATGTGGGGTGGCCGGAGTGCCGGGTCCCTCTTGTCCACGCGGAGCTGGAGTCTGCATATGTTCCTGCAGTGGCAGAGAAGGAAGGTGCCATGGTGATCCTGTGGCTCTCTCATGCGGCCCTTACTGAGCCTTCCAGAGATCTGCAATTTTTCTCCCGTGTACACAGCACCTTCCTGGGCCCCTCCCTGAGGCCATTGCTTCCAGCAACTTGTCTGATCCCCTCCTATAGCCCGGACCACCTCAAGATTCATCGGAAGCATATCTGCGCTGGCCGCGCTTTAGAATCACCTGAGCGGCTTTTAAAATAATGCCTTTGCCTAGGCCTCATCCTGATTCTCACTCCTGTGGCTGGGGAGGGTTCTGGACAGCAGGATTGTTTTTTTTTAAAAAAAGCTCCCTATGTTTAGCTGGTGTGCAGCCAGAGTGGAGAACCATTGACCTGGTCCAGGAGTTCCCGAAGGCAGGACTCTTTGAACAAGTCTCCTGGGTCCTGCACACTGTGTGTACTGAATACGTGCATGGATGAGTGGTTGATTGCATGAGCCAGCGAATAAAAGAGAGTTCCCAGGTTCCTGAAGATTGGAGAAAAAAAAAACGTAGGCCTTCCCAGGCAATGAGACTAGAGGGACAGGCTGACAGAGGGTGGTCAGATGGAACTTCACACAGAGAAAGTAGGCATCAGCCTTCAGGTATCTGATGATCATACCTTTGAATCCTATAATAATAACAGGAACTAAAAGTGATTGGATATTTATTATGAGTCTTCATAATAAAGTACTTTCCATATTCATTCAGATCATCTTCATAGCCATGCTTTGAGGCGAATACTTGCCATCAACCCCATGGAAGTTAACACAAGGCCCAAGAAAACTCAACCAGTAAGTGACAGACAGGACCACGTACATTATTTGCTGTGCAAAATAAAAATGACTATTTATTTTAAAAATTATTAAGAATTTCAAGATGGCGACCTCAGAGTATTAAGCCACCATGAGCCTAGGGTCCTGAATGATGGCATGGGTCTTGCACCTATGAAGCCCACCCTGGTGACACAGCTGGAATGTGGACCTTAGCAGTCTGGCTCTAGAGCTTGAGTCCGTAAGTGCAAAGCACTCCTTCCTTCCTAAACAGGACACTTCAAAACTCCGATTAGAGGCTTGTCCTGATCTCTCCAGTTCATCTTCATCGGATTCCTGCCAGCCCCTATTTGACTGGCGGTCTCTGCTGCCCTCTCGTGGGCAGTATCTGTATAGCCACACTTGCTTCAAGGATGGATCCCAGGGGCTGTAAGGGGGTTGAGACTCCCAGCCCTGTCCCCCACGGTGGTGGCTATGCCTGAGCTGCCACATGCAGGGGCAGCATTCAGACTGGTCTCTTGCAGCCTCCAGAGTCCTAAACGTGCAGGCGCAGCTTGCAAATGAGTTCCTACTTCAAACTGAGATTGTTTCCTGGCCCTGGTGATCTCCCCAGCCACCAATGGAATGAATCCAATTCCGGGCACCTCAGAAGTGCTTGGAAAACTCTGCTCGAAAGCACTGTCTGCAAAGCCTCTGTTCTTTGCCTCTCACCTGGGCTGGTCAAAGATTCCTAACTAGCTTCCCTGCCCTTACTCTCCATGCTATACACAGCCTTTGCCTTCTGATTTTGCAGTTCCACTCAGTAAGAGTCCTCTTCACTGGCTTGGACAATAAAGCATGGCAGAAGCGATGCCATGCCTCAAGAGGCCTTGCACGTGTACACACTCCCTTGAGCCCAGGCCAGTCTGCCTGGAATAAGGCACCACACAGAGGGGGCCCATCCCAGGAGAGGCTATCCAAGATCAGTCGGCCTCCAGCTGACCCACAGCTGCAGACACTTGGGTGAGCCCCATGGGGATCAGCTGAGGCCGGCCAGCTCTGCAGAACTTCCCGGGTGGTCCACAGACCCATCAGCCAAATACATGGTGTTATTTTTAAGCTTTGGGCTGGTTTGTTTCACAGCAGTCACTTCCCGATACACTATGTGACACCCAAGTATGGTCACATCCACTCCACTCCAATCTGAAACGTTTTAATGGTTCCTCATTGCCCCCTGGAAAAAGTTCCATCTCCCTATCCCAGCTTGGGAGGGCCCTCATCTTCTAGATTTTACTTTCCTCTGCAGCCCTTCTATTTGGAAATTTCCACAGCAAATTTCTTCAGATCCTCGTGCTGCCTGCAGTCCTGCTGTGCATCTATGCTGCCCCTTTGGTATTCTCATGACCTGGATTTTTTTTTCCTGACTCAGTTCAGGTATCACCTGTTGCAGGGACATTCTATGATCTCCCCGGGTGGGGTTCCGTGCATGATTTCTCTGCCAGGTTTCGAGATGGCCTTGTCTCCCTCATCTCTGTAAACCCAACCATCTACTGAGGGCTGACCATGTGCCAGATACTTATCTGTATGACAAGTATCATACGTGACCGTGTGCCGATATTTATCTCGGTGGTTGCTGTCTTCTGTCCCCAAAGTAGCTGGTCCCCTGAAAATTCATTTCAACCAATTATGGCAAGTTTGGTGAGAAGGGTAGGCTAGGAAAGGCTTTTTAGCGGTAACATCAGGAGGGACAGGTAAGAGTTGGCCAGTTTCAGAGAGACGGGGAAAGGCCCGGGGATGAGGCCCAGGGGTACAGGGTGTCCTTGGGGACACATCTGCAGCTAGTATAGGGTGGCCAGAACATAGAGAGGGGATGAACTGAGGAAGGATCATCTGGATTTACTTTGAAGGCACTGGGGAGACACCAGTGGGCTACAAATAAGCATGCAGTAGGTGCTTAATATGTTTCCTGATCAGCACACCATCTGCCTCCTCCATCTGAGAGCTGTCTCAGTGACTGGGTTTTCCTTCTCTGTACACTCCCGGTCCTTCCTGGCACGTGCTGGGACAGGGTAGGGTTCTCATTTATCAGTGAGCAAATGAATGAAAGGCTAAATAAATCCACCCGAGATATAACAATACAAAACCAAGTGGATCTTTTCATCCAGACAAGAACTACTTTCCGCTCCCCTGCTTCAGGGAACTGTGGACAGACTCTGAGGAGGGTCCGGAGAACAAAGGCCGGTCCTCCTGGCTTCCTTCAGCCTCTGCTCTGCCCGAAGAGTGTGCGTTGGTGCCATCTGGTGGCCATGGTGCCCATCTTCTATTTTAATCAGCTTCCTCTGTTGCTAAGGTGCGGTCAGGCCAGAGAAGGTGACCCGGAGCCTGGAATGGGCAGAAACCGTCTGTCAGCAGACTGACTTCCCCAGCTGCTCAGCCAGCCCCAGGTCTGCCTGTCCTCACCCTGCAAGACCTGAGCCCTGAGTCCAAGAGAATAATTGATGTCAGCCCATGCGACAGAGAAGCCCTTATCTATAACCACTCAGACCCTTTCCATAAGGGCCCCCACTGTTCTCAGCAGATGATGGTTTCCAGGCGTGAAGAAGCCACAGGAAGGGAGGCAATGGCCAGTGTTTCCCCAATACCCTTCTTGTCTTCTTCCTAAGAGAAAGCCTGGTTTTGTCCAGAGCAGCAATGTACCCAGTTACAATTCCAGCCCCCGACAGCTGGAAATTGCCATGATACATGGATCTGGCCAATGAGATACAGGCAGACATCCAGGTAAGGTTCTAGGAGGCCCACTCTTCTTCCGAGTGAAGAGTCACAGGCACAGCTGGTCTCTGCCTTTTGCCCTTTCTCTTTATTTCCCTTCCTCCTGCCTGAAAGCTGGGCAAGATGTCTGCAGGTGGACTTGCCTTTCTTTCCCCCTTCATGAGCATGAGTACCCCATGCTATGGATGGGGAAACAGAAAGCTACAAGTAGTCCAAATCCTTGATGACTTTTCTTAAGGGTCTCCAGGGTCACCCCAGGCTACTGGGCATGTCTGGGCAGAGAGAGACCCTCACTAAAGTGCTTCTCTGAGAGCAAAGACACTTCTCCCTTTCTTCCTGCTGAAGAACAGGTCTCTCCCTGACCCACTGCTTATTTGTCACAAGAGAGTGAGAAAAATCTCATTTGTTAAGGAACCATACTTAGATTCCTATTATACTTGTCATCCTAACATATAGAGGATATGGATATGGAGCCCAGGTGGAATCTGAATCCAGCACAAGGAACCAGAGAGCATGGAGTAGGGTATGTTCAGAGAAAGTCAGCATAGGTATTTTCTCTGGGAGACAGGAAATCTCTGTTCAAGGTGAACCCCCTTACTATAGTGACCTGGAGCAAGTCGTTTGCTTCCTAGCACATCGGAGGCGTTTAAATGCATACATATTTAAATATGCTTGTGTGTCTATATACACATATAATGTGTGTATATAAATCACATATGTGTGTATAGATTACAGATTGTTTGGAATGAAGAGACCGTTGGAACTAATCGATAGCCCATGCCCCTACCTGCTGAATCACATTACACCCATATGGCTGGGGCCCAAGGATGATGGCATACCAGGGTGATTAAGAACACAAGACTCCCTGGGCACCTAGGGGGCTCAGTCAGGTAAATGTCCGACTTCAGCTCAGGTCACGATCTCACGGTTTGTGGGTTCAAGCCCCACGTCAGGCTCTGTGCTGACAACTCAAGAGCCTGGAGTCTGCTCAGAATTCTGCATCTCCCTGTCTCTCTACCTCTCCCCTGCTTGCGCTCTGTCTCTGTCTCTCAAAATAAATAAACCTTAAAAATTAAAACAACAACAACAACAACAACACAAGACTCCCTGGGTTCAAAACCCAGTTTCACCAACTGGTTAGTTATTTCATTTCTTTATGTCTCAGTTTCCCCCATTTGTGAATGGGTATAATAATACTACCTCATTCAATTCAATGAGATGAAATTTGCAAAGCACTTGGAACCATAACTGCCTCTGGATAAGCCAATGTTGGGCTAATTACACGTCAACTCAGGGCATTGGCCTTGTCCAAGGTGCTGATGCTCCTAAGATCTCAGTGCCTCCGAGGATCCATGGCTGTGAGACTAGGAGGGCCCCATTCTCTCTTTAACAACCCCAGGGACTCCTTGTACCCTGTTTGCCTCCTAAGTCCATAACTTCAGTGGGGGCCTCTCTAACTGTAATTGTCTGATTAACAATTATAATCTTAGCTGTGATGTTCCCTGAGACGACTCTGTGGCTCATTTGAAATGCCAGAGTTGCCTTGTCCTTCCTTACCGGTGAGGGTGCCTCAGATACCACCCACCACCCACTCTTCTCTACTGATAAGGTGTCATTACTGTCACAGGACTGGACATGGGGGATCAGGGCTCAATGACAATTACCAGGGGAGTCTGGGGGCTGTGATGCAAGAAGAGAAATCTAGCAGGCACCTGGGAATATGCTCGGGCGGACAGCAGGTAGGTGACCCAATGTTGGGCTGGGCGTGGCCTTCAAGTCTGCACCAGGCTTCCTGTGGCCAGGGGCTGGGCTTGCTTCAAGCCTCTCCTCTTCTGATTCTGAGGCTGCCCATCCTCAGCTGGTACTCTGGACTGAAGCCCGAACCTACAGGCTGTGTGGGTCATTCTCTGCTGCAGAAACAATCCATGTGTAGCTCCTGGGTATGTCCAGGCCATGGGCTTCACGTGGGCCTTCTCAGTGGACAGAGATGATCTTCCTTGATGTCCCGCAGCCCACCCCTTCCCTTCATGCCCTGCTGGCCTGGCCCAGCCCCGCCCCTCCCAGGCCTGAGGCCGACAGAGCCAGGAGCTGATAAGCAGCAGGACACCAGAAGCCACTTAGTTGCCAGCTCTTCTGGTCACCACACCTCCGTCTGCTCCTCCTCTGGGTGGGAGCTGAGGTCAAGGCCTGGCCGAGTTGACGCCTGGCTGGGGGAGCCTCTCCCGTGCTAGCAGCCTAACGGGGGTTGACAGCAGAAGACTGTGGGGCAGGCGGGGCCTGCAGAAGCCTGGCTGTTGGACGCTGGCATTTCCCGAAGCTTGAACTTCCTGCCCAGGTGGTCACATGCACTGGGGCCCAGGGAGGCTTGGGTTTGGATACCCAGACCCAGTTCAGACCTCAAAGGCAGCATCTGAAGGAGGGGACTAAGGAACAGAGACCCTGTTTTGGCTGCAGAAAAACTGGGCCACCTTTGAAATGAGCAGGGGTTGGGGAGGAGAGCGCCGTCAGTCATGGAGCTGATAAGGAGGCTAAAGAAACTCGCTCTAGTTTTCACCCTCTTGTGTGATGAGACCAGGGTTCCAATCCAGCCACTGCGGCATCAGGGATGTTGCTCTTAAGTCCACATTGTCTTGTCTGACCTTCCCAATAACTCTGTGAACGCAGATTTAGTCCTGCCCTTCAGATACAAGAAAGCCTTACATATTTGATTTAACTTTGTCCAAGATTCCATGGCAGGAAGTAGTATAGGCAGGATTCAAACCCAGGCCCACTCTCACTCTGAACCCTTTGTTCTTTCCACCGGACCAGAGCAAATTACAAACTGCAGGCCAAATCCAGCCCCCTACCTGTTTCATTAATAAAGCAACTTTCATGCTATAATAGCAGAGTTGAATAGTTGTGACAGAGACTTTTACAGAAAATGTTTGCTGACTCCTGCACTAAATCTGTAGGATGAATGAAAGGCAGCAACAAACACCTCTGTTTATTAGTGGCTGCCTAGAAAAGTAGTCATTCACATGTTAGTGTGAATTAGTCCATCAGCACTGTGGCAGCTTCTGGAGATATCTCATAGTGTCAAAAACAGAAAGGACTTTAGTATCACATAATCGAACCCTCTCTCTATTGATGGGGAAACCAGTGCTTAATGGTGACTTTTCTAATGTGACTCAGTCCTAACATCAGAGTAGCTGGTCTGAAGTGGGCTCTGAAACTTTTCCACAGCCTTGATTCCTAACAATAGTGACCCATCCAGACCCACCTTGACTCTCCTACTAGAGGCCGTGTGACAAAAAATCATCTTCCCAGTCCCCTGCAACGTGTCCTCCACCTGAAATTCACGTTCTCAAAGTTCCACTGTCCTTTCCCACAGCTCGTGGCGCCTGTTGTAACTAATCCCTCCCCCCACCCCATTTTCAGAGGACACCCCACAACGCAGAGAGCAAACACTCACCCTTCAGTGACTATGTGTCCCTTCTCAACCTGAGCCCTTGGTTTCCTCATCTGTTCAGTGGGCAGATTGTTCTTTTTGCTCCATACCTCGCAGGGTCATTGTCAGGAAAACAAATGACACGTGGCATGTGTGATGGATTGAAATGAAAAGCCAACATAAAGTGGAGAGATTTTGAAATAAGCTCTGTTGTCATGTTCGTTTGGTTAGGGGGTGGTGAACAGAGACTGACACCACGTATCATCAGAAGAGAGAGGCCCCCAGGGGTGCCTGAGTGGCTCAGTCGGTTAAGCATCTGACTTCGGCTCAGGTCAGGATCCTGCAGTCTGTGAGTTCAATCCCCACGTTGGATTCTGTGCTGACAGCCCAGAGCCTGGAGCCTGCTTCATATTCTGTGTCTCCCGCTCTCTCTGCCCCTCCCCCACGCATGCTCTGTTTCTCTCTATCTGTCAAAATTAAATAAATGTTAAAGAAAAAAAAGAAGAGAGAGTTCCCCAAGGTTATATGCATATATACCCGTGAGTCTCAAACATCCGACACTGAAGAACGTACGCATTCTCTCTCCCAGAGGAGCAGACACAAACTCATGAAAGACAAAACTTGCATCTCACTTCAAAGGATTCCAAAATTTTTTGAAGTCTATCCATAAACAATTCTAATAAGTGATCCATCATACAGATGAACAAATCGAGGCCCAGAAAGAGAGATAGGACACATATCAGTGCCTCTGGAAGGAGATAAAAATGAAGCTATATCCTTCCAAAAGTGGAGGACAGAGTGTGTTTGGACTGGGGAAAATTTAAAAGACAAGCAGCTGCCTAAAGTGAGGCTCATCTGTGAGGCTCCTCCTACCCCATCTGCCAGCCTAGGGCACGGGTGGCAGCCAGGTGCCTCACCATCCCCAGAAGAGCTGCCCTTTCAGCCTCTGCCCCAAGCCCCCTCTGCGCCGCCCGCAGGGCCACTTACTCATTAAATGTCAGCGTGCACGAAGGGAAGGCTGGAAACGTGGCTGCCTTTTGTTCATTTCATTCTAACAACCCCCAGCTCCGATTCTGGAGTTAAAGCAAAATGGTCAGAATCATAGAGCAAAATGGGTTGCTGCAATTCAACAGGTCAAACCACCCCTCACCTCAACACCCTCGGAATGTGTGTTTACCCGTCCCAATCCTGCTGCATGAGGCTGGGCTCATGATCAGCCTGTCAGCACAGAGCCCGCTTTGGATCCTCTGTCCCCCTCTCCCTCTGTACCTCCCCCAACTCTGGTGCGCGCTCTCTCTCTCTCAAAAATAAACAAACATTAAAAAAAAAAAAAAAGTAAAACCAATGTAGCTACTTTAGTGGCTTGAATTTCAATCAATCAATCAAAAAATAAAAATATGTGTCCATCTCAGAGCTGGGATTACATGAGCAACCCCCTCCAGTCTCCTGCTCCATGGGTTATGAAAAGAGTTATCTGGGTGAAAGGTGGGCCACTCTGACCAGAAGCTCTTCTTCACTAGCTGGAGGCAGATCACAGACACTCCCTTCTGCCTTACATAATTCAGAGCATTTCACCTTCGTGACTGAAAGAACCCACTACTAGATACACGGCACAGGAAATCTCCTTTATTATTCTGTACACTGATTTTGCCATGAAGAGAACAGCTTTTAAAATAAATCCACACCAGACGTTGACACCTGCGTGACATTGGAACATTCTGTGACACAGAGAGGGCGCCACTGGGCCAATCCTTATTTACACAGAAGTGGAGAAACAGAGGGGTGAGGGCGGGTACCCCCAAAGCAACTTCACCTTCACCAGCGTTCCGGTGGTTTCGGACATGGCAGCAGTAAATATGCCACTAGCGCACAGCCGCGGGTCCTGGGGCTCACCAGGACACGACACGTTTCCCTCAAGATCCTCGACACAGATGGGCTGGACTTATTTTTTTTCAAATACCAAGTGTTTCTGGCATCAGTGGAAGAAATACTGGAGAAAAGAGGAACTACTGAAGGTCCAGAAAATCAAAGTTCTGGAGGCCAGAAATCCGACATTTCTCTACTCAGCAGGCTGTTATCGGCCACCGGATCATTCTGGGAAGCCCCACAGTCAATGAGGTCTTTCCCTCATTGTCTGTTTAGCAGAAGTACGTTGTTGTGGAGACAGGAACATTATTTTAACTGGATGGGACCTTTGATGACCTGATCCAACCCTTGTTTTTACAGACAAAGAACAGAGATGCAGAGACCCCTCCCCAGGAACCCCACTGGGCAAGCTACAGACCCAGATCCGGGCAGCCTCTCAATGCTGCGCTGTTTCTACCGCGCTTCCTCTCTGTTCGTCTCCATCCCGTGGCTTTCCAAGGAAATAAACTAATAAAATGAGCTCCGTGCGCTTCTTGGCTAGGAAATGACGTCTTTGGTAAGAAGGCTTCGGTCTCACATCACCAGGGCCGCAAAACGGATCATACGGCCAGAGACAGCCTCCCCCGGGGCAGGGGTGCCCTCTAAGAATTAAGGCAGCTTTGGGGACCTTTATTCAGCAGGATATTTGGCAAGAGTTGGCAGCTCCCCTTCTCACTTTGCCTCATCCGCATCTAGAACGAAGACCCACTGACGGGTGGACATGAATTAACTCGACATCGAGTGAATGTGAACACGATGGTCTTAAACAGAGATTTTACATTTCATGGAAAATCATAATTCTTTAAAAACCTGGTAAAATAGCAAAAGTGTCATATACAGTACACAGGAGCACCCTTGTCGAGGGTAACCTCTGCTGTCAAAAAAAGGCCGCAAAAAAGAAGTCAAACATTACTCAGGATAAAGCACACGCTCCTCCTCCATTAAGTGCGGGCGGAAGGTGAGCCCAGAAGGTCTGCCAGCACCTCTGCGAGAACTTCCAAGGGCTTCCTGGGCCCCTCGCCACCCTCCTCCCGGGGAGCCCTGGGCTCGGGGCCAGACCCCCTCGCCCCAAGCTCAGGAGCCACAACTTCCGCCACAAGGCAGCACCGTGGTGTTGGTTTGGTGTTGGGTCAGCTAGCACCGCATGTCTGATTCACCCTCGGGACGGATGTCTGGAGGCGGCAGGGCCCCATGCAGACGGGCGCCCTCTGAAGCGTGCCCCTGTTCTGACGCACGCAGGCATTCTCCGATCGCCCTCGTTTCAGCCAAGTAGACTCGGCTTTCACGCCCCGACTGTGTTCACCAAAAAGGGGACAGCTAAGTGACTTCCTCTGGCAGCCAGCTGGACGTGAACAAATGACGTCTCTCCCCGCTTCCCTTCTTCCCACACATTGTTCTTTTGCTAAGAAACACTCCCTGGCCACTCGACTGGGTTTTGTTTATTTGTTAAAGACAGCCCTGGGTGGGGAAAGCCATAGTGTGCGAGGGATTTCAAAGTGCTCCGGGCTGAGAGGCAGGGGCTCTGACTTGAGGGTTTGGCTGGGTCCCTTAGGAGCTGAGAAAGCTTGAGCAAGAGTGGCCTATATGCTGGGCCTTGGTGTTCCCACCTGGGAAATGGGGACAGAAACCAGCCTGTAATCCTCGCTGGAAGATAGGAGGCCACAGGGATGAAAGGACTTGGTATAAAACAGCTGGAACACGTAGGGAGGAATTATTCTTCACGGGAGGACTCGAAGTCACTTGCGGGACCAGATCCTACCCGGGATGGGTGGCCCTGCCCTCTCCCTCACCCCCATCTTACTGTTCAGCTCTGTTGGATGCTTTCAGGCCCCGCCTACCACAGCGATCCAAGGCACCTGCCGTTTGGATTGCTTTAGACTTTGAACTGGTCTTTTTACACGAAAAGATCAAAAGTCTTCTGATTTCCCCCTTTTCTCCAAAAAACGACCCAAGGACACTGACTTAGCAGGGAAATCTCAGGACCTTCAGCGAGAAGACCATCTCCCTGCCCCACCGCCGGCCCCACATAACCCTCTTCCACAAACTGCATGATTGATTGATCTGGCTCAGGGACACCTGAGTCTTATGCAAAGTGCCTTCTGGACGTGTGTCTTCCTACCCTCCCAGTATGAGCAGCGTATTTTATTTACTTATGTACTTATTTATGGCCCAAGATTCTCCAACAGGGGCTTCCCCAGTCACGACAAGAACTTCTGAGTCTAGATTTCCAACGAGGGCATAAGAGACTCAAACCAGAAACAGAAACCCCAAATAGATGCCACCAACGTAGCCAAACTACAAATCAGTTCTCTGAATGAGCTGAAACTCACCACCACCGCCACCAGAGGGCGCCACGTGTGAACATGTGTCAGAAGTCAACCTGGAAATTCTCTAACCTGTTCCATCAGCTCAGAATCTTTTCCCCTCGACTTGAATGAGCAGGCTGCTATGTGCTCGGCCCCACCATGCCTTCAGATGCCAAGTCCAGACCATGAAGAGAGACAAAGGGAGTGTTTAGGGCCAACTCCCCATCACTTGAGAGCCCTGGTCCGTGCTGGGTGGGATTCCTACGGAAAGATTCTGCAGGTGTCTGTGGACAATAAATAAACAATCAGCCCATCGGGGTGCCCTTGGGCACCCACTTGGCCCCGTGAGGACAGCAGACAATTCCACAGACACCCTTCTGCCTCACTAGGTTCCTGTCCCAAGTCCCCCAGAGAGATCTCAGAAGCCACAGGTGGGTTTCTGGGCCCCTTGTGCCTGACAGAGCAAGATTTCCATGTGGCCTCTAAGAGCTCATCTCGTGCTTCTGCAAAACCTCCTCACAGCGACTCATCTGCATTTTGCCTTGTGACATCCATGGCTCTGGATCCTCTGACCACCAGACGCTGGAAGAATGTTCCAGAACACGCGCATATCAGACTCAGCTTAGACGGAGTGAAAGCTAACTCTGAGGGTTCTGCTCACGATCTGAAGACTCAGGACAGGGACACACCGAGGCATGCTCCCTGACCGAAAGCAGTCTCCTCTCTCAGGCTGGGCGGCGGGATTTCTTCTGCGGCCCCGAAGTGCAAGCAAATGGAGTGGCGAATTCTGCCCAGGCCATGGAGCCCAGCTTAGGCCAGACCTCGAGGTGGGTGAGGCTTTCCCAAAACAAAAGGGGTTCAACACAAGTCATTTTTCCTGTCCCCTTCCCTCCTCTTCTCCCTCCAGACTTTACAATCCAAGCTCAAGGTCCCCAGGCCGGATGAACAGAAGGTGACTACAAACCAGGTCAGTAAATCGTTTGTAACTGGGGAAAGAGGGGAAGGGACGGAAAGAACGTCTGTCAGGCGAGGAGTCCCAAGACTGTGTCCAGGGTGGTAGCAAAGCCTTGGGCCTGGACGTCGGCACCACAGGGTCCCTCCTTGGGGCCTGGTTCAGATGGCCAGCCAGTGCCGCAGCTGCAGAGGAAGACGGCATGGTCCTTATGGCAGGGACAGAGGCGGTGGGGACGAGAGGCCCAGGGCCGGCCGAGCAGGGCAGCAGTGGAAGCACAGGGGAAGCAGAGAACACCGCCCCCAAAGACCCTGGAGAACATGCAAGCTGACTCCCTATTGGTCACTTAGGCCCAGAAAGGGCAAAGAAGCCTCCCAAAGTCACACAGCAAGTCTGAAGCAGGGGGCTCGCCAGGACCCTCCCCCTCCCCCACCCCCAAGGGTTTTAAGGTTTTGCAAGGGAGGAGACCTCCAGTCTAGTGTGACAGCTCACGGAGCGAGAACAGAGTTTAGGGGAGATTGGACGTGGTTTCCCAGGACCAAGGAGCAGAGGGGGAGGTGGAAGCTGGTAGAGGCAGGGGACAGGCCCCTCTCCTCCATCCCTGGCACCAGGACAATACGGTGTGCAGCCAGCACATGGTGGGGAGGAGCTAGCCCACCCCTTCCCCCGCCCCCACGCCGCTTCCCCCCACCCCCCGGACGGTCCAGCCTGCACCTACTTGGAATTGCCTGACATCTCTCTGGGCCACCAGGTGATGCTCGTTCTCCGGGGTGATGCCATAGGCCAGCCTCTGTGAGAAGACAGAGGGGGAGGAGGCCTCAGCCGGGCCCAGGGGCACCCGCCAGCAGCCCAGACACAGGCCACCTGCTGTTCGGCCCCAAGGTCCCCCAGGAGCAGCGTGTGAGGTCCATACAGGACACACCGTCCCTGTTTGCAGAGTGGGCGGGTTCACTTGGACCCATTTGTCCCGTCCATGTTTATCGGGTCAACTACAGCGGTCAGGCAGGAGGCAAGGCCCTGGAGCTGCGGGGCTGGAGGAGACGCACACGGTCTCTGCTTTGGGGGAGCGCAAAGACACGTGGGCCGCTGTGAAACCGCGGCTGAAGTGCTGCGGAAGGCAGGCTCGGAGCACGGCCAGCGCCCAGAGGACAGGTCGGCCTTGCCGCGGACCAGGGCAGGCCTCCCCTGGTGCAGACACAGGCGGGGACGCGTCGGATCGATGACTGATCCCTGCACGGTGGGGCGCCCTCCCTGCTCCCACAGGGTGAAGAGTCAGAAGCTCAAAGCAGATCGCGGCTCTCAGGTCCAGGATGAGCTCACAGAGCACAGACCTTCCCGGTGACCCGGAGGGTCTCGGATGTGGGATTTCAAGGACAGGAAACAGGTCACAAGGAGCCGGGAGAGGGGACAGACAAGCCCTGCCTGGGACCCTCTTCCCTAAGTCTTTGTGTGCCTCTCTTCCTGACACTCCCATTTGTCTGTCTGTCCCCTCATTAGCATGTGAGCTCTGGGGAGGGTCATCTAGTGCCCAGCAGACCGCTGGGGCCGTGTAGACTCACACCAAATAGCTGGCAAGTCAGGGCATGAAGGGATGGAGAAACGACAGCTTCATCTTCCGAAGGAAGGCCATG
This sequence comes from Proteles cristata cristata, assembly GCA_017311185.1. Taxonomy (NCBI): domain Eukaryota; kingdom Metazoa; phylum Chordata; class Mammalia; order Carnivora; family Hyaenidae; genus Proteles; species Proteles cristata. The sequence continues at coordinate 1,218,485 of JAESUZ010003819.1, forward strand.
AGGGAAAGGCTGTCACCATCATTTATAAAAGAAAAGGCATATTAATACCCAAAGACAGACGTAATTTCAGAGTGAGGGCACCGTTCCCTCAACCTGTCTCCGTGCACACGCACACAGAATGTGTACAAGTGAGAGAAGGTGTATTCCGGAAATCTCCGGGTTAGGCTGATAAGCGTCAGGTTCAGGAAGGAGGCAGGTGAAAGCTTCGATGACCAGGTCACAGTGAGCTCAGCCTGGGAGAGTGGGGGCATCTGGGACATGACAAACCTCAGAAGGGGTCTCGAGGGCTGAGTGTCGCCTGCTCACATAAACATCGGTAGGGCCTGAGGACACTCAGAGCAGATATGCACGTGACACAGATGTAACTAACGGGAAGCCTGCCTTGGGCTCGTCCTCTGTGCCGGGCACTCCCTTTAGCTTCTCAGGGCCCGTATTGTCATCCCCAGGGTACCAATGTGGAAACTCAGGGTGGGGGGCGGTAAGTGACTCGGCCATTGTGGTGGCTCTGGATCCATGTTCCTGTGTGTGTCCCCTCGCATCTCACAGGGATGGCTGGGGACGGCCCTCCCATCCCCCCCCTCCCCCGGTGCCCCCGACCTCACCTCCCGAAGGGAGCCCCGCGTGCTGAGGAACTTGTAGACGCTGTAGGCAGGCACCAGAACCATGGAGGACAGCGCGATGCCCCATCCGACCCAGTTGGCCCAGAGCGGGAAGACGTAGTCATCGTAGGTGAGTGGCTTGAAGTTGACGATACTCATCACCACCACGAACTGCAGGGGACACGGGGCAGTGGGAAGGGGCAGGAGGAAGGAGGCGAAGAGAGGGCAGGACAGGGAGCCATGGACAGGGAGGGGACAGAGGAAGCAGGAGGGAGGGAAGCGTGGGGGACCCGTGGGACACGAGGGGCCAGGGAGCGCAGGGGAGGAAGGAGAGAAAAAGAGAAAAGAGGTGGCGAAGGAGGAAGAGTTCACAAAGCAAATGGGGACCAAAAAGGGACAAAGGGAGACAGAAACAGAGAATAGGAGCGGAACAGTGACCCTGGCGCTGGGCTGATTGGTGGCACGGGCAGTGCTGACCGTCCTGAGTGTCCCCTCTGCCAAGGGCAGTGCTGACCGTCCTGAGTGTCCCTTCTGCCACGGGCAGTGCTGAGGGTCCTGAGCGTCCCCTCTGTGGAACCTGGGCTCAGCTTCCCAGAATGTCCACCCGCAAAGCGAAGATGCCCGCCACCCCCCACCCCCGGCCCAGACACAGCCCCCTCCCCCCAGGAAGGCAGGGCCACACGTTACACACCAGGAGGAAGGCGGGGCTGACGAACTTCCAGCACAGTCTCCAGTACAGGCCTGGCTTGAACCCCATCATCTGCTGGATGTCGTTGCTGAACCTGTCCACACCTGGGCACACACAGGGTGGGCCTGTGACTCTGCTCCCTGGGGAGCGCCGGCCGCCCCCACTGCCCGCCCTCTCTTCGCCTCCTTCCTCCTGCCCTTTCCCACTGCCCTGTGTCCCGGGCACGGATATGCTGGCACTTAGGACAGCCGGGCACGCGGCTGGTGCAGAACTGGGAAAAGGACACAGCAGCAAGTGCCATTCGCAACAACACAGATGGACCCAGGGGCACCATGTCCGTCACAGAGACCCAGATGCCGCATGACTTCCCTTATATGTTTGAGAGTCAGAGAGAGACAGCGCGAGCAGGGGAGGGGCAGAGAGAGAGGGAGATACAGAATCCGAAGCAACCTCCAGGCTCTGAGCTGTGAGCACAGAGCCCGAGCGGGGCTCGAATCTAAAGTACAAAACAAAGAGGGGCGCCTGGGTGGCTTAGTCGGTTAAGCGTCCGACTTTCGCTTAGGTCATGATCTCGCGGTTCGTGGGTTCGGACCCCGCGTCCGGCTCTGTGCTGACTGCCAGCTCAGAGCCTGGAGCCTGTTTCAGAGTCTGTCACTCCCTCTCTCTCTGACCCTCCCTGCTCACGCTGTCTCTCTCTCTCCTAGAAATAAATAAAACATTAAAAAAAATTAAAAAAAAATAAATAAAGCACAAAACAAAGGAACAAAGGGAAAAAGAAACAAAGGAAAAAACCACACTCTTGAATACACACTGGTGGTAGCCAGAGGGAGCGGGGCAGGAGCGGGACACAAGTCACAGATAGAGGGGACTAAGAGGTACAAACTTTGGGTGAGAAAATAAATAAGTCATGAACGTAGGGAAGATAATGTGATGAAATTGCTTGGTGACAGATGATGGCTTATGTCCCCTGGGGAGCACTGAGTAATGTACACAGCTGTCCAATCACGATGCTGTGCACCTGAAACTGATATAACACCGTGTGCCCACTGTATTTCAATTAAACAGTTAAAAAAATAGTATCACCATTTATGTGCCATTCTGATTTATTTTTTAGGGGGAATGCAGTGCCTGGGAGCAGAGGGGACTTGCCCTAGGTGACACGGCCAGGTGGCCTGCTCCGAAGCCTGCCTCTTTGCCCTTGTTCCCTGTTGCTTAAAACAGTGATGATGGGGGCGTCTGGGTGGCTCAGATCATGATTTCATGGTTGGTGGGTTCGAGCCCCGCTCGGGCTCTGTGCTGTCAGTTCAGAGCCTAGAGCTGCTTTAGATTCTGTGTCTCCCTCTCTCCCTGCCCCTCCCCTGCTCGCCCTTTCTATCTCAAAAATAAACATTAAAAATATTTTTTTTAAAAAGAACAGTGAATTTAGTGTGTACAGGACTTTGCCCGCCTATAGTCTGGCAGAAGAGTCCAGACGCACGTGGATTAACTCTTTGACGTGACACATGGGGAGAAATGGAAACGGAACACATTTGGCAATCTGTAACGCTTTCTTCCCCATTCAGCTCCAGTATAAGGTCACCAGAGAAAACACGAGACACCTCGCAATATCTGAATTTCAGAAAGATAACGAAAAATATTTTAAGTTTAATTTCATCCCATGCAATATTTGGGACATACTTGACACTGAATCAATTACTTGTTGTTTATCTGAAATTCAAGCTTAATGGGGTGTCTTGCATTCTGTTTGCTGAATGTGGCAATCCCACCCTAGAAGGAAATCTCAAGGGGCGCCTGGGTGGCTCAGTCGGTTGAGCATCCTTAGCTCAGGGCATGATCTCACAGTTTGTGGGTTCGAGCCCCGAGTCGGGTTCTGTGCTGACAGCTCAGAGCCTGGAGCCTGCTTCGGATTCTGTGCCTCCCTCTCTCTCTGCCCCTCCCCTGCTCTTGCTGTCTCTCTCTGACTCTCAAAAATAAATAAAAATCATAAAAAATAATAGAACGAATCTCGAGGCTTGGGCAGCTTCTTGAGTCCCTTGCTAAAAGCTGGCGTCGGGTGCCCTTGGGCCCTTTGCAGCCTCCTGTTAAAGGGCGTTCATGCAAGGATGAGCTGGGGCTGGGGGACCTGCGCCCTGAGAAGCCGGGCTCTGGGATCAGGCGGTGGCCGTCCCGGAGAAGGAGGGCCCGTTGGCAGCTGCGGGGGGAGATGAGGCTTCTCCATGCACCCGAGGCCCTGCACGTACCATAAAACCAGGAAACTCCAATGGCCTCCATGAGCACGGCAAACAGAATGGAGGTTCCTGCCGCAAAGGTGTCCAGCAGGGTCAGCACATATATTCCACCCTGTGCACAGAGAGACAAAACCTGAGGTAGTCCTGGCCAGAAACGGCAGCAACTGTCGCCTCCATCCCAACTCCATCCCAACTCCCCGTGAGTCCCACAGGCTCAGAGCCCTGTTTGCGAAGGCGGGTGACAGGGTTGTGGTGCTGTCATCTTGATGTTGCATATTTGCCTTCTACGAAAGGTCTTCTGTAGTTGCTGGGTCTGGGGGAGGGGGGATTCCAGCCAGTAAATGTGACATGGCTTTCACAGGGACTTTTGCTGCCCCTCAAACAAATCGCAGTGGAAAGAGTAGCCTGGAATTCCTCAGGCTCAGAGGTGGGAGACTGAGGACACTGGGGTGTTAGCCCCAGGGGGTCGGGCTACAGGGCTGGGGGTGACTGTCCCACCTCGCTTCCCCCGCTGAGCTCACCCTGCCCCGCCCCAGCTCCCAGGCCAGGACACTGAGCCTCACAAGTGACAGGTGACCCAGAGCCCAGCCCCTCCTCACCTTGGTTATGCAGAACAGGGCCAGAAGGAAGGTTCCGAAGGTGACGCCGAATGTGAAGAGTTTGCGGTGTCTCTTCAGGGCCTGGAAGTCATCCGCCAGGCCTGTGATGACGGCCTCCATGCCTCCCATCTGCACGGAGCCAGGCAGGGTGAGGGGCAGGGATGAGAGACTGCCCACACCTGGGTCCCTGGCCCCAGGCTCTCTCCGACCTCCCAAAGCCCAGGGGACTCGGCACCCGGGTGGCGGCCTTGCCTTCCTCCTCATCCTCACCCCACTCTGCCTTGTTCTCAACCAAACTCACAAGTCTGGGACTCTGTGGGAGAGGCTGAAGACTTAACTCCCGTCTCCCTCTGATCACAGGTACCCGTCTTCGGTCCCACGCACTTGACCTGAGCCCCTACCGATTAGCCCAGGAGGCTGCGGGGTTGGGGTGGGGGTGGAGGTTGGGGGGGGTCGGGGGGTGGGGGGGTGCAATGCCAAACCGCCCAGCGAGTAATCTATCTGCATATAAGCAAAGGGCTTTCTGGAAACAACTACCACCGAAGGGGAGTTTCCAGTGGCTGGAACTTCAGGCAGCAGTTTCCGACTGGGACTTTTGATCGCCTTTCCATCTGTGAAGCAAGTGATTGCCTCAAACCCCAGACTCTCAGAGTCTGAAAGGGTCTCCTAGGCGTAATGATCACGAGCTTATTAAGGTGGTACCCCACGCCTGGGGGGTCAGATAAGCACAAGTGCCACGCTCTCTACCTGCACACGCCCCCTGACCCCTGGGCTGGCTCACGAGGTCTCTTCTGATGTGGATGTCCATGAGGCCATCACGTTTCTACCAGTTCTCAACACTGGCCTAAGTCTTGCCTTTTTTTTTTTTTTTTGAGCGAGGACTTGTCTGCGTTTAATTAGGGCTTTGTGGAAACAACCAGTAACCAAGCAGGGACACCAGGCTGAGTGGCCGGGGGATGGGAGGGACAGGCCCAGTGTGGGTGGCGGGGTATCCTGAGCCCGGTCACTCACTGAGCTGTCAATCCCCAGAGCCAGGAGCATGATGAAGAACACGACAGCCCAGAACGTGGATCCCGACAGGGTGGAAATGGCCTCTGGGTACAGGATGAAAACGAGGCCGGCTCCTGTAAGAGACACCAAAGATCTCGTCGGGGGCTGGGTCCGCTGGTTGGCGACATGAGCGGCTGAGGCCTTCGGCCCGGCCAGCCCCGCGGAACCTGGCTGGTCACAGGTGAGGCTGGATCCGGCTCGAAGTCTGTCATGGCCCCGAGGAGGCCGACCTCCAACAGCCAGGCCGGCTGGACAGCTCCAGGCCCCAGCCCGCGAGGCCCATCCGGGCGCAGCCTCCTCCTCTGAAAAGTTTGTGGTTCTCGGGTTCCATGAGGATTCCCTCCAGGCCTCACCGTCTTTGTGGCCGTAAGACTATGAGAAACGGTAAGAAGGCCAGTCTCCAGAGTCAGGCGGCTCTGGGCTCGAACACTGGCACCATTGCTCACTGGCTGGGTGACCTGCGGCAACTCACATAGCCCGAGTCTCAGTTTTCTCTCCTGTAAATTGGGCTGATGAGCCCTTTAACACCCACAGCGGTGTGAGAACTAGTGAAAGTATGTCAAGTGCTCAGCACAGGGGCGAGTACAGAGTAGTGCTCCCAAATCAGTCCTGCCTAGCCCGACTCAGGGAAGGTTCCCTTACATATGCAGGGGCCAGGACTGCCTGGAGCTCCCAACTGACAGCCTGGGAGAAAGCTAGAAGGTTCGGAAGGCTCCATGCCTGGCCTTCTCATTCCTGCAACCACAGGAAAGCTGCCCACCCAGGGGTGCGCTGGGTTTCTCCACCCCGCCCCCCACTCACCTTCGGTGGCAACGTCCTCAATGTTGACCTTGTGTTCATGGGCCATGTAACCAAGGATGGAGAAGATGGCGAAGCCGGAGATGAAGCTGGTGACACAGTTGATGGTGCTGGTGAGCAGGGCGTCCCTGGGGAGAGAAGGCTCAGTCATTTACGTTGCCCAGTGCCCCTGAGCCGTGCACGGGCTATACAATCACTGCGTCAAATGCCAACCCCCTCCTTCAGTTTTCCTGCTGCCACAGGGACCCCAGCGCCCCGCGAGATCAGGACCTGCAGGTACAGGAAACAGATCAACAGCTTCTGGATGAAGCATTTTGAGACCAGGGTCTGGTATCAAGCTCTTGTGGGGGAATCACATGACCAGCCTCTTCAACAAACTGTCCGTAGCTCCCCTGTCCTTCTCGACTTGAAGGCCTTCAACGGCTTCGTTAAGATGACCCAGGCTTGGGGCGCCTGGGTGGCTCGGTCGGTTAAGCATCCAACTCTTGACTTTGGCTCAGGTCATGGTCTCATGGTTCATGGGTTCGAGCCCCATGTCAGGCTCTGCACTGATAGTGTGGGGTCTGCTTGGCATTCTCTCTATTCCCCCTCTCTCTCCACACCCCCCCCCGCTTGTGCCCTCTCTCTGTGTGTCAAAATAAGTAAATAAATAAACTTAAAAAAAGATGAGACAATCTTCCTCCATGCCTTACTTTCCATGACTCCCCAACATGCGGCCTTAGAACAAAACATACCAGTCGACTTGCTGGCCCACAAACACAGCACCTCCCTGGCTTGGCTCAGGCTCCTCCCCACCCTGGGTGCCCCCACTCTGTGTCCCTCCGTCACAGCCTTGGCCGTCCTGCTAGGCTTGCCTCACACCACCCCCCGTGCCCTTGCTGATGTCCTACAGAGGGCCGAGCACCCCGCTTCCCTGGCCTGCCTGCTGCCCGCCCATGTGACAGGATGCTGGCAGGTGTCCCTCCTGCTTTGTCGTGCGCCAGAGGGCGGTGTGATTCTGTCTTTTTTTAAAAAAATGTTTATTTATTTATTTTTGAGAGAGAGAGCTTGAGCAGGGGAGGAGCAGAGAGAGGGAGAGACAGAATCCCAGGCTCCACATTGTCAGTGACGCTTAACCGACTGAGCCACCCAGGTGCCTGGGTATGATTCTGTCTTAAGCTTTTGACAGGGTGATGGGGGCCAGCCCAATTCGTGCCCATGTCCGAGAGTCTCTCAGCACTGGGCCCCGGGGAGGCAGGGCGACATGCTGACCTAGAACTGAGCTGGAACGTGGAATGTGGTCTTCTCACTCTACTGCCCTGTGCAGACTTCTCAGCCCGCCCTGCAGACTACCTCTGACCATGCCAGGCCCTCACCTCCCAGGCGACCAGCCCTTGCCTGTCTGGGTGTCAGATGGACAGACAGAAGTGCTGTCTGCTCTCGAAAGGCACACGGTGCTCCTCTGCCCCAACTGCTGGTCCCTATGACCTCCTGCTCTCGTGTGGGGCCTCACTTTCCCCAGTCTTCCACTTGTATGTTTAAGAAGTATCCTGAATTGAAACGCATTTGTTAAGACGCCCTTAGGCCATGTCAGAGGTCACCCCCTCTGGAGTTCATGGAAGGCCCACTCTGCCTCATTTCACAGAGGAAGGAGAGTTGACTTGCCCCAGACCGGAGCCATCTCTCCCACCCCTGCAGGAGTCAGTCCCCAGGTCTAGAGCTTTCCAGAGCCCCAAGTAAGGACCTTACCTGTAGCAGTTGTTGTCAAATTTGTTGTAACTGGCAAATGCAATCAGGACTCCAAATCCAGCCCCCAAGGAAAAAAATATCTGAGTTGCTGCGTCGATCCATACCTGAGACGGGCAGACAAGAGCCATCACCCTCCGCTGCCTATGGAACAGGACCTCCTCACTGCTCCAGGGGGGCTGGCGAGCCTCAGGGATGCACTGAGACCCGAGGAATTGAGGTCTGAGCCACGGCGGGTGGCCACGCCACTCCTCCCCGGAAACTTGGACAAAGCGACCTCACAGAGAGCCAGGGGTCTCTCTAACAGCTCTAGCCTTCGGGTGGCCATGACTGAGCTCACCCTGGAGGAAGTCACTGGCTCTGTTGAAAGTCCTGACTTTCAAAGGAAGTTCATAAACTCACAGTTGTAGGTTAGAACGTGGATGGAGCGAGGCGAAGGCTATGACCGCCTCAGGAGTTAGAGACGGGATCTGCAGAAAAGACACAGAGCCTCCTCCTGCTTCAACCAGCTCACAGATAGCGGTGACTTCCGCAGGGGCCAGTGAGCTACTTTTCCCATCTTTTGGGTGATGAAAGCACATGGCTGGAACCCCGGAGATCTGAGCCTCCCTCCATTTTCTAGCCCTGGTCAATTTCACCTCTCTATGTACCAGCTTCCTCATCTGCACTGTGGGGGTAATTACACCCAGCCCCCTCGGGCAGAGGGCTGCTTGCCGGTGGGACTTGCCAGCTTCCTGTCACCTCACTCACACCATCCTAGATGCGATGAAAGCAGAAGGTATAACAAGAGAGGTGATCTGATGGAGGAGAAGAGATCTGCTTCCTGAGATAGCAGTTGGGCTCAGTTTCTCCTCGTCAGAAAGGCAAGGTATTTAAACAGGTGCAGAGCAAACAGAACTCTGGCGTCTCTCAGAATTTACAAGACAGATTCGAGTCTTAAGCTCTGTGATCTTTCTGACAGTTACTAAGGGAATAGGTTTCCCTCTTGGTTATTGGGCTCTAACACAGTGGTGCATTGGAGCATCAGAGCTGTGGGAGGTATGTATGGTGACACGTCCCTCCTAAGCCTGTGTGGCTCCCACCTGCCAGGATCACTGTGGGTGCATACAGGGTGTGAAGAAGCCTTTGGGAATAGTGAGGGGCAATGCTAGGTGCTGTCGCTGAGGTAGGCTTCAGGGAGGAGGGGGCAATGATCTTGGCCATGGCTGGAAGATGCTTAAGGTACTGGATACCTCCAAGACTCTGATCCCAAACTCATTTCGCAGCTTTAGACTCGACTCCACATTCACCCCATCTTCACTGAGTCTGTGTCTCTGGGTAGCACAGTGGGTTGGAGGAGGGCTGTGGCAGCGAGGGGGAGAGGCAGGGCTGGGGGCTAGAGCCTGGAATTAAGGCAAGGGGACTCCTGGGGGGGACTAGGAGGCCATGGCAGGTGTCAGGACCCAGGACAGAGTATTGCTCCCCTTGGAAAGAGGGGTCGGCAGAGAACACCACACGGAGCCACCGGATCCTGGACCATCACAGCTGGGAGACCATCAGGTGCGAATCAAGTGGGCATCCGTCAGATGCAGAAGCAGCAGCAGGGAGAGGGAAGGAAGGATCTGTCCTCCATCCCAGGCTATGCCGCACATTTATAGCAAAACCAGGACCAGATTTCCTACCTCTGTCCACACTGAGAGCCCACCCCAACCCTGAAGCCCGGGTGGGTGGTCCCCAGGCACTGACCGTGGCCTCCTTTAGGCGGTAGAAGTCGATGTGCAGGTAGGCGTTGATGCCGTTGGAGGCGCCGGGCAGCGTGATGCCATGGACCAGGAGCACGAACAGCACGAGGTAGGGCAGCGTGGCCGTGATCCACACCACCTGGCAGTGGGCAAGCTTGCTGTGAGAGCCCGGCTCTGCCGCCATCGGTGGGGGGGGGGTTGGGGGTGGTGGGCAGGCTTTCGCCCAGGGAGCCAGCCATACCGTTCCCACACCTACATTCACGCAGCACACACTCCATCTCCTACAGTTCGGGCCCAGGCTGGAGAGTCCGCACACCAGGTGGCTCGGCCGTGGAAGTGAGGCCAGCCGGGACAAAGGCCAGGTTCTCAGGGTACCTAACGCCTCCTGAGCGGCCTCCACTGACCCCTTCAAGTTGCTCCGGGCAGATCTAAGCATGCCCACATTTATGCTCTCCACCCTCTTCCTTCCTCCCTCCTTCCCCCCACCCTTCTTCCCTCCCTCCTCTCTCGGGGGCTCCTCTATCTTCATTCAAACATTTCCTCCTAACTCATCGCCCAAGAAGGGATGTGGCTGAGCACAATCTCTGGCCGTTCTCTATCTCAGCATAGACTGAGGGCGAAGACAAACTGTCTTGTCCAGGAACCCTCACACAGAAAGAGATCATCCCCAGACTGAAAAGAGACACTTCTCTCACCCCTTTGCCCAAGATCAGAGATGAAACGTAGGGAGAGGGGAAAGTTGTGTGGGCTTCCTTGCTGTCCCTTCTCACCCCGGCGCATTAAAATACTCTGGAGAAAGCTATAGTTAGAAATGTCAAAGTTCAGATCCTATTCTTGGGGTTTCTGATTTAAATGGTCCAGAGCGGAGCCTGCACTTTGATTTGTTTTGAAAGCCTCCTCCACTCCCCCTGTCCCCCCACCACCTCAGGTGATGTCAAAGAGCAGTCAAGGTTTAAACATTAGCTGTAGGCAGATGCAGCCATGGAGAGCCTTACAGAAAGAAGACTATTCCCCCAGTAAAAAATTCGCTCAGGGCTGGGTTAAGCAGGATCCAGGAAAACCCAGCTAAAACAAATGGGGACTCACGACCTAAGGCCCAGAGAGTCCCTCCTCCCCGAGCCCTGGGACTGTGCAGTTTCAGAATCTTCACACATTCCTGGGGAGAATATGGAAGCCCCAAAACATGACTACAGGTAAAGTATTTTGCTAGCCTAGAAAGATAATGGGTTCAACCCAAAATTGAGATATGAAAAACAAAATTCTGTTTTCTATACCGACATTGAAGGATTTATTCTCCTCGTCTGTCTTTCCTGTTTGACCAGCTTGTATTGAACAATTAGTGGGAAGACTTGGGTAGAATAATGACTTGAGGGGCAGGGGCCTGGGTGGCTCAGCTGGTTAAGCAGCCGACTCTTAGTGTTGGCTCAGGTCATGATCTCACAGTTTGTGGGTTTGAGCCCCGTATCAGGCTCTGTCCAGCTCGGAGCCTGGAGCCTGCTTTGGATTCTGTATCTCTCTCTCTTTCTCCCTGCTCCTCTCCACTCTCCTTCCCTCTCAAAAACAACTAAACATTAAAAATTTTTTAAATGAAAAATATTCTAAAACTCAGGTGGTTTTTTATTAATCGGTCCAGTTTTCTCCCCAACCCCACCATACTTTGCCAGAATTTGAAAGGTGTTCAGTCTCTTCCCGTCCACCTAAACAGCCCGTAGCCTGGTGAGGCAGTGGGCAGAGCATGGTGGCCACCCCTAGCCAGTTCTGTTGTCTTGATTCTTCTCCAGGTCTAGGGGAGCCCAAGGTTCCTGAACATTTAGTACAACATGCAAACAGAGCGGGTGGGAGCCTAGGCCCACGTCTCCCTCCAGTGCACAGAGTCTGCAGAGTCTGTGGTCCTCTGAGGTGGGGACAGAGCATGGGAAGGGGTGCTGAGGAAGGAGACAGAGGCAGGCTGCTGATCGTATTACTTCCATCTGCCAGCCCAGTACCGAGGACCTCTCCTCCACTCCCCCAGTGGTCTCACAGGCCGGCACAATCACATCAGTAGGGAGCAGTGTTAATTCCCGGGTCACCCAGCAGGAAATGATGGTGTCTGGATGGTCTGGTTACAAAGCCATGTCGTCAGTCACTCACTGCACTATATCCACAGGAGCCAGGGTCAAGTCTGAGCCAGGTTAGAGACTGCGGTGAGACCCTGTCCCCCTCCAGGCCTCGGCTTCCCCGTGGGTCCAAGCAGGTTGGAGCAGATGGCCTGAATGTGCCTTCCAGTCTGACGTTTAGGGGTTCGGTGTCTGGGCTTATGGTTTAAGAGCCAGTTCAGCTAAGGACTCATGAGATTGGGGGGGAGGGGCAGGCAGGACTCCAGGATTGCAAACAATGGTGCCCGTGCTTCCAAAGTGACTCCCCAGGGGCCAACCCCCCACCCACTCAAACCTCTGCCCTCTACCCTGTAGTGGTCGACGGACCAAGGTCAGCATACGTGGTCTGGGGTAACCCCTGCCCTGATTCAGGCCGTGCCCTGCCCCCCACCATCCTAGCTGTAACAAGGAGTCACAACTCCTCCCAGACACAGAGCCTTCGCTTGCCAAGACGGGAAGTGTGAACATTTGCAACTCATTTTGGGGCCATCTCTGTGGCTGTGGACCCTGCTAAGAGCAGCTCCATCCTGTTCCAGATGCAGTCTGGGCAGATGCAAGCAATGCTCTTGATTTTCTCATGAGCTAGTTTATAAAAGCAATTCGAGATAGGGCACAGGAATGTCCTGAGCGAAGCTTCTCATTCTGGAAAGTTCCCTCTCCTTGGACTGCCAAGGGCCCTTTCCCTGTCAGCCGCCAGAGGCCAGAAGGCTGGGGGAGATTTACGCAGAATGTGGGCTGTGGTTTCCATCTGACTCGTTTCCACCTGGTGGGGGGTTTCCCTAGGGCAACATTCCTCCCCACCCCACCCCACCCCTGCTCTGCTCTCATTATACTCATTATACTCTGAAGGGGAGGGCTTACTCCCTTGAAGGTGCCATTGCCCAGAGGAACTGAGCATGCTCAGTTCTGTTCTTTCTCATCCTCAGTCTCCCTGCAGAAGACTCACCCTCTGTTCCCAACAAGCGCCACACTAGGTGGGGCCGGCTGCACCACCTTCGCCAATGGCTGTCGGGCACTGACTCTTGGGATGCAGTATTTTAGAAGCTGCGGCGGCCTCATGCCCAGGCCAGAAGCAGTAGTAAAACTCACACGTCTTCTGCAATTCTGCCACCTGCAGAGGCCAGGAGAGCCCTGCCCCTGATACCCAGCAAAGGTGCGGAGAGGCTGGTCAAGGCTGGCCTGGGCTTCTGCACCTTTGTGGCTTTCCTCAGGCAGTTCCCTCCACTGAAAACCCCTTCCGTCTGCCCCATCCCTACCTGCTCCTTAGAGACCTAGCCCAAATGCCACCTTCTCGTGGTCTTTACAGCCCCTGTCAGTTCAAAGAGCTCATTCTGATGCAGCACCTCTCACTGTTTTGACTACTCACAGTAAGAAAAAATCTTGTATACGGAGACGAAATACACACAATGCGAAATCCAAACTCTGCAAGCCAGCTCTTCCTTTACTATGTGCAATGCATTCTGTTACAATCTAGGCCATTTTCCTGTTAAAAAATGTGGCGACCTGCTAAATTGATTTAAGAACAGTTGAAAGATCCAGTTGTATTTCAGTTAAAATGCATCTTGACTCCCGGATGTGAAATTATCTCCAGGGTAAAGTAAAAAACAAACAAACAAACAAACAAAAAACACCAAAAAAACAAAAACAAACAAAACACAAGTCATAGAATAGTGTGCCTAGTCTGCGTCCACCACTGTTATAGGGGACACACGGGTCTCTGGAACAAGACTCAAGAAACTAGTGGCCACTGATTGACCTGTGTCTGTCTGTAATACACCTCTGGCCATCAGTACCTGGAGAAGGAATCTGTCTTGTTTATTTTTGCATCACTAGTACTAGCATCAAGCCTAGCACATAGTAGGTGTTCATAAATGCTTACTAAGTTGTACTGAATTAGAAAGAACACTTAGTGAGGCTGCCCAACTTACTTATCCACCCTTCCTTCTTTCTTCCTACCTAACCTCTTTTGCTCAGTTGAATCCTCAATCAATATTTACTGAAGACCTACTATGTGCCGAAGCTGGGATGGCAGTGATCCTAGCCTGGTTTTGCCCTACCTCGGAAATGCCCCCAGCTCTGGTCTGCACTTTATTTGGGTTCCCCCTTGGGGCAGACACTGTGTCTAACATGCTGATAGGAAGCTTCACGGCAAGACTTTCTTGAGAGATTTCATCTGCAATGGCCGCTGGTCCCCTGACACTATCTTTGCTCTCGATGGCATAACCAAGGACTCTAGGAATACCAGTGATAACCCTGCCACTTTCCAAATCACTTGTCTAATGAGGCTTCTCGCAAATTCCCACCTACCTGATTATGGTAGGCTGCTGCCCCGTGACCCCCGGCAAACCGGCACCTAGGTCAGTCCCCTTCCTCACTGACTCTCGCCTCTACCACCACACTTATCTTGGCCATTGGGCCAATGGCGAGCATGACGCAAGCAGAGACTGGAAGAGCCACTTGCACACCGGGGCTTGTCTGCCTGGAACTTGCCCTTGGAACCCAGCGCCACACTGTGAGAAGCCCGGACCACTTGGAGAGGCTCTGTGCAAACAGTGACTGCTGCTCCAGTAAACAGCTCCTGCTGGGCTCCCAGACGGTACCAACCGCCATCCGTGAGTCCGCCCCATCTTGGATGTGCCGGCTCAACCGAAGCCCCAGATGTGCTGCCAGGCCACACTGCGTGGAGCAGGAGACCCATCTAACTGATCTCAGCCAGCCCACAGAGTCACGAGAGAGAATAAAATGGTTATTGTATGTCACCACATCTCGGGGTGTGCCGCCACACGGCAACTGCCAATCCAAACATGGGAAAGGACGCTTCTCAACCACAGCCTCTCTGGCAGAGTCAAGCTCCACGGGGAGCCCATGGGGCCCACATGGGGTGGTTGTTCTCATAACGTTTCCCAGGCTCAGAGTCGACATGGATCACGAACTGAACACACTCCACCCGGAGGAACTGAATACAGGCGGCACGAAGGAATGTCACCCAGGTCAGAATGCCAACTCTGCTGGCCCTCCTAGGTCATTTCACCCCGTGCCCCTCTCCCCAGGAACCCTAGACCCTTGTGGGCACTCAGCACTGTGTCGGACTATGCACATTGATCCTCTAGTGAAGGAAATGAGGATCTTCCAGAGAAGGATGCAAGCTCGCATCACGTTTTAGGCCAAAATTCATGCTTTATCAGGTACATGTGAATAGGTTGCTTTAGGCCTTTTCCTGAGCCCCTTGCCGTGTCCCATTCCCCAGTCTCTGCTATCAGGGGAGCTTTGGCGGCAAAGAAGAGCCCTGGTGCACCCCCTCACCCTACTGCTGGGGAGCCTTGGGCTTAGGGAAGGGGAGAGACTTGCCCCGGGTCTCCCAGCTAACCAGCGGCAGCGCTGGGGTGGGTGCAAACCCAGGCTCCGGTCTTCTACTTCCGCCTTTTCTTTTTATCAACTACCTTGCTGCAGCTAGAACATGATTATTTTTTCAGGCCAACCTCTGACACGAAAGAGAAACAAAGGTGTTACCTTTCCTGAAGTCTTCACTCCTTTCCAGAGGCTGAAAAATAGGATGACAACGACGACCATCAGACAGAGCAAGAGCTGCCACTGGGGGAGGCCAATGTCGTGGATCCCGCCGCTCTCATGAAGGTGCAGGACGCCACGCCTGCCCGGAGGAGAGGAGAGGGGGTCAGGGAAGACGGTGTCGTCAGACAGGATGCCCGTAGCCTTGACCACAGGCCAGCCCCCAGAGCGCACACTGATGGAAGCCAGCCTTGGGCTGTCCCAACCCCGGCCACTGCCTGCGTCCTGTGGGCCTGCTTGGGGCAGCCCTGGCCTGGGCTGGGGACCATCCTGCCCCGGGCCAGGAGATCATCTGGGAAGTCTTCCCCCTTCGGGCTGTCTTTTTAAACCATAACAAAAATTTCAAGGTAATAATAATCTCTCAAGTGCCACCCGCATGCCTGGTCCTGGAGAGATGGTGATGATCAGGAAAAGTCCAGAGGCTGTGTTACTGGCATCAGGAAGATAGTAACCAGGGACATTCTACAACACACAAGACAGCCTTGATGTCCTACAATGGACAGGACTGCTTCCGACAACGAAGAATTATCCAGTCCCAAACTTTCATGTTGATGAGTTTATGAATCCCTTGGTCGAGAAACTTAAAAAAAATGTTTCTCATCTAAAAGCTAAAGGCATGCATATCCCATGCCCTAGCAATTCCACTCCTGCCTATTTACTCGGTGGAAATGCGTACATGTGTTCACCAAGACACATATTCTAGAATGTTCCTAGTGGCATTAATCACAATAATCTCAAATTGGAGAATATTCATATACCACATCAACAGTAGCATGGATCGATTATGATATATTCATAAAGTGGGATATTATGAAACAACCAGCTCTCTGTGAATGGACCCCTCCCACATAATTCTATGAGAAAGCAGTCAACACCAAGCCTGAAGAAGTCAGTACTTTCTGTCTGATTCTGCTCACACAAACCACAACAGGCACAAGTAACCTAAAGTGTTAGAAGTCAGGAAGGTGCCGCCTGGGTGGGGATGCGGGTACTGAATGGGAGGGGACACATTAGGGGTTTCTGGGATGCCAGTCAGTTATGTTTCTTGATCTGGGTGTTTGGTGACATGGCTGTGTTCAGTTCGTGACATCCTGGGACTGTCCCTTACTGACATGTGCTTCTCTATAACATGGTGTAACCTATTTTAAAGTAAGGAAAACAAATGGAATAAAAATGAGGATCGAGACTAGCAGTCTCTTGAACAATCTACAGTGAAGAAATAGTCGGTAGAATTGCACGCAAAATGACCAATTGCCAATTGCTAATCAAAGTTGTTAGGATCTAAGCACAGGTCAAGTAAGACCAACGGATGAAACAGCAGACCAGGTAGGGGAGGCAGGCCCCTCCCACAATCCTGCATCTTTGCGAGATAATGAAAGCAGAATTGTTTCCATGGCCGAGGGAGCAGCTTGGTAAGGCATTTCCCCTGCACTCAGAACATTCGCTGCTCGCCCGTGGTGCCTTGTGTGGGGGGCTCATACTGTAGCAACAGAGGCAGCATCGAATGTACAATCCTCATAAAGTATGGGAAGTGTTGGGAGCTGAGGAGGCTTCAAGGGCACCCAGAACTGGTCCTGGCCTGTCCTCCACCGCACTCCACATTCAGAGGCTGCAAGCTGCCAACACCCTTCAAGGCCCAGCTCCAATGTCACCTCTTCTAGGAGGGCTCCGTGATCACCCTTGGCCTGGACCTTTCAACCCTTCCAGTTCCTGTGGCCCTTGGCTCATTCTGCAGACCATGCCCGCCTCTGAGGCCTTAAGGTTGACCGCCTGCAAGGTTCTCCCCGGGTGGGGAGGTGGATGGGCCATCCCTGGGTCCCCAGTCCCCAGTGCTAAGCCTGGGCCTGGCAGTTAGGCCTGGTAGCTCAGAGCGGATTGTTGGATCAGGAACACAGGCTCACAAAGGTACTTGCTGAATTCAATAATCCATCTTCTAAAGGAACAGGACTCAGGAAGAACAGAGGGTCAGCCTCCCCCAGGCCCTGGCTCCACCTCTCAGCAGTTCCTCCTCTGACCCGGGGGAGTCCTCACCCTTTCGCACTGTCAGGGGCAACCAGCCACTTTCCCATGTGGGAACCT
Source organism: Proteles cristata cristata (assembly GCA_017311185.1). Classification (NCBI taxonomy): domain Eukaryota; kingdom Metazoa; phylum Chordata; class Mammalia; order Carnivora; family Hyaenidae; genus Proteles; species Proteles cristata. The sequence goes on from JAESUZ010003819.1 coordinate 1,235,674, forward strand.
GACTTCCCTTTGTCTCGCCGCCGGACAGCGCTTTGCTCTGAGCCAGCGGTCTGTTCGGGCCATTCGGAACGTGGCTGATGGATACGCGCACAGCACGCTCGTGTCACAGGCCAGGAGCAGCTTCGCAATCCATCCTTCCCCGCCATAGCGCCTTACCACAAAGGAGCCCCCACTAATGGCAAAAGTTGACACGCCCACAGTGGGTAAACTGGGGGGCAGTCAACTGTCTCTCGGCCTGTCCGTATCTCTCTCTCTCTCCTCCAGCCCTCCTTTACCCCTCTTCCCTTCCCTGCTCCTTCTCCTCACCCACTCCCCCCAGAAGAGAAACAGGAGGTGCAGAGAACATATCAACAAAGCAGGGCTCTCAACCTGCACATTAGAATCACGCAGAGGGCGCCCGGGGGGCTCAGTCGGTTAAGCGTCTGACTCTTGATGTTGGCTCAGGTGGTGATCTCGCGGTGTGTGAGTTCCAGTCCAACTTGGAATTCTCTCTCTCCTCTCTCTGCCCCTCATCCCCTCGTGAGCTCCCTCTCTTTCTCTCTCTTAAATAAATAAACCTCAAAAAGTCACACAGAGAGAACCCCTTTAACAGTTCTTGATGTCTGGGCTCCACTCTCAACTGACTGAACTGGAACCCTGGGGAAAGGGTCTGGCCACCAGCATCTTTCAAATTCCCCTGGTGACTTTACTGGGCAGCCAAAGGTGAGCCCCACCCCCTCCAGCCCCCTCGCCATCCCACTCCCCCGCCCTCAACAAGCTTGAATTATAGGTTTTCCTTAGAGCAAACTTGAGTCTTCCAGAAACTGTCTTTGCTTTTCCCGGCAAAGTAAAATTGGCTTTCTGTGCCTAAGGGGAAGAAAGGCTCCAGAGAGACTTATAAAACGTGGGCCTGGAATAGTTTGTAGTTTGTACACCTGGGTGTCAGAGGAGCCCACAGAATCGGAGGCAGATGACGGTGCTCGTTGGGAGCAGAGGTACTGGGAGCTGCTACCCTTGTGGGGAACCCTGAACCCCGAGTTGGGCAACTTGGTTAGCTTATCCTTGGGCCAGAGTTTAAATCTGTGGAGGCCACCACTAACGTTATGCACGTCTCATTCACTCATTCGTTCATTTCCTCATCCATCCCAAACCGATGTCTATGATTTGTGAGAACGTGAAAGCAAACAGAACCTGGAACAGAACTGGGATCAGACAGACCTGGGCTCCCCTCTGGCCCGGCCACTAGCAATGGGGTGGCCCAAATCCTTCTGCCGATTCTGCAAACTCATTCTGCACATCTGCTGTGAGCCGGGCAGTGCCGGGGGCCCCAGGACACAGCCTTGGACAAACCACACGTGGGGTTGCAGGTGACAAAGCCCGGTGCAAACATTCCCCATACGGAGCCTTATTCCTGTTCAGCAAAATGGCGCTTACGCGGATTAAACTACAGAATGTGAGACAAGGCCTAGAACTCAGCAAATGTTCAACAAACGTTAATTGTAATGATCATGATCCAGTCCCAGGTTCCAGGAGCAGCAAAGGAGCTAGCGAGTGCCCCCAAAATGACCGGGGGAGTTAGGTTAGTCCGAGGGAGTCACTGAGGGGTGGCCGGTGTCTTCTCCGCAGGGTGCAGGGGGACAGGTGAGCTGAGAGGAGGCGCACAGGTGTGGCGGAGTGAGGGATGGGCAGAAGGGGATGTGGAGGGGCACACGCGTCTATCTGCAAGTGAGCAAGTGTGAATAAATGGGCAGAGCTGTGTGGCCCACAAAGGCCCACGTGTCCCCTCCTCAGATGGTCCCTATCTCCGCGGCCCCCAGGCCAGACGTCATGGCTTCAAAGGACTCACCCAGGACCACCCCTCCCCCCGCCACTCCATGCAGCCAGGTTCAGTGTCTGGCCTGTACTCACCCTGACACCTGGTCTGCCACCCCACCCCTTGCTTCACTGTCCCAGGCCAGACCCACATTCTCTCCCCCATGGCTCTAGAAGTCTCCCATCTCCCCACACCATGGCCTCTTAAGGCCATTGTCTGATGTGCCCTTCTAATCTGTCACTCCCTTGTCCCTAAGGCCCCCAAGGCTCCTTAACACCTCAAACAGGCGCTCCCACTGGGGGCGGTTCTGCCGCTGCCTCCCCGGGGCTGTCCGGCAACGTCTGGGCTCTCACATCTGCTCTCGTATCTCGTGGGCAGAGGCCAGGGATGTTACTAGACCTCCCAAACGCACAGGGTGGCCCTGCCCCAACACAGAACTGCCCAGCCCGTAACACTAGAAGTGCAGAGGTTAGGAGATCCTGGTCTAAAGGAAAAAGACATAAGCGTTTCAGAACCTGAGACTTTTTATAACTGTCCCCTGCCCAGCGCATCCCATGTCCCACCACACCCTGCCTTGGGCTTCTGGCCCCAGCCAGCCACTGGCAATGCTCAAGCATCTGGAGCTCTTGGAACTTTCTGTCCCTTTCCACCTAGAACACACGTCCTGGCCCAACTTGTCTGCCTGGCCAACTTCTCCCCTTGCTAGTCTCAGCTCAAAATCATGGCCTGACTTAGTTTCCTCTCCTATGTCTTGAGAGAGAGAGAGACTGGGGGGGGGGGGGAGAAGAGGAGAAGAGGAGGAGGAGGGTAGGGGTGTGGAGAGGAGAAACAGTTCAAGGAAAGGGAACGGAGAGGAAAGAGAGAGGGTGGGCATATCGAAAAAGACAGAGAACCAGAATCAGGTACTGACCCCACCTGACTCTTAATTCTTCTTCCTCACTGTTTTATGGGCCAAATGTTGAATGGTGTCAATAACCATTTGGCCAAGTTGACTACTAAATTTGTGAAAAAAACCGCTGGACCAGCTGTACCTGCCCCTGAAAGTTGCTAAAATGACGCGAGTGTCTGGCCAGACGGCTGAAATGCCCCCGCACACATGTGAGATCCACGGCCGGGCTTGCAGGGGTGTCTGCAGAGCTCGCCAGTGAGAAGGCCAGACCCCCGAGCTGATTCCCAGGAAAAGAAATGTGACCCCAGCCTCTCCCCAGCAGGCCCCAAGCCTCAGGGGTTTGGGTACAAGTAACTTGGGTTTCTTGTACTTTTCCAGCAGTTTAATGAAAATGAATCATCGCGAAATAGACGGTCCAGGCTTTCCAAAGTCCGCGGGCCAAACGGGCTCAGTTTCTCACTTGACATTTGAGCACAGAGGGTTGGTCCTGGGGTAGAGGGAGGCTTCCCTGCCCCACTAGGAACAGGCAGGGGGTCGGAGCTTTCTGTCTCTGAAGCATGTTCTCCAAGGGTGCCCTTTTGAAAGCTACAGAGAGCATCGGGGTTGCTTTTAGCCGCGGGCTGTCTGGCTTTGGGCCCAGGGCCTGGGGAGAATAGCGGTTTTGTTTCCTTGGATGAGTTTTTCAATCCATCAGCCTAAATGAGTACAAGATGGCGATACCATTGGCCAGCAGGCTCTGGAGGAAGAGAAGAAACGACCTAACCTCCTTAGCATTGGCACTGGGGGTCCTACTTGCCAGCTCCCCAGACTGAGATGGGGTGACTCTTTGAAGGCAGAAACATTTAGATACAAGGGCCGTGTGCCAGTAAAACAAATCCAGTTGCAGTTCATGACTTAAGGCCTGCAAAGCACACAAAAGCAAGCCCAGGGTGAGAAAGAGGTGCATGAGAGGAGCTGCTATCTACCTGCAGAGACCCCCGTGCCTGGTTCCCCAGCACACACCCCTGCATACTGTCAGGTTGGAGGAGGAAGACAGGCGAAGCGTGGATGTGGGGTGAGAGCCCTGATCCAGACAACCTGGCTTCGGATCCTGGCTCCACCACTTCCCTAAAACCTAACCCGCCACCTTATGAGAACTCCAACTCCAGCTCCACCATCTTTGCACACAAAACGGGTTTGGGATGTAAAGAGATTCATGGTGCCCGGCTCACAGTGCTGGGAAGCTCGTGGGGGGTGGGAGCTGCTGAAACAAGCCCTGGATGCGGCTCCCCACCACAAGCCCCAGGTCCCTGGGTCCCACACGTAAGACTGTCACCTTTGTTCACCACATTCTGCTCACAGCTGAGCCTGGAGGAAGTTGAGGGCTGTAACTGAGGTAACCTGGGTCGCAAAACCCAACTGGCCTCTCTCTCTGCTGCTGGGCGCCTCTGCTGGGACAGAGACGTCCCACAGGGATGTCAGAAGAGGAACCAAATAGTGACTGAACTAGAGAAGACCAACACTACTGTTTTCCATTTTAATTTACAGGGACAAGGGCTGCCAAGAGCAGGAAGAAAAATCATGTTTTTTTCTTCCAGCACAAGATGATGAAAGGGAGAGCTCGGAAACAATTACACGTATCAGCAGCACCCTCTGTCCGGGCTCCTTGGCCACCTCGGGGTCCAAAGCACACTCATAATGTAAGGAGGCCTAAAACCTCCATCTGCAAGCTCCCCAAAGGTTCTGGGATTGTCTGAGGCCCCACTGCTCAGGAGAAGAGTGAAGGAGGGGCGCGTGGGTGGCTCAGTCGATTGAGCATCTGACTTTGGCCCAGGTCATGATCTCGCGGTTCACAAGTTCGAGCCCCGCGTCTGGCTCTGTGCTGACAGCTCAGAGCCTGGAGGCTGCTTCAGATTCTGTGTCTCCCTCTCTCTCTGCCCCTCCCCCACTCACACTCTGTGTCTCTCTCTCAAAAATAAATAAAACATAAAAATATTTTTAAAAAAAGAACAAGAGTGAAGGAACCCCTTCCCACTCTCTCATGACAGGACACTGTTGGGATGCTCTGAGACAGGAAAGCACAGTGGTCAAGACAGTGGCTGTCACCCTCAGCTGAACAGTAGAATCACCAAAGGAGCTGTTAATAAAACTCCCTGTGTTCTGGTTGCTCTCAGACTGATGAAACCGGTGCCTCTGGGTGCAGGGTCCTGGCATCCGTTCATATGTTTCTGGGTCATTCTGAATCGCTGGGCTGGGAGCCTGGCTTTTCCACCCAGACTGTCTGGCTTCAAGCCCACTTCAAATGTTACTTCCTAAACTACATGACCCTGGACAAGTCGTTTCCTGCTTGCACCTGTTTCCTCATTCATAACACAAGAATAATTTTAGACTGACCACGGTGGTCAGGGTGAAAAGGCGATATGCATAGTGACTGGGACATAATCTAAGCCAAATACATGTTAGTTGTCATGATGGCAATGTTTCTGAGTAATAATGGCCATTTATAATGGCAATGGCTAGAATACAATACAACTCAGAGGTCAGGACTGCAGGCTCTGGGTTTCACCGCCCGGCAAGGCAGGGGCTGGGCTGGGGACAGGGAGGCTCCTGAGGCAAACCAGAAACAGGTCGCTCAGGGAGTCCTGGGAGCCCCGGCTGCCTGGGCCCAGACCTTGGCTCTGCAGGGTACTGGCCATAGAGCTCTACCGTCTCGCCTGCAGATGAAGTGAATATTCACAGGCTCCTCATGTGTGCACTGACGGGGAATAGTTACAGGAACCTCATGGGGTTGGTGTGAGGCTTAAATTGAAATAATACACACAAAGAAGTCAGCAGGAACCCGGACACACGTGTGTGGGAGGGAGGGAGACACGAGTGACCCATATGTAGATGGATGTTTGCTTCAAGTACCAGCGAGGCTTCGATTCTTGGGGGGCTGCAGATGTACTCCGATCTGCCTCTGATGACAACTTTGGACCCTATGTAATTTCACACACGCCTGCTGGAGTCCATAGGAAACACGGATGGATGGAGGTGGACATGCAGGTCACGGACCTGCAAATTCCCTGCTCTGGCTCGCTGAGGGTAGCTCATGGGCCCCGAGCACCTAACTCCCCCAAGTCTCGGGGGGCAGCCGTCTCTTCAGAGGCCACTTCTGACCGTATCTCCTTGGCCCCACTGCCCTGAGATGGCAGGGACAGAAACTGGCCTAAAAGAACCCCAATCTCCAGATAATCAGGATTCATCCCAAGGGCTGTGGTGCAGAGAATCCATAGGACAGAAGGAAGCTGGTCCTGGCATTTTGTCTTTTATGAAACCATCTTTTCTCATCCTCCGGATGAGAACTAGCCAATGTGATGGCCACTGGCCACATGTGGCTATTTAAAGGCAAACAGATGAAAATTAAATAAAATTTTTAAAATTCAACTCTTTAGTCACGCTGGCCATGTTTCAATGGCTGCATTGGCCCTATGTGGCCCCCACCTAAGCCGCACAGAGAGAGAACATTCCTATCACGGTGGGCGGCACTGCACTAGTCCAAGAGTCAGCAAGCCGTGGCCCCCAGGCCAAATCCAGGCTGTGGACTGTGAGCTAAGAACGGTTTTTATCTTTTGAAAGGATAAAATGAAACAGAGCAGAATCTGCAAGAGACATAGATGGTTCTCAAATATTTGCTATCTGGTCTTTTACAGAACAGTCTGCCACACCCTACTCTAGAGCCCACGCACCTTGTGAGTGAGATCCCAGTGGGATTCCCTGTACCTCCCCCGCCCTTCCCCCACCCCCCCACCCCCCACTCCCCCGCCGCAGCCTGTACAGGACTTCCTGTTATCTGCTAACACTTGTGTCTTGATTGCTAAAATGGGGCTTGTCCCTGCCGGGAGAATAAAGACAATACAGGCTGCATTCTGAAGAGCCCAGTGAGCAAACATTTTACACCAGGCGGCTGAAGACAAGTTGGCTATCACCCACCTCAAGACATAGAAGGATGGAGTTGAGGATGATAGGATTCAGGGGGACCGTAAAATACGTATTGATGGTTCTGGATTAAAACCACAGAATAAAACAACTCTCCGCAAGCCCTACGGATGTAAATGAATGACCAAGGAAATGCAAATCAAAACCACCATGCGATATCATAACCTCATACCTGTTAGAACGACCACCATCAAAAACACAAGAGGTAACAAGAGTTGGTGAGGATGTGGAGTAAAGGAACCCTCGTGCGCGCGCCGTTGGTGGGAGTGCAAACTGGTGCAGCCACTGTGGGAAACGGTATGGAGGCTCCTCAAAGAGGTATGAATAGAACTGCTACATGATCCAGCAATTTCACGGCTGGGTATTTATCTGAAGGAAGTGGAAATACTAACTCAAAGAGATACTGCACCCCTGTGCTCACAGCATTATTTATAATAGCCAAGACATGGAAACAAGACATCGATGGATGGATGAATGTATAAAAACAATGGAGCATGTGCGTGTACAGAGAGAGAGAGAGAGAGACAAAGTGTGATATACATATATGTATATACACACACATATACACACATAAAACTATGATATACTGTATATATGTATTGTATAGATATATACACGTATTGTATATATATATACATACACAATACAAACTATACATAATACACAATATTTTTATGCTTTATATAAAATTTATATAAGTATATATAAAATATATGTATATAATTTATGTATATAAAAGATTCAATCATGTGGAAAAAAGGGTATCCTGCAATTTGTGACAAGAGGGACAGCTCTTGAGGGCATTATGCTAAGTGAAATAAGTCAGACAGAGAAAGACAAATACCATATGATCCCACTTATACTTGGAAACTAAAAAATGTTTTACAAAGATAAAGAAAAATGGACTGGCAGTTGCCAGGGGCAGAGTGTGGGAATGGAAAAACTAAGTGAAGGTGGTTCAAAGGTACAAACTTCCAGAAGCTATAAAATAAAGCCCTCACGGGGATGTAATATACCACATGGTACCCAGTTAACAATACTATTGTATATTTGAAAGTTGCCAAGAATAGATCTTAAAAGTTCTCATCACAAGGAAAAAAAATGTAACTATGTGTGGTGATGAATGTTAACTAAACTTATTGTAGTAATCATTTTATAATATATACATGTATCAAATCGTACACCTGAAACTAGTATAATGTTATATGTCAATTATATCTCAATAAAAAAATGCATCCCTGAATGATCGAATGAAGGAATAAATAAGGGGAAAGTGACAGCTCTTCCTTACAGAAGGATTCCAATCAACTAATCTAGAGGGAATGATGGGAATAGAAAATCACAATTAGACAAACACTATGAGAATAATCTTTGCTGGCGAGAATCGTTGAAGGATGCTGAGGATTTGACGTAAGAGGATGATGAGAAACAAGATATTTACACACTTTGAGAGGTTCCCAGAAGACACTTGTTAGTTACAAAGGGAATAATGCTCTCTCCACACAGAAGGAAGCTGGCAGGTACCAATTTAGCCAAGTGATGGAGGTTACCATCCTCAGTAATAAGAAGCACCATGTCCCTCTTGACAGGATGCATTGAGAAGGACACAGCATCATCTCTATGGTATTCTTGTCAAAAACGCCTAACCTTGGGGTGCCTGGGTGGCTCAGTCGGTTAAGCGTCCGACTTTGGCTCAGGTCACGATCTCATGGTTCATGGGTTCGAGCCCCGCATCGGGCTCTGGGCTGACAGCTCAGAGCCTGGAGTCTGTTTCAGATTCTGTGTCTCCTCTCTCTGCCCCTCCCCAGCTCGTGCTCTGTCTCTCTCTGTCTCAAAAATAAATACACGTTAAAAAATTTTTTTAAAGCCTAACCTCAGTCTAATTGGGAGAAAACAGCAAACCAACCCACACTGAAGGTTAATTCACAGAATAACTGACCAGTATCCTTCAAAGGTGTCAAGGTCATGACGCTCAAGAAAAGACCAAAGAACTCTCACAGATTCTAAGGAGAAGGGACAGCTAAATGCCCCATGGCACTCTGGGCTGGATCCTGGACCAGAAAAGGATTAGTGGGAAAACGGACAAATTTAAAAAAAAAAAAAAAAAAAAAAGGCCTTTAGCAGGTTAGTTAATGGTAAATGAGTATTAATTTTCAGATTTCGTTCATTGCCCTAGGGTTATTTAAGGTGTGGACAGCAGAAACTGGGTTAGGGTATATAAGAGCTCTATGCCTTTTATAATTTTTCTGTCTACAGTGATTGCAACATACAATGTGTCTTTTCTAAAAAGATACTCTGTCTTCTACTCCCAGTCAGTGGCTCTCAGGCACACATGGTCCAAACACTTCCCCCAAGCTGCACATAGCTGGCCTGCTTCTCACTTTCTGAATTTCACCGGCAAGCTCCAGCTACTCACCCCTCTGGGAGCCGCAGAGAGACAGCAGCACAGGTGGGCCAGGCGGCAGCTTCAGGACCGGTCCCATCTGGGGTCAAGCTCCAGCTCCATCAGCTGCCGGCTGAGCCCCTGGATGTTCCCTTGGCTGGCTTCATCACCGTTCATGTCACCTCCTCAGAGAAGCCCTCCCTGACCACCCGAGCTAATCTTCCTTCCCTCCCCCCATATACCTGGTTTTTGTTCTTTAAGAGCACCGACCTTCCCTAAAATGTGTTTTATTTCCTGAAGGGCACATCGACTCTCTAAAACAGCATTCTTGCTTCCTTACCTGTTTACTAGGGCATTTCCCCCCCGACCCCCACTCTCCCGTGAGGCCCTCCACTGTCCTGACCAGGGCGGTGTCCTCAGCTGCTAGCCCAGGGTCAGGCCTGCAGTGGCTGCTCAGTACCCCTGCAAAGGCTGACAGGGGTACCCCCTCCTCTCTCGAGGTTTCCCTTAGCGTGTGGCCCAGGTCCTGCCCCGCACAGGTCTCCGTGTGCCCGTGTGAATAGGACGAGGGGGCGGTGACTTACTCATAAAACTCTGCCGCTGGAGTGAACTTGTACTTGGAGTACTTGGTGTGGTTGCCCAGCACGGAGCTGTTGAGGAGCTTGGGGTCGGTGCAGTTGGGGCTGTTCCAGGCGTGGCCGCAGTCAGTCCAGGGCAGCTTGAAGGTGAAGGAGGAGAAGAGGTAGTAGAGCGACCAGGCAATGATGACGTTGTAGTAGAAGCCGACGTAGATGGCGATGAGGATTACAGCATAGCCGACTCCTGCGGGGAGGGGGGCAGACAGGGGTCAGGCACCCCCTTCCCCAGGCCCAGCCCCACAGCCACCTCTCCCGAGGAGCCAGCCCCGACCACCACGGCACCACCCGGCCCCTCTGCCCCTCCTTCTCAGCAGCAGATGGTCAGAGCCTCACCTCTGTGCCCTGGGAACCCACCCGCCCTTTGCCTGGGTGCTCTCTCTTGTCACTGGAGCCCTTCGGCCCACTCATCAGGCAGGGCAGACGTGCCAGGGCCCGAATGTCCCCAGGCAGGAGCCAGAGTATACTTGCTGGAGGGTGTGGAGACCCCGGAGTATGAGCACCCCCGGTCCCGCCCCCCTTGGGCAGAGTAACAGTGAGGCAGGCTAATGCTCTCTCCCAGTGGGATGGGCCCCTGCTCCTCGGTGGAACGGGCTTGAGACATACCTTTTACTGGCTGACACCCTCCCCTCTGTCCCTCACGGTCTTTCCTAAAATCCCCTCCCTGAATAACTCCCTACACAAACCTTTGTCTCAGGATCTGCTTCTGGGGACCCCAAACAACCAGTCCCTGATTAGCACCTTAGCCCTGTGTGTTCTCCTGGCCCCACTTTCAACCATCTGCTCCATGCGTGTGCCCTGAATATGCCGGAAGCTCCTCTGGGGCTAGCTCGTTCTACGGCTTTTGCCTACAGTAAGTAGACATTTGTTTGTTTATTTGTTTTGTTTTGCCTGTGTAGCATCGACTAAGGGAGGAGCCTTATATGTTCTCGGCCTGTGAGGTTTAGCTGAGGCTAACCCCTCACTTCCTTGATCTGGCTGTAGGCACATGACTCAGGCCTGGCCAATCAGAGTTCTGCTTCCCCACAGCCACAGGGATTGGTTAATAGGTGGGCATACGACTCAAGTAAAACCAATGGGAGTCTTCTCTGGGATCTTTACTGGGGAAGGAAGGTGTGTTTGATTTACTTTGTCGCTGTTCAACTTGGTAGGATTTACTCTTGCTGTTGCTGATGGCCAGTTTTGCTAGCACCTGAGAAGAATATGCCAGAGATCGATGCTAACACTGACTTCAGACAGAGAGAGGTGGAGAGAGATTCTGGATAGTATTATTCAAGGAGCTGGATCAAGCTGTACCTGAAGCTAGCAGAAACTCTTGGGCTTAACTGTATCCTAAACCAATAACTCTTTTTACATTAAAGCCACTTTGAGTGGGATTTCTCAAAATTAAACTGAAGAAACCCAATACACTTGTCATTTAAGCCTCTTACCAGCCTGTGTCTATTACAGGACTGAGTGCATAGAAGGTAGTCAGGAGGCAGATACCAGCTGAGAAGAGGCTCAGAGGAATCATACTGGCCCTCAGTGCCACCTGAGCCCTGAGAGACACTCATTCTGACCCCACACCCTTCCCACAGATGTATGGGGGCCAAGAAATGGCAGTTGCTATGCATATTTCTCCCAGATGTGCCCCAAGTCCCAAATGTGATCAGTTAGCTGTGGCTGTTGTATTAAGGGTTGTGAGACAGGTTTTTAGCTGAGCCCAGAAAGGTCCATGATCAGCTTATCATGTCTGCCATGGGAGCAAGAGGGGAGGGCAGGAGCACATGTGTTGAGTACCTCTGGCACTTCTGTAAATATTTCCCACACGGGAACAGACACCCTCTGATCAGTCAGCAGCAGAGGCTGGACTGGTACCCAGGCTGCCAGGCTTTCTAGGCTAGGCTGTCATGGATGCACCAAATGTACTCCATGTAACTCGCCATGGTGGATGCTCTTGACCTTGCCAATACCCGTGAATCGCACAAGACAGCTGTTCTATGCCTCAGATTCCACCTTCGGAGCAGTTTCTCCAGGGGAACCAAGGAAATCTTCTGGGCAATGCTTGACTCCCCCGGACTCATACTTTACCTTTGAAGAATGGGCAGATCTTCCACACCGTGGCTGCCCCTTCTCGGTTGTACTGGCCCAGAGCCAACTCCATATAGAACAGGGGCATCCCAGCGATGATAAGAAACAGGGTGTACGGGATCAGAAAGGCACCTGGAGGACACAGAGGCAGAGCGTGACCCCCTGGAACCCCGCCAGCCTTGCGCCTGCCTCCTGCACCTGCCTGGATCAATGTCTTCCAGAGCCCAAGTGTCCTTATTTTTCTGCTCTCTGGCCACTTCCCAAGGGGTGGATCATGGCAGGGAAAGAGGCTGATGCACTCAATTCAAATAATCATAACAGTAATAGTAACCGCTGTGGGACCAGGAAAAGCATCACTATGATAATGAGGTTGTGTGGGGTCAAATCAGCAAAATCTGGGTTAATCAAAGCTGAACAAGCTTGCTTCTGGGAGGATTCTCCTGGCCCTGGGTCCACAAGCACACACCGTGAAATGTCTTATACAAGACGCTTATAGGGACAGTCTTTACTAAATTCATTTAAATGCAGAGCCTTTTCCTTCATGGACCACCACTCTGGGAATGCCAATTGCCCCAAACCCTCCTTTTATCGTCAGAAAATTGACATCAGAGAGGGAGAGACAGTGCCCAAAGTCACACATGATTGAGTTTCTAACTTTGTTTATATTTATCTCATTTTAAGGCCACATGGGGCTTTCCCGAACACAACCTCACTGGATTCTTAGTTTCACAACTACTCAGAGACATCATCAGACAGGGTCAGACAGTCCTCCAACTCCGGGGGAAACTAAGGGCAGAGAAGGGAGTTGAATCAGTCCTGGTTTTGCTACTGGTAAGGGACAGAAGCAGGATTCACATTCAGGTCTTTGAACGCATCAGGCTCCCACTGCTACAGGCAATGCATCAGGCAAATAATCCCTGGAGCGAGTGTCCGACCAGGGAAGCTATCCACCCCCTGTTGCAGAAACATTGCAGAAACCAGTGAGGGCCGCTGGCCACGGGCAGCAACTCGTCCCCAGAGAATTCCTGCTGGGCTGAGACATGTGTGAGTTTCAGAGATGCTGCTCCGCGTGCCCGGCAGCCTGGGGTGAGCTCACCAGGCTCTGACGCCGCGAGGTGACTCACTGGGATGGATCCGTGCCATGTCAGCCCAGGCTGCAAGCGTGACCGCAGCAAAATGCCAGCTCCTTTTCCTGACGCAGCTGGAGGTGGCAAGGCCAGATCCACACTCGTCCCCGCCTCTGGCCTTTGGCTGAGATGCTGTAACCTTGGAAACCAAATACTCTCTGGCCCACCCACACCAGGGAAGTGCAGAAACTGGGAAATATTAACGACAGTAGCATGAGAAATATAACATCCTGTGCTGTGTTCCAGGCACTTTCAGTGCAAAGTCCCAGTCGATCTTCACAGTAACCCTAAGAGGCAGAGATGACTGCCATCTCCATTTTCCAAATGTGAAAACTGAGGCTCCAAGCTAGTGGAGAAGTATGCCAAAGTCCCATAGCACCCCGGGTCAAACTCACTCAGCTACTCAGACTAAGTCCCCACTTTCTTTCCAGGGCTTCTCCTCCATAAGCCCAGGGCTCTTAAGAACAAAGCATGAAGTACTGGCCCCAGTGCTCAGAGATCCAGTCCCTTCCATAGAAAGAGATGGACCAGCACTGTGTGTGCAGGAAAGAAACTACCAGGGAATGAGTACCTCCCATGGATATGTAGGCACTGGATACTGGACATCTGTGATCCCATCTACCTTACCCAGAAAAATCTGAGGTAGCAATTTCTATACCCGTTTTTGAGAGGAGGAAACTGAGGCTCAGAGAAATCCAGCGACTTGACCAAGGTCACCCAGCCAGTAAGCGATGGTCTGGGGTTTGGGCCTAAGTCTGCCTGCCTCTGGAGCTCCAGAGCTATTCCCCACATATTGTGTAGACTCCAGAATATTCCAGCTTTAGTGAAAGGACATGAGTCTGAACAGGGTCTTAGAGGGGAGGATGCCCTGAAACTGGGTATCTCGGGCCAGCCTAGCCATCTAGTCAGTTGGTCATACACTCTGGTCCAATACTCCATCACCTACTCCATGCTGGACTTCTGTGAATGCCCGTGCACCAACCTTTTTCTTCCCCTCCGCATTTCTCACTTTCAAACTCCACCTTGTCCCTCTCCCACACCGAGAGGGCTGACCTGACCCCTGACCCCACGTCTGTCCACGGCGCTGGCAGTAATGGTGGTGGTGACAGTGCTGATGCTGGTAATGCTGACAGAGGTAGTTGGTGGTGGTGAGGGCGACACTGGTGAACATCTGTTAGATGCCAAGCCACACACCGAGCTTTTATATAATTATTCATTTAAAATCACCCCTGAGAGGGGCGCCTGGGTGGCTTAGTCGGTTAAGCGTTTGACTTTCGCTTAGGTCATGATCTCGCGGTTTGTGGGTTCAGGCCCCGTGTCGGGCTCTGTGCTGACTGCCAGCTCAGAGCCTGGAGCCTGTTTCAGTCTGTGACTCCCTCTCTCTCTGACCCTCCCCTGCTCACGCTGTCTCTCTCTGTCTCCTAGAAATAAATAAAAAATATTAAAAAAATAAAAAATAAAAAAATAAAATCACCCCTGAGAGATAATTACCACGAATTGCCACCAGCAGATGAGGAAATGGAGGCTAAGAAAGGCTAAGTTGCCCGTTCAGACTAGAAACATGGACATCCCTTTGAGCCCCATCTGCCTGCAGCCACCTGCTATTGCCCTCAGGAGATGGGAGCCAGAAAGTAGGGAAATCGACGCATCTGACTGTTGAACAGGTCTGAAGACTGAGGTCGGTGACCCAAGGGGCAGCGGGGAAGGAAAAAGCCGGACTCACGGCTCAGATGTTGGCACTGAGGTTTGCTACTGACAAGCTGACGTTCTTTTCTACAACGAAGGGAAAGAGCAACGTCGGCCAACAAACCAGGCGTCTCCCTCGGGCCAGTTTCCTCCACTCCAGGCCTCCAGATAGCACTGCCAACAGGTAGGTGAGTTCCCCAGTCTGACAATCGTTTCCTCTTGTGCTTGGCTGGAGGTGCCGCAGAGGAGGTTAGGCGGAGGATGACCAGTCTACACAAGCCCGAGGCTCTTCTCTGTGAGTGCGTGTGATGTGGGGCAGCCACCGCTTCAGGAGGAAACGGCCCAAGAACACTCCAGAATGACTGAGCAGCTGATGAATAAAAACCAGAAAGCCGCCCAGTGGCCCCTGCCTTATTCTATTTTTTTTTAATATTTTTATTTATTTCTAGGAGAGAGAGAGAGAGAGAGAGAGACAGCGTGAGCAGGGAGGGTCAGAGAGAGAGGGAGACACAGACTCTGAAATAGGCTCCAGGCTCTGAGCTGGCAGTCAGCACAGAGCCCGACACGGGGCT
The DNA here is from genome assembly GCA_017311185.1 of Proteles cristata cristata. Classification (NCBI taxonomy): domain Eukaryota; kingdom Metazoa; phylum Chordata; class Mammalia; order Carnivora; family Hyaenidae; genus Proteles; species Proteles cristata. The sequence continues at coordinate 1,250,785 of JAESUZ010003819.1, forward strand.
CGAACCCACAAACCGCGAGATCATGACCTGAGTGAAAGTCGGACGCTTAACCGACTAAGCCACCCAGGCGCCCCGACCCCTGCCTTATTCTAAAAGAAAACATCAACCAGCCGGCTGCTCCAAGCCCCTTTGCAGAAAGATCTGGAAGAAGTTGGGGCAGAGCTGGAGAGCCAGAAAGGGGTTTCAGGGATGACTGAGGTCAGCCGAGGAAGCCTCTCTTAAAAACAGCCCTGTAACAGCTCCTGGGATTGCAGACTTTCTAGAAGCTACTGCCCTGCAAGGCCCATAACCACTACATTCCCACGGGCCTGCTACATCTTCACATGTGGCAGTACCAGCTGCAACCAGCCTGGCACAGGGTCTGAGAACCTCAGGGGCCACAGCCCACAATCCTGTCTGGACTCTGGAATGCTCTGGGTATGCAGGTCCTAGTGTGCAGACCTTGAGAAGCACCCACAGGGCATATCTCCTGAGGCTCTTGGCTCCTGGCAGTCTTCACCACAAACACACGCACACAGACGGACACCCGTGCACACTCGTGATCTTTCTGCACAGCGACACACACAAACACACGAGGAAATAACCATCGGCTGCAAAAGAGACTCTGCCCAATGGCCTTCAGATGAATTTAGTATGGAAAGCATCTTCCTATCACCTCTAACCCAGGGCACACTGCCTCCCACCTCCCCACTAAAGGGGAACCCTACGGTCAGAGAGAGGTTCTGGAATCTTCTGTACAAATGCCTAGCCCTCAGGAAGCGAAGCCCAGGGGTGCTAAGTTCCGAGTGGGACGCCCTGGGGCAGGTGAAGAAGGCAAAAGAGAGGAGCTCAGGAAAGGGGCGGGACTGTCTGCAGGAGCCTCAGCAAGGGGCAGTAGGGCCCAGGCCCGCTGGGGATTTGGGGTGAGGTGGGGAATGTGTGACCAGGGAGGGGCTGCAGGAAGGAGAGGTGGGTCCCTCACGGAACCCACTTCCCCATCTGCGGAGCCCCAGATTCCTCAAACTGTCAAGAAGCGAAGACTCGCAGAACTGGCCCCTCGGTGCCCGTGGCTCAGCTGCGGATGGTCAGTGGCTGTGGCTTTCACCGGAGTTCCAAGAAAACCTTGGTCAGTGCTGAGAGTGGCTGGATTTGCGGCCCCTCCCGGAACAGCCCGAAGGCATAGCAGACAAAAGGGTGCAGGAGAAGGTTCGATCTGCGATCCCCGCAGGCACACGGGTGGGGCAGAGGCAGGGTGGCCATGAGATCCACGCTACACATGGCCGTGGTCTTCCACATGACCAACTGGGCCGCATCTTTTAAACCAAACCTGCTCTCTCTTCTTACCTAAACAACTGGACCTTCGTAATGGTTCCATCATGAGGTTCAGTTTGGGAGCCCGCCCCTCTGAGAGCTCTGTGCCGCAACGTGCTGGGAAAGGGGAGCCCCGTCTGCCCTGCGCCTCACTTCTTCCCCACTTCAGCTTGTTTCCCCATGTCCAGCGACACTCCAGGCCTTCTGCACATATATGTGGACTCTTGCACCTACATGACCAAGCTCTGTCCACACCCCTGCAGGCCACGGGCCTCTGGGATCCCTTGGGGCCCATGCACTTGCATCATAGTCCACATTACAGAAGGGATGAGGTGAGAGGCCCACGTAGACCCAGAAGGCGGTTGGGGTATCTGCACAAGGAATTACAGGGAATGGTACCTAGAGTGGGGGCGGGGCAGTGCTCTGGGTGGGCAGGCTGCCTTGGCCCTGGCCTCGGTGAGAAGGGAAGGAGGGCAGAGCAGGGCTCTCTATGGCACAGGACCCGGGCAGCCCCCTGTGACACAGCATGGAAGTGACACAGCACGGAACACAGATACAGTAAGACCTTGGTCTGGGAACATAGTTCGCTCCAGAAACATGCTTCCAAATCCAAAGCACTTGTGTGTCAAAGCGAATTTCCCCATAATAAATCATGGAAACTCAGATGATTCGTTCCATAACCCAGAAAAATATTCATTGAAAAATGATTGCGATATTGTAATATAACACAAAATAATAAAGAAAATACAAAATATTAAAAAACAATTAACCTGTGCTTGACTTTGAAACACTTCGTGGCTGGTGTGAGGGAGACCAGAGGAGGGTTACTGTGCAGGACGACTTTCATTATCACTGACAGAATCACTGCTATCTGCTGGCTCAATGGAATCTTTTTCTTTTCATGCAACTTTAACAAGAAGCTTATCCAATGACCTAGAAGGAAGCCAAGCATTCCTAAGCTGACTCTGGTATGGAAAAGCAAAGGACTGTCCATATGAAGTGACAAAACTACACTAGTGTCAGTTGTGGGCACGTTCCAGTGCTCTGTAAAATCACGGATTTCTGCCAAACACGCGGCCTGAGACCAAGCATCTGAGCATAGGAGACCATTACCTACAATCCCGCAGAGAGACAGAGAGAGAGAGAGAGAGAGAGAAAGAGAGAGAGAACCATTGGCTCAGTTGTGATCATGTGACATTCAGTGTCCCGTACTACTCATATTGCAAGACATCACTCATTTATCAAGTTAACATTTTTTAGAAACGTTTGCTCGTCTTGCAGAACACTCGAAATACAAGTTACTCGCAATCCAAGGTTTGACTCTGTTTAGTCTCTCTGCTCTGGATTTCTGAGACAGAATTCTTAAAAACCCCTTGTAATTTTCCTCTTCTATTTTTAGTGTTTATTCATTTAGTCTGAGAGAGAGAGAAAGAGAGAGAGAGAGAGAGAGAGAGAGAACACAAATGCACGAGCAGGAGAGGGACAGAGAGAAAAATCCCAAGCAGGCTCCACGCTGTCAGCACAGAGCCCCACACTAGGCTCAGTCTCACGAAGTGTGTGACTATGACCTGAGCCCAAATCAACAGTCAGATGTCCAACCGACTGAGCTGCCCAGGTGCCCCAAACCCTTGTAATTTTCTGAGTGGGGGTGATAGGAATGTCTCACACAGATCTACTAAATCCCTTGGAGTATTCTGGATGATGGGAGTATCTTTTGTTCTAATGAGGCAATGCTTGCTGAGCTCCTGAGTGGGGGCTGGTCACCAGGAAAGCCAAACCCTGATTAGAAGCTTGGAAGTTTCCGCCCCAGGCTCCAACCTGAGGAAAGAAAGAAGGGCTGGAGATTAGGCTAATATCGATTACGCCCATATGATGATACTTCCATAAAAATCTCTGAACTATGGAGCTTGGAAAACTTCCAGGTTGGTGAACATAGGCACATGCCAGGATGGGGCACACCCCACATTCCATAATAGCAGAGGCTTCTGCACTCAAGACTCTTCCAGAACTTGCCCCATACCCCTCCTCACCAGTACCCTTTACCACACCCTTCGTAACAAACTGGAATGTAAGTGTGTGCTTCCCTGAGTTCTAGGAGCTGCTGTAGCAAATTACTGACCTGAAGAGAGGATCGTGGAAACCCTGAGCTACAGTCAGGTGACCAGAAGCACAGGGGACAGCTTGAGGCCCATGGGTGGCATCTGACGTGGGGGCAGTCTGGTGGGACTGAGCGCTTAACCTGTGGGATCTGCCAGTTCCAGGTGGACAGTGTCAGGACTGAATTGTAGGATACCCGCTGAGAATTGGCCAGGGTGGGGAAGTACGGATGACAGCATCTACACCCCGGGTTCGCTGATGATGGAGGAGAAGTAAGTACCGGGTGCCTAGCAGGTGCTGTGTAAATGGGAATCACATCCTACCATCACACCGCAGAACGCGTGCAATGCACCTTTGTAGACTGGAAATCGCAGGCTGATAAGCGCCTGTGCGGGTCCCACACAGAATGCAATGTTGAATGCATGCTGGAGGCTCTCAGCACAGGAGGGCATTAAGGCAGCGCCCCAGGGCCCTTCATGTCCCTGCCCTAAGTGAGGCCGGATACTCCCCCCGAGGCCATCCCCGTTGCCGAGGTGCAAATGGCCAGCTGAGGCTCTGCAGAACCTGGCAGCCGACCTCTCCCTCCCGGCGCTGCTTTTCCACCTTCCCCGAATCCCTCCCCCGCAGCCTTCACTTTCCACCTTCTTTTTGTCCTTAGCACCACGGGGAACCAAACAGACCAGTCTTGTCCAAAGCAATGCTGTGCACACTGGGTGTCCGGCATGGCGCCACCAACCACCCCCACCCCCGAGTCTTTGCCAGTTAAACAGCTGGCTTCACACGGCCATTTCTTTAGGGAAATGCTCCAGTGCTTATAATAAACCAAGCCCAGATCGTTCCTGTTTGTCAACACAGACTCTGCCCAGGGTATTGGAACCGTGTGGTGACGACGCATGTTTCCTCCCCCCAGGTCTTCTGCCCCTGCCGACTGGCCCCAGGATCCCTTTAACCCCAGCCCGAGTGGAGTCTCCCAGCTCTTGACTCCTCCTGACTTTTACCGAGATCGGCCAGGGGCATGGACGCACACCTCTGCACGAATTCTTATTGCTCCGGGTGGAGGTTCCACGTAAAATGAGCTGCACGGTCATTTTAGGGGCTTCCCACTGACGTCTGGGTCTTAGCTCTGAGACCGGGGAACATCCCCAGCAAGGAAACACGCCTGCTTCCTGATGGATTAACATCCCTGCCCCCTTCAGGAGGACAGAGGGGGCTAAAAGCAGGGAAACTAGCATTGGGGCTCCCCTCCTTGTGAGGCAATTCTCTCTCTGCTGTCAACTTTGCAGGGTCTGACCTGACATTTATTAATGATCTTGGGCTCTCCATATAGCTCCTTGAAGGTTCAGGTGTCCTGTCCCCATTCTGGTCTCTCTTTTTTTTTTTTTAATGTTTTTTTATTTATTTATTTCTAGGAGAGAGAGAGAGACAGCATGAGCAGGGGAGGGTCAGAGAGAGAGGGAGTCACAGACTGAAACAGGCTCCAGGCAACGAGCTGGCAGTCAGCACAGAGCCCGACACGGGGCTCGAACCCACGAACCACGAGATCATGACCCAAGCGAAAGTCGGACGCTTAACCGACTAAGCCACCCAGGCGCCCCCCCATTCTGGTCTCTTTAAGATGAACAAGTAAGAGGGTGGCTGGGATGCTCAGAGTTATATTATAGAGGGCAATCCAAGTCATGAAGAACAGTAGATGCTCATCTCCCTCATCTGCGATATAATACTTCTAATAACAGAACCCAAAATGATGTTTGCCTTTAGGGTGTTTACAATAGACTACGAGCTCCCTAAAGATGGGGATTGCCTTTTGCTCATCTCCACGTTCCTGGCATTAGATGGGCATGTCGGAAATGTTTTCTGGTGAAAGAAATGGTTCCCAGCAGTGACTCACATGGAGATGCAGCTAATGAAACTCTCAGGGCCTTCCTCCACTTGCATTGTGACCTAATGCGTACTTAGGCAGTTGGGTCTGGGACCTCTGGACAGGGTGTAACATTTATCCCCATGAAATCCCATCTTGCTGGGAACAGCTTCTCTAGATCGTTTTTGGCCAGCTAGAAGCAATGAGCCCCATCGCGCTGATGACCTCAGATTAAAGTCTCAGCTCTGGCCCCTGATGAGCACCTCATTCCCGCAAACTCATCAGCGGAGGGCACGCCAGCCAGCCAGCTCATGTGCACCTGAGCTGAGCCATCAATGTCAGGCGTGGCCAGCTCAGGGGGTAGACGGCCTCCTACAGCCAGGCGGGACGTAAGAGCACTGAGTTTGCAAACCTCTGAGCTCCACACCAGCCACTGCTTCACAGCCAACCTCCAGAAGCCCAGATATTTTGGCCCAGAGGGTTTCCCCCATGGGCTGTGGATATCTGAGATGGTCAGCTTACTTGGGAAAGGAGGAGAACCCTATTTGGGGCCAGAACCACATCTCAGGGGACCCGGCGCGGAAATGTTACTCCCCATTTCCCAGGTGGGAAAAGCGCAGTGGGGCGAGGCTGGATTGCCGAAACACGGAGCAAAGCCTGGGTCTTGATTCGTGATTCTCCATGACCCAGACGTGCCTAATCTCCAGCTTATTCCCCTTCCTCGACTCCTTCCTAGAATCAATTCTGTTTCCTCCAAAATCAGGATGCCACTGGGTCTAGCCTGCAGTTAACAATCACTAAATGATAACAATAATAGGAGCAGGTCCATTTCTTGAACCCCCACAATGGGGCAGACACAGTTTCGAGGGCTTTGCATGCCCTGCTGGAAGGTATACCCTTTCCCCTTCTGGACAAGAAAACGGAGGCCCAGAGAGGACTCCAAGTCTACCTTTCCAGGGAGTGTCAGGCTTAGATGCAAATGTGGGTCTGTCTAAACCTAGAGACCTTATGTCTGACAGCACAGGACTCGTCTCAAACGCAAGCAGCCATTGCCAAGACCCCTTCCCTGGCAGAGAGACCCAGTCGATCTGCTTACTCCTCCCTGGACACCAGCACGGACCAGGCCCAAGGCCACCAGTGTAGGGGGAGAATCTAGCACCCTGAAAATAGCCCCACTGCCTGGCACTCTCTGTTTGAGAAGGTTCTGAACAAAGCCCTGGAATTTCCAAGACTGGCTTTCCTCATCGGCAGCCTCCCCCACTGTGCGTCCCAGCAGCTGGCCTACGGGAAGATGTTCAGACAGGCTCACCTTTCCCAGGAATTTATTCAGAAAGTATTAGCCAGGGGCCTAAGCTACTGGCACCTTTATCATTTCAAAACACCCTCCAGTACAGGCCCAGCGTGAACAGCCAGACATGGACGTTACTTTGGTAAAACTGGCACCAGGGCTAGTAAATAACAGGGTGGGTGAATCCTGGCCTAGGGGCAGAGCCGAGCCAGGTCATTGGAGAGGGACAGCTTGCGGGGTCACCTGTGCTCACCTCCAGCTGTAGTGGGGAACCCGGACGTAGAGAGGGGCTGGGCCATGCCCACAGAAACAGCTGAGAGTCACACTTGGGTCTTTCGACTCCTTCCACAATTACAGGACACCCACTTGCCAACACGCTTGCCCATCTCAGGGGCTCGCTTTAGAATTACATTTAGGAATTGATCCCCAAGAAGCAGCCAGGAGGTCTCAGCAGAGATCAAGTTGAGAAAAGGCCAGCTGAGCTCCCCCAGAGGGGTGGGGAGAAAAGGAGCTGCCTTCGAGTCTGAGATGGAAATGAGAGGCTGCACCGCTCCCCTGTCATCCATGGCCATCCCAGCCATGGAAATGAAAATTCAGGGGTGCCTGGGTGGCTTAGTCAGTTGAGCGTCCGACTTTCGCTTAGGTCATGATCTCGCGGTTCGTGGGTTCGAGCCCCGCATCGGGCTCTGTGCTGACTGCCAGCTCAGAGCCTGGAGCCTGTTTCAGTCTGTGACTCCCCTCTCTCTCTGACCCTCCCCTGCTCACGCTGTCTCTCTCTCTCTCTCTCTCTCTCCTAGAAATAAATAAAACACTTAAAAAAAAAAAAAAAAGGAAATGGAAATTCACCGGTACAGCTTCCCCACCCTTTAGCCTGGCATTCAAGGTCTCCGGGCTCGGCCCCAACTTGTCTCTCTGCCCTTATCTCTGGTGGCTTGCCCTCCTGGCAGCCCGCACCCCTAGTCTCTGCAATGATCGCACGTGCGTTCTGGAACAAGAATGCCTTCTACCTTCTCCAGGCTTGTCCGTGCACCTCCCATCCCTTCCTTGGGGCTGTGCTCCAAACACGGTCCACCTCCAAATCTTTCCCAAGCAGCCCCTCCTCCGGCCTTTAGAGCACTTGTCACCTCTCCCACCCATGTCACACATCATCAAAATGTTGTTACAGAAAAGCAGCAGCTACCTTTACTGAGGCCATGCTCTCTGCCCGGCTCTCCACTGTCATTATCACATCATCACGTCCCCACCCCTCTGAGCTGAGAGCCGTTCTTTCCATTTGACAGATGAGGACGTGGAGGCTAGAGAGGCTGCCCCAAATCACACTGCTGGGAGTTGGAACCTGGGACTCCACGACAGGTGGCCCCACCCCCACCAGCGTACGCGGTCTCTCTTGGTTAGTTACTCTTTCTGCATAGGCAGTAGGTCTTTGAGAGCTTGGACCATTTTCATTCATTTGTTGGGTACCTTCTATCGCATTCCAGGATCTAGACCTTACTTTAGGCATTAGAAATGGAAGAAAAAGTTACAGCTTCTGCTCTCAGTGTGCCCCAGTCTGTGTGGGTGACAGATACACAGATAAATGACGGAACGACTCGGGTGCATGATATACAGGGCTAGCAGACCAAGTAGGGGGCGCTTCTGGCCAAATTTGCCCGACATGGGCTGTGTTTGAGCCCTGAGCACCTGGTGCATTGCCTTGCGGACAGCAGGCACTCATAGTTGGTGGCAATGGCCAAGTGAGCACACAGTGTCAGCGAGAGCCCCAGAATACCCATCTAGCTGATGTGTGCACTTGGTCATCTGGGGTCCCTTCAGTTTCACCCGACACTTATCACAGTGGAAATGGCGTGGCGCGGCATGACACTTCAGGTGACAGAAGCTCCTGATAGGCAGCTGTGGTGATGGCTGTATCTAGGTGACCCCCCCTCCCCAGAGCCTAGCGCTGTGCCTCACACCAGGGAGGAACCGATAAATATTGCTGATTAGTGATACAGCCTCCTGCCATCTAGGGGACACGCAGTCTCGGATGGTCACTGAGGTCACGCTGGATGGTGCACCTTAGGGTGTCTCAGTCTCTCTTCTGTTCACCACCACCCCGCCTGCTAAAACTACATGGGTTCTCCATTTTCTCCCTTCCTGGGTCCAAAGGGCCAGGATTCTTAAACCTGACCAGACTCTTGAGAGGCAAACACGGGAAGTGTATCACCTCTGAGTCACGCTTCCCATTTCTCAACCAAAGCAAGTGTCCAGAGCAAACGCTGGAGCAAACAGCTGGGTCCCAGACCCTATGGGGCAGATCACGAGCTTTCCCTTTACCTGGTTCTAGAAACACTTGCCCTGCCGCCTTCTGACACCCTGGCATCCTGAGCCACTGCCAGGCGGGATGGCCCGGTAAGTAGAGAGAAGTTTCCGGAGCTGGGCCTCCGTTTGCCAGATTCTTCTTTCCCGTCATTTTTCCAGGCTCACTGCAAGGCATCTCTGAACTCACTCTAGCAAATGAGCGCAGGACTGGGTGGTTTAGGCACCCAGGAGCAAAGGCCCTCAAGAAGGAGCTAGGGTCTTTGGGACCTTGTGTCCTGCCCCCTAGGCCACTCTTCCAGGGCTCAGCCCTTTGCTTGGGCTGTTGTTGGGCCTCTAGACTTGCATCCCAGGCAAGTAGGTGTGTCACTCTGCTCGGGTAAGGGGAGAGAGCCTGGCTATTTCCAGTGGAGTTTTCTCCAGGCCCCTCTCCCACTCCACCCTATACTGTGGCCAAGGACCCGGATTGGGGTGGGGGTGGGGGCACGGGGGCGGGAAAGGCTTTCTCCCAATCACCCAGGCCTCCAGCCTCAAGCATGAAGCCAGTTCATGGTCCCCAGTGACCCAGGTCCTACCTAGGCTGTGCACTCTGGCCCCTCCAGCAAAACAAGCACCAACCTGAGAGTGGAGTTCTCTGACACTAGCTTCTCTTTGAGTGTCTCTGTTCCCAAGTCTCTGTCCCCAAGAGTGCAGGGCCTCCCAAGTGCCTTCAGGGAACCCACATCCTCTCTCGCCCTTTGGCCCAGAGGTCCCTGCCCTGCCCCAGGACTCAGAGCGCTGGAGTTAGGGTCACCATGTGCCTGGCTGTCACGTCCTGTGCACTTCCCGCACCCCTTCCCGAGCTCTCCAAATCCCCACCTCTCTTCCATCAAAAGACCACCCAACTGAGGGTCCCCGGGTTTTGTCTTTCCACCCACGCGCCTATCACTGTCCAGGGGCAAGCCTCCACTTCCCTCTTCCACCAGGGACTCCAACCCTTTTCCCGTGAGCCCTGTCCAGACCCTTCTGCGCTCCAGACTGGCTCGCGGGCTTCCTCTTCTCCCGCGCATCCCATCCTCCCTCTCAGCCCTGGTCCTGGCCGCCGCTGCGGCCAGGCAGCCCCCCAAGTCCAAGCCCCAGCCCATCAGGAGGCTCACCGCCACCATTCTTGTAGCAGAGGTAGGGGAAGCGCCACACGTTGGCCAGGTCCACCGCGAAGCCGATCACGGACAGTAGGAAGTCGATCTTTTTGCCCCAGGTCTCGCGGGGCTGCTCGTCGCCATCGCGGGACGCCAGGAGACACTGGACGCCGTTGCGCTCTTTCACCACCAGCAGCTCGGCGGCTTTGCGCCCTTGCACCGGCTGCTCGGGCCCCGCGTCTGCCCCGCTGTTCTCCGGCTGCACCTGCGGCTTCATCCGCGCCAGAAGCATGGGTGCGGTTGGCGAGGGGGACGTCAGCGGTACTGGGAGCACGCGAGGCTCTGCCTGATAAAAGGAAAAGATGTGGTCAGTAAGCCATCCCGCCCTACTCCCGGGAGCGCGGGGACAGAGCGGCCAGCGCGCACGGAGCGGACGTAGGGTTCCCCTCAAGCCGCGCGCGTCTGGTGGTAAAATTTGGAAACAGTGGTAGTGGCGCGGAACTGAGACGGAACTTCAGAGTTGGAGACCAACCCTGCCGGCCCTGCGGGTCTGGTCCCGGACGGACCCCACAGCGCTTGCCTCATTCGCCCGCTCCCTCTCGCCCCCAAATGGCTGGGCTGGGACACGCGGAGGCGGAGGTGTCCCGGGGCGGCGACCCGCCGTTGGCTGCCCCCTGTCCCCCAGGTCGGATCTGTGCCACCTCCGGCAGCCCCAGGAGCCACTTACCCCTCGGCACTTCAAACTCGCCACCACTCCGGCTCTGCGCACGCCGCCGGGGTCTCCGGCACACCTCGGCCGGGGCGCGCGCGGGGCGCACTCACGTGTCCGGCAGCGCCGCGGTCCCGGGTGCCCCGCCTGGCCGCGGCGGGCTGTGGGGCGCCGGCCGGCCGGGGCTGGGCTCCGCCGCGTGGCGCTCGGGCGCGGCCCGGGGAGCGCGGGAGGCGCGGGGCGGCCGGCGGGGCGCGCGCTGGCTGCTTCTGGCCGCGCCGGGCGGGGGCCGGGCTGGTAATGTAGCCTGCGCCCCAGGTAACGCGCCGATTGCATTAAGCCCGCGCCGGGCCCGCTCCGTCTGGAGCCTGTTAGCGCTAATGGAGACTGACAGCGTGGCCGGGGCTGGGCAGGGGCGGGGGCGCGGCGCGCGCTCGGGGGGCGACTTCGGGACCCGGGTGCCCGCTCCCTTTCCAGCACGCACTGGCGCACCAGACGCAGCTCCCGGAGGGCCCGGGGCTCTGACATCCCACCGTGGGAAGAGAGCGAGACGCCCAGAACTGGGGTCAGAGTCGCGTCTGCGAGGGGGCCGGGGAAAGACCAGGGAGAGCAAATGACCCGAGTCAGTACCAGATCTGTCATCCGCTGCAGGCGGTTTAAACTTACCCTGCCCGAGTTTCTCCATCAAGGAAGTGGGAATGTTCTGCTCAGTGCATTGCCTAGGTCGGCAAACACGCTGGCGGGCCGCTGGCTGGATCGGAGTTGAAAGGTCAAGCCCCAGCCCTAGCTCTCATGTCTCTGTCATGGGCAGGCTAGCACAGATGTGTGGTTCTGACCCCTGTTTCAGCAGGCTGAGGACTGTTATTCATTCATTTCGCCAGTCATTCATTTACCCCTAACTCATCTGTTATGAGTTATATGCTCTAGATATGCCCACTATGTGCCAGGCACTGTTCTAGGCTCTTGGGATACATTCCTGCACAATTTACTCAAAAATCCCTGACTGGGTGGAGTTTATATTCTGTGGGGGAGCGATAGGGGAATCAAGGAGCATAATAAATGCACACATTCTATGGTATGTGAGAAGGTAATATTTGCATAGGGAAAAACAGCTTGGTGAGGGGATGAGTAGTGCTGTGTGCGGGGAGGCCGTGGGTCAGGGAATTTGAGAAGGTGACACTTAAGCAAGCAAAGGGGTGAGCCATTTGCACCTGGTATTCATATATGCATTCCCTATTGATTATTTTATTCATTCTTTAGATGACCACCTGCTGTATGCCTGAACAGTGCTGACTAGTAGAGCTACCGAGATATTTCTTGCCATCAAGGAGCTTACAATCCAGGGTGTAAAGAGTCCATCACCACCCCGATTGGTCAGGGTTGGTTGTAACTACAGAGGTATGGAAATTGGTTGGAGCTGCATCGGCAAGTAAGGGGTGAGGTGGTAATCCAAGAAGGCCATTACAGAAGCCACAACACTTAAGGGGGATGGACAGGAATTTGCATATGCCCTGGCATGCTGACCTTTCGGTCCTTTAAACGTTCCAAGCTCAAATCCACCCCAGGACCTTTACACTTGCTGTTTCTCTGTCTGAGTTGTCCAGATCTCAGTTCAGTGGTCCCTTCTTGACCACCCGAATCGAAAATGCACCCCCACTCTCTGTCATGTTGCCCTGTTTTTGTTTGTTTACTTATTATATGTCTTCTCTTGGGTAGCGTATGAACTCCATGAGGACAGGGACCTTGACTGTCCTCCACACCACCATGTTCCTGACACCTGGAACATACTAGGGAATTAGTATGGAAACTGAATGAATGAATGAATGGTGGCACATGGGGGCGCTTAGAGCATTTTCGCCAGAGGAACCAGCATGGCAAATATTCTCTGTGAAGGATGTAGAGAGGAGAGGAAGGGAACATGAGTGGGACGGTGAGCCCGCCCTGGCCTTCGGGGGGCTGACGATGAGTAGAGGCAGAAGGTCAGGGAAAGGATGGAGCAAAGGTTTCAAGAGTGCCGGGCACCGCAGGTCCCCATCCATCAGGGGGCTGTCTTTGATCTGTGGACTGGCTTCTCAAGCCTGTGAGGAAAGCAGGGAAGGCATCGTCTTTCCGTTTCTCAAGTCAAGAAACTACGGCTCCAAGGATTCAAGGAACCTGCCCGAGGTCTCACAGGTTAGAAACGACAAAGTTGAAATGAGAACCCAGATCTCCTGGTTCCCAGCCCCCGTCCCCTCCACCAGTTTATGGATGGAGACACTCAGAATCTCTCAGTGATTGTGTTTCTCTCCTCTCCTTTCAGCCCACACCTCACCCAGCGGCCCTGAGGGTCACACCTCTGAACGCCGGGACGCCTCAGCCTCCCCCGCTGTAGCATCCCCATGGGGGATCCCCGTCACCTCACTGCAATAGCCTCTTAGCCGGCCGCCTCGCTACCAGTATCTTTCCAGCCACGTGACGCTCACCAGCTGCCAGGCTCTTCCTAAAACTCAAGTCTGATCACCTCCCTCTTCTGCCTCCTCTTCTGTCTCCTCGGAGAGACGGTGCACCAAATGTGATTTAATTAACCGCGGATTTAAGGTAATTTTATTTTCTTCTTTTTTACTTGTCCTTATCTGCCGACTTGTCTACAACGAGCATTTGATACTTGTGCAATGAGAAAAAGATAACCCACAATTTCTCAAAATCCTCCAATCTTTTCAAGATAATATCTAAACACCGTTAGCAGTACAGACAAGATTCTGCCTGTCCATTCAATGCATCTCTTGCTATTCTAATTCTCTACTCATTCTCCCTACAAACCCTTTACTTTATCCAAAATATATTTTATTCTCTAGCAACGTGAGAGATCCAGGTACCCTGGATACCTTGTGCTCTGGAGTTTTAACTCTGCCGTTCCTTTCTTTCTCTTGTCTCCCCGGAGAACTCCTGTTCATCCTTCAAAACCTCAAAAGTCACGTCCACTGTAAAGCCTTTCCTGATAACCACCTCCCAACCACCTCCTTCTTTATACTGCTCTGGATGTTTCTTTTTTTTTTTTTTAATTTTTTTAATTTTAATGTTTTATTTATTTCAAGGAGACAGAGACAGCGTGAGCAGGGGAGGGTCAGAGAGAGAGGGAGTCACAGACTGAAACAGGCTCCAGGCTCCGAGCTGGCAGTCAGCACAGAGCCCGACGCGGGGCTCGAACCCACGAACCGCGAGATCATGACCTAAGCAAAAGTCGGACGCTTAACCGACTAAGCCACCCAGGCACCCCTGGATGTTTCTCTAGTACAGTTCTCTGTGTGATTTCCCCACTGGGGGTAAGGACAGTGTCCAATATATCCTGTTACATAGCTTGTGCTGCGGAGATGTGTACAAAACAGAACTAGAAGAGATGTCAATCATCGGTTGGGTTTGGTGTCTTTGGTTGGGGTTGCTTCTGTTGGGTTCCTCTAGAAGCATCGTCTGAAACAAAGATTTGAATTCAAATAGTTTACTTAGCAGGCAGGTCCTGGGAGCCCTCGTATAGGAGTGGGGAGGAGAGGCAAGAAAGGGAAAGGACCCCAGAGCGGCAACGTGAAGGAGCAGTTTCAGCTGTGGGCAGCTGGGGTTTAATCCTGCTCAGGACCTCTGGGACACTGCGTGGAATATGCCTCCATTGTCCCCCTCCTGGGTGAGGAAGTTGGAGTATTTGCCCATTAAGTCTGTTCCCAGGGTGCTAACTTGCCAGCGTTCCCAGCCTGCCCGGTGCGTGGGCTGAACATCCCAGCTGCCAGCAAAAGGCTTCTCGCAGAGTCCTGGGGCCCGGCAATGAGAAGCTGGCGTGGGGTCCGCACGGGTAGGGACAGTGTGGGCGGGGCACTGCGGGTTTGCTGCAGGGGTGCAGGGAGCGTCCCCCCCACTCCCGCACACCATCAGAGGGCCAAGCAGCAAGCCCAGAGCCTTCCACCTGGCGGTTTCAGAGACTTCTGGGGAACAACAGTGGCAACCCCAGGCTGGGACCAGGTTGAAGGGGAAGGCGTTTCTCTCCATGTCTGACCCAGACCCCCTGCCCATCCCTCCGAGAGCCGTGGGGCCATGTGGCTTCTCTCCATGCCCTGCATTCTGCCCTTCAAGATGGCCTGAGGGCAAGTGGGTGGGCAGACGACTGGAGCATTATCAGAGCTAACTCGATCTCTGGGGAGGCGTCACTTCCACTTACCATGGCACTTGGTGACACAGGCCATGGGCACGAGGCGATGGCTGGGGCTGTCAGTCCAGCTCTGGACATCTCCCGGCAGACGCCAGGACCTGGACACACAGATAGGCTGGAGGACATTTGGAATCTGAGGTCTGGACACTGGAGGTGTCTTCAGAACACTGTCAGAACTTGGAGCTTCATTGCACTGATGGGGGAACTGAGGCCAGAGAAGAAGAGAGGTTTGCCTGTGAAATTTCTACTTTCCATCCACCTTTCCTCCCTCCCTCCTTCCCTTCCTTCCTTCCTTCCCCTTTCCTCCCTCCTTCCCTCCTTTCCTCCCTCCCTCCCTTCCTTTTTCTTTGCCTTTTTTTGTTTAAACCAGGGACATTAGACCTGTGTCCTTGCAGATGACCAGCTCTAGAGCTGTAACTTTTATTGTATTTACAAATAGCATAAAAGTCCCTTTAATAAAAGACCCAGATAAGCTGAAGTCAGTCTCCTCTAGAAGCCCTCCCACTAAAGCCCCTGAGTCCTTGAGGCTTCCAGCTTTCCCAGAGGTGGCTGAGGCCTTACAGTCTTCTCTGCCAAGCGCCTACCCCAGCAGGCCACACCCCGGCTCCGGCATGAAAGAGCATCTGTCCGTCACCGACGTCCGCATTTACATCCTCCGCCTGAATCCGACCACAGACGGCACATGTGTACGTGGGTGATAAAAGGCACCTGGAACTCACCATGTCCAAAATAGAATTCTCAGGCTCCCCTTCCTGACTCTCCCACAAACATGTTCTTCCTCGTTCTCCCTCATCCCAAGTGATGACATCTTCCTTCTAGTTCCTCAAGCCACAAAAACCTTGGAGTTGGCCTTGACTCCTCTTTTTCATACTTCCGCATCCAATGCTACTGCAAACTCTCTGGTCCCAGTTGCCTCACCCCTCCCCGCCCCCACGGGGACCGGCCTGCTCCAGGCCATGCCATCTCTCACCTGGATTACTGCACAGGCTCAGAGGGGCCTCTCTCACTCTCCTCTTTCCCCTGAAGCGTAAGTCCTACCCGGTCGCCAGACCTTTTGGAGACGAGCTCAGATCCTGTCCCTCCATCTCCGTGCTCCCATCTTACTCAGGATAAAACCAAAGCCCTTCCAAGGGTGATAGAGATGAACAAGTAAACACATCCATTTGCGGACTTGCCGATGCAAAGCCCAGCCAAGCCGTGTGGCCCTCGAGGCACAGGAATCGGGCAAGGACACAGGTGCGGGGCAAGAAGAGCAGGACGGGCACGTGGTGTGCCAGAAAGAGCCCCGGGGCTGGCGGTCAGCACCCAGGGTCCTGACTCCTGCTCTGCTTGATTTCAGGCTTTGGGGTCATGACCAAGTCCAATGGCAACATGGGGATGAACCACAGGAAGAAGACAGACAAAAGGGAAGTCGGGAGAGGAGCTGGGGAGGGAGCAAAGGAAAGGAGGGGTTGAAGGCAAAGGGATTCATTCTCTTGGGAAGGAAGGTGCCCCCCCCCCCCATCGGAGCCCCTTATACATCCTCGGCTTTAAGGTAGTCACGTGAGTTATGGTGACGGGATTTGTGCTCAGCCGGGCAGAAGGAGCCATAGCCAGGTTGGCACAAGGACCCTGCACCCCCGGGGAAACCAAAGCAAGTGGGGGGTGGGGGGCCTGGAAACCTTCATGCCCAGAGCCCTCTGTTAGAAGACTGGGCACACGTGAGGTGATCTGATGAAATGCGGATTCTCCCAGAAATATGCACCTACACACAGCATTTGAAACTTAGTGTGAGATTTATCATATGTGAAGAAAAGTACAGAAAGCAGGTATGAACAGTTTACAGTTTCAATAACATCAGTGATATGAACATAGAAGAACCGACCTCTGTGGGTTAAGAAATAGAGCATCTCCACGGTCAGTTAAGCATCCGATTTGGGCACAGGTCAAGATCTCGAGGATTGTGAGTTCAAGCCCTGCGTCCGGGCTCTGTGCTGACAGTTCAGAGCCCTGGAGCCTGCTTCGAATCCTGTGTCTCCCTCTCTCTCTCTGCTTCTCCCCTGCTCACGCTCTGTCTCTTTCTCTCACAGACAAAAATAAATAAACATTAAAAAGAAAGGAAATAGCGCATTTCTGGTTCCCCAGAAGCCTCTGTGTGCCCCTCATCAACACCCCCCTTCACTGCTCTCCCCCACTGCAAGGCAACCACCCACTACCCTGCACTTAGCAAGTAATCGTTTGTCTTCCTTTACCACCTGCTAATATCTCCCCAACAATACATGGTTTCAGTTTGTCCTTCTTTGAACTTTACATAAAAAGAGTCACGCCACAGATATTTCGGTGACTTCCTTGGCTGAGTATAACATTTTTGAGTTTCATCCATGATGGAGTGAGCTGTGGTTCGCTCATTCTCATTGTTGGATATATTCATTGTATCGTAGAAGCAAAAAAGAAGTCATTTATTGATTCAACCGTTGAAGGACATTTGGATTATTTCCAGGTGTTTTATATTCGAACAACACTGCCCACAATGAGTTTCTAGAGTTTCTATACTTAGCAGATCGCTGGTTTGGAGTGTATGTATTCCGCTTTAGCAAGGAATGTCAAACTATTTTCTAAGATGCTGGTCCCAATTGCAACTCTCTACAGCAGTGTTACTTCGCTTCCAGTTTCTTCACATCCTCCCCAAACCTGGGTATTATTTACACTTTGAATTTTTGCCAGCCTTTTAGATGTAGCTTTAACGTGCATCCTCCCCACGTGTAATGATGCAGAGCATCTTTTCACATGTGTATTGTCCCTGTATATTTCTTTTTGTCCTGCAAAAGGATGATGTCGTTGGTGCGATTTTTTGTTTGTGTGATTTTCTATCGGCTTGTTCGTCTTTTCTTCTTGATTCATAGTGGTTCTTAATATCCTGGGTACAAATACTTGTCAATTCTATTGCAAACATCTTTTCCTGGTTGTATTATAAGTCTTTTTTTTCTCTATGTGGTGATTTTCACATAAGGTTATTAATTTTAATGTCATCTTCATTTAATTTAACTTTTCTTTTAATTTAAGTATTTATGTTTAAGTTACAAAATCCTTCCCTCCTTATGGCGCTCCTTGGTGGCTCAGTCAGTTACGCGTCCGTCTTTGTCTGAGGTCATGATCTCACAGTCCATGATTTCAAGCCCGGCGTCGGGCTCTGTGCCAAGAGCTCAGAGCCTGGAACCTGCTTCAGATTCTGTGTCTCCCTCTCTATCTCTGCCTGTTCCCTGCCCATACTCTGTCTCCCTATCTCAAAATAAAATAAAAACAAGAAAAATTAAGAAAAGAAATCCTTCCCTACCTGATATTTTCCTAAATTACAATTTAAATTTGACAGTTTTTCTCTTTATACTCCCCTTCGATATCTTAACTAACGTTGCCGTCTAGGTACAAACTTTCACTTGTAAGATGAATCAGTTCTGGGGGCCCAAAGTACAGCACAGTGACTAGTTAATAAGGGTGTATTACTTATCGGAAATTTGCTAAGAGAGTAGACCTCATGTGTTCTGACCATACCCCCCCAAAAAGATAACTCAATGTGAGGTGATGAATATGTTAATTAACTTAATTATGGTAACCATATCACAATGTGTATCAAATGATCACGTTGTACACTTTAAACATATTCAATTTTATTTGTCAATTATTCTTCAATAAAGCTAGGAAAGCAAGCAAACAAACAGCAATGCTTTATAAGATGGTTTTGCAAGATTCTTCCGTCCTTTCTCTTCAGGAGTGGCTTGGCAATGCTATTTCTTACAGATTTCAGAGTCAGCTTGCTGAGTTCCTTGAAAAATCCCATCGGAGGGTCTACTGCGATTACACTGAATGTATAGATCCATTGGGGAGACCTGACATTTCTACAGGATTCAGTCTTTGTATCCAAGAACACAGTACATGCCTCTGTATCTGTCATCTTTAATGAACACAGCATTTTAAACAGAGTTTTCGGGGATTTACAGATTCCCACATGAAACTGTCTCAGAATCCCTTAACATTACCTCCTGGTAGCCACCAGGCTCTCTTCTCTCCATGTAATACACGTGGATCCCTTCTTACAGCCACCTCTCACCCCCTTCCCATCTGTCCTTCTGGCCCTCTAATAGCCATTCCTAAGAAACTGACCAAATCCAGCGTTTTCTGCAGCTTGGAGATGCAAAACTGTGAACTAGCTAAAAGCATGGTTCAGGAGCCTCCCTGCATGAGCTCTAATCCTAATTCTGCCCCCTTAGTGTCTGGGAAATCTTGGCCAAGTTCCCCTACTTCTTTGTGTGTCTCAGTTTCTTCATCTGTAAAATGGGTGAGATAGGGATGGCAACAGTACCCATCCACCTCATTGTCGAGAAGATTAAATGAATAAATACACGTAAAGCAACCCCAGGATCATGACCTGAGCCCAATTCAAGAGTCAGACGCTTAACTCTGTTTTCACACTTGTAAAATAGGGGTGACGTGGGGCGCCTGGGCAGCTCAGTCGGTGAAGTATCTGACTTCGGCTCAGGTCATGATCTCATGGCTTGTGGGTTCGAGGCCCACATCTGGCTCTGTGCTGACAGCTCGGAGCCTGGAGCCTGCTTCAGATTCAGTATCTTCCTCTGTCTCTGCCCCTTTCTTGTCCCCACTCTGACTCTCTCTCAAAAATAAATAAACATTAAAAAAAATTTTTTAATGGAGGTAGCATACCTGTTCAATAAGATAACCGATGGGAAGGATTTTGATATCACTATTGGAAGGGGCTCATTTCTCAAGACTCGGTGACTCCAGGTGCAGCTGGGTCCCCACGGGTCACTGCTTCTTCCTGGAGGCCTTTCCCTCTTTGCTACTTTGCCAGATCACAGATCACACTAGGCTAGCAGACTGTTCAAAGGTGTCTCAGATCCCTTGTTCCCAGCCCAGGGATTTGGAGTCAGTGAATCTGCAGCAGGGACCTGGAATCTGCATGTTTACAGTATGTTTAATTCCTGTTTAACAAAACATAATTCCGGTGTTAGTGACACGTTTCATAAACATTGTCCCAGGCGGGGAGCGGCCATGGCAATTTCCACTTGCTCTGCCTGCCCCGAGCGAGGGCCTCCTTTCTCTCGCACTGGGACGCTTTTCTTCCTTTTGCTCTGGCCCCTTAGCAGAGAGCATGCAGCTTCCTGGGCTTGTCCCCTGGATGGGTGAACGGGTGCCCTCTAGGGCTTGGAAGTGAGAAGAGCGGCTTCGCACTCGTGGTCTGGGCTACGAGCAGGCGGTCCCAGGAGCAGCCCTAAACCCCGCAGAGCAGGCATAGGATGGGCAAGGGGACAGAGGTGGGAAGTGCACCCTCGTCAAGGAGGCCATCGAGAGGCCTCGGCACGGGGCTCACGGTGACGGCTGGGGATGCCGCCTCCAGTCTGGGCTGGTCCTGCTCTGCCTTTGTGCCCGGGAACCCGAAGACGATTAGTGATGGCAGTGCGGGCTCTGGGCCACGCTGTGTAGACCACACACAGAGAACACTGCTTGAGACACATCCTTATTGGAAGCCTGCCTCCTCCCTCAAGGGGAAAGCTGAGTAGTTTTAGGACCAGGGCAGGGGGGCTAGGGAGCCAGGCTCAGGGTGGCGAGTTTCTGTCCCTTCCAATTGTTTAGGAGACCTCAACCCCTCCAATTTTTAGGAGACCTCAACCCCCTGGTCTCCCTATCATGATAAGCCAGCACAGTGACACTCAACTTTCATAGTAACTGGGTGGGGCTTCAAATGCTGGCCCTGTCACCTGGTAGCTGTGTCACCTTGGGATGCTGTGTGCCCGTTTTCTCTTCCGTATGGTGGGGTCCGTCAGCATCGTTATCTCACAGCGTCGTTGGAAGGCGTGAAAGCATCATGACTCAGTGATGTTTGCCGTATACTAAATACACATGGGCATTTGCTACACATTAGGCAGCCCTTCGTTCACTGAGCTTGTAAGAACCATGTATTATTACCTACAATACTCCCCGTGGTTATCCCATTTTACAGATGAAAAAGTTCATGCTGGTAGTGGTCAGATGTCTTGTCCATGGCCACATGGGTAGGATGGGGCGGGAAGTGGGATTTGAACCCAAATCTGGGCTGGCTCCCGGGTCCCAGTCGTCTTCCTCCTCTCCACCTCCTCACTGTCCCCTCCCCGTGCTGGCTCCCCATCTCAAGAGGACCCTTCTCACTTTGGGAACCTGGAGGCTGGGGCTGATGCGGTTCTGAGCCTCAGCACTGTCTGTCGGGGGTCACAGACTTCTCCGGCCCTTTCTCAGCTGAGCCAGAGTCCTTCCTCCCCAAGGCTCCCCTCCTCCCACCCGGATCCCCGATGTGCCCACCCTGCCCGTCACCTCTGGGACCTGCCTTGACGCCAGCCTGCCCCCTCCGGCTTTCTTCCTCTTCTCTCCTCCCCTCCACCCTACCCTCCTGTCCCGGTCTCTCCTCCTTAGAGCCATATCCTCCTCGCTCCATTTCCTCCCGGTGCTCAAGGGAGAACCCTCCCGTGCTGGGTCGGTGCCCTTCCCAAGTCACTCAGGTTAACAGCAGGCCGAGAGCCCAGCCCTGGCTCTGGACACACGGTCCAGGGCTCTTCCCATGGTCCACATCCTCTCTGTGGAGACTGCACACATGCTGAGAGCACAAGATGCACGACAGGGAACAGAGATGAGGAGGCTGCCAAGGAGGGACCAGACCGCCAGAGCTGGTGCTCACAGAGTCCCAGAGGTCAGCATTAAGCCATTCCTTTCTTTTTTCTTTTTAAAAAATATTTTTAAAATTATTTTTTTTTTGAGAGAGAGAGAGAAAAAGTGAGCAAGGGAGGGGCAGAGAGAGAAAGAGAGAGAATGCCAAGCAGGCTCTGAGCTGTCAGCACAGAGCCCGACGCGGGGCTTGAACCCTCAGACTATGAGATCATGACCTGAGCTGAAGCCAGACACCCAACCGACTGAGCCACCCAGGCTCCACTAGGTCTTTCCTTTCTCGTTCCAAGGGTCACAAAACACACCCGTCAGCCTTGAGGTGCACCGCTTTCCTGGTGGGGAGAGCAGGTAGTCGTTTCTCACTGCACAGGGATAGCTGTGGGCTGTTGAGTTCTGTGCAGCCCAGATGACACCCACGCATCCAACTGTCCAACAGAACCCACTTCTGGGTGCTGTCGGGGGAGGCTGTACTCCTATTCTGTGTGGCTCAAGGGCAAGGCCAGAGCCCAAAACATTTGCTGCGTGAGGGGGAGTTTAACAGGCCATGTCAGGGATGATGAAGGCCACCTTTCGAGGCTGAGGGCTCCCCTGGTTTGCGGTAACAAATCCCAGTGTGGGGCCTGTTTCCCTGACAATTCCCCAAGTGGCCGTGACGCTGGGGAAGGGGCCTCGGGAGGGGAGGATGGTCTTCGTCCACATTTTCCAGATTCTGCCAACCATTGCTAATCAGTGTGCTAGGGATAGCCTCTCCTGGTCTTTGGCCCTGTCCCCCACCCCACTCCTAATACGACCTCTCCCCACTCCCCAAACCACTCAGAGGCTGGGGCGGCCAGCCTCCACCCTTTCCGGAAGTAGAGTGACACGGCCAGCTGGTCAATGGGAGGGTCGATGGTTGAGGGCCACACAGGCCCTGCTTTAAGTGACCTTGTATCAGAAAGGAGCAAAGCCTGACCCTGTTACCCTGTCCTTTGAACCTTGACTATTGAAGGAGCAAGTTTCAGTCTGGCCTAATATGTCTGATCCCTCTTTCTCCAGAGAGGAGCCCAGCTTGGGGGCCATCCTCCAGCCCAAGCAGCGTCAAAGTACAGTTGCATGACAGCATTTTCTTCTCAGTGCGTCTAGTTTTACATTTACCGTGTATTTATACATTGACATGGGTTTTCAATTTATGATAGTGCTATAAAGTTTCTTTCACATCTTATGACTTCCAACTTTATGATTTTAAAATCATGAAATATCTCAGACTTACATGAAAAGATACCCATCACATAACAAACAGCTAGCTACCTTAAAAAACAAAACCATTGACTGTGTGATTGATGTTCCTGTGTTCTACTTCCCAGGTGTGCTCCTGACCTCCCTCTTCCTGGCCAACCAGGCTCATTATTCTCAGGCATGAATCTGTGCTTTCATTAGATGGATAGATGGATGGATGGATGGATGGATGGATGGATGGATGGATGGATATAGGTAGGTAGATAGGTAGATGGATAGGTAGGTAGGTAGATAGATAGATAAATAGATAGAGGTAGGTAGGTAGGTGGATAGATAGATAGTTTGATAGATAGACGTAGGTAGGTAAGTAGGTAGGTAGGTAGATAGATGGATAGATAGATAGATAGATAGATAGATAGATAGATAGATAGATAGAAAGATAGATATAGTAGGTAGGTAGGTAGATAGAGGTAGAGATATAAAGAAATTGATAGCTAAGTGGACATATATGGATACATACATAGGAGATACATAAATCTAGAGGTAGAGGTATAGACAGATAGATAGATATAGGGATATATATGGATCTATACATAGGAGATATATAAATCCCTAAAATTAAAAATGTGCATTTCTAAAATGATCACATACTAACAATTGGGCCTTGAACAACACAGGTTTGTACATCCAAGTTCATTTACACGTGGATATTTTACAGTACCGTTCAGTAAATATATTTTCTCTTCCTTAGGATTTCCTTAATAACATTTTCTTTTCTCTATTTTTACTTTATTGTAAGAATACGGTATATAATACACATAACCTACAAACTATGGGTTAATCAACTTTTCACATTATTAGTAACACTTCTGGTCAGTGGTAGGCTATTAGTAATTAAGTTTTGGGGGAGTCAAAAGTTACACATGGATTTTCGACGGAGTGGAGGGTCGGCGTCCCTAACCCCTGCATAGTTCAAGGGTCAAGTGTCTTTCTTTCCCCCTTTGGGTCAACTGCCTTTATGTATGTGTGTCTGTGAGGCTTAACACATACAGAAAAGTGCACTAATCATAAATGCACTTTTTATGTAGTAAATACATGCATAAAATTACCATTCAGACCATTCAAAAGTATGACCAGCACCCCAAAAACCCTTCTTGTTTTCACTCCTAGTGAACATCTACCTCCTGCAGCGCCCCCCAAAGGTAATCACGCTCTTGACTTCTAATAGCATAGCTTAGTTTTGTCTGTCTAAACAACAGAAAGTATCATTTTGTGCATGTTTAAAGTTTATACAAATGGCATCATTCCTCACGAATCTTTCTGCAAATGTTCTTGAGATTTTTCCATGTTGATACTTGAGCTTCCTTTTAAAAACAAATGTATTTAATTAAGGAGCGTGAGTTGATTTTAAGGAAAACACCGAGGGCACCCTAGGACAAGTTGAACATAGGGTGCCAGAATTTAGAAAACATTGGATCTGACTCCACTACCTTCCCCTTTTACAGGTGTGAAAACTGAGGCCAGAGAAGTAAGAGCCATATCCCTCTCCCCCCTCCGGGGTCACTCTGCAAGTCCCTGGTACAGCTGGGACAGGGGCCCCAACCCCAAATTCCTGAGGCCAGAGATCTTTTCCACTACGTTATGTTGGCAAGAAACACGTCCCTCCACCCAACCCCAGGGCGACGGATATCAGCTGTATTTCTTAGCCAAGGTTAGTTCTTAACCTTGAACTGCAGAAAGTAAGCTGTTCTCTTGGAATTGTTTGAGAATGAAGCCTGGGATGGGGGCGGTGTGGTGTTGTGGGGGCGAATCAGCTGTCCAGCTTTCAAAGTTATGACAAGTCTTCCACTCAGCGGCCCACCTCGGTGACCTATATTTTAATATGTGCTATTAGATTATTGCTAATGAGACATTTTAGGGATAAAAGAATTATGCTCGCTGCCCAGGCTGCGGTAAAAGTACAATTGAATTAAGGGCTGAAATCGTTTAGGATTCTGCTAGACAACCTGTCCCCCAGGCGGGGCCTGAATGGAGAGATTAAGCTTTAGAAATTACACAGGAAAAATAAGTATAATTGATCTAAGGTAACTTCACTCGTCTAAATTAAATAATGTGATTGTTACAGGCAGAGAGGCTCGGGATGAGGAGCCGGACGGAAAAGGCTCTCTATCTGCAAACAAAGTTAGAAGTAAGAGCCCTAGGGAATGGACTTTTTCCTGACAAGCCGAACACCCTCCTTCCTGATGGCTTTGAGAGTCCGCTGGGGCATTAGCAGGAAATGGACCCAGTCTGAGCGGCAGAGAATCTGAGCTTCGGCAGGGACCCCCGGGCACCATCCTCACCATCCCCTGCCTAACACAGGGGCCCTCCCAGCTCTCTCCAGCCTCCCAGTGGGGGAGCCAGTGCTGCCTTAGCCCCTTAGGCAGACTGACCAATGTCCTCACTCTCAGTTGCAAGAGGTTTCTCTGTGGGTGGCTGGCCAGCTGCTTTTGTGTGGCCAGGGCCCACCCACGTGAGTCCTGAGTCCTGGAACACCAAAGATCAGGTCCATGCCAACCTCCTTGGATCCAGCTCCCCTCCCCCACCCCATGCCGTCATTTATCACAGCACAGTGAAGTGCCAGCCTGAGACCAGTTCTCGAAGAGGGATGTTGCGTTTGTACAACGGCAGAAGACTCGAAGCTGATCCTCAGGGAGCTCACTGGCTGAAGGAGAGAAGTGATAATCTCCTCTCTGGTTTACGTGTTTGCATCCCACCAATACTTCCCTTGATTCTGCATCACTGGGGAAGCCGGGGGCAGGGGGCAGTGTCAGTTGTAGTGCTGTTCAAAACATGGCAGATGCTGTCATCAGGGGTCTCCCTGCCAACCTATGAGGGCAGACATCGCACCTCCTCCATCCGTCTCGTCCAGTCCGCCCCTTTTGCGTCCCCGCGCTCCTGTGTGTTATGTTCCTAGGCAAAGAGTAGGCTGCCTGGAAGGGGAGACTTGGGGGCTCCCAAACTCCCCCCGGATATTGCTGCACTAATCCTTTCAAGCCCACAGTTAACCCTTTAAAAACTAATTCCAAGGCACCTGGGTGGCTCAGTCGGTTGAGCATCTGACTCTTGGCGTTGGCTTAGGTCATGATCTCGCAGCTTGTGGGTTCGAGCCCCGCGTCAGGCTCTGTGCTGACAGCACGGAGCCTGCTTGGGATTCTCTCTTTCCCTCCCTCCCTCTCTCTCTCTCTCTCTCTCTCTCTCTCTTTCTCTGCCCCTCCCCTGATCCCTCTGTCTGTCTCTCAAAATAAATAAATAAACTTAAAAAAAAATTTCCAGGACACCTGGATGGCTCAGTGGGTTGAGAGACCGACTCTTGATTTTGGCTGAGGTGGAATCAAGCTCCAAGTCAGGCTCCGTGCTGAGTGTGAAGCTTGCTTAAGGTTCTTTCTTTCCCTTCTCCCCTGTTCACACTTTCTAAATTAATTAATTAGTTAATTAATTAATTAAATTAAATAATATCTTTTTAAAAATTCCAGTTAGTTAACATATGGTGTTATATTAGTTTCAGGTATACAATCTAGTGATTCAGCACTTCTATACATGATAAGTGCTCGTCATGATAAGTGTGCTCTTAATCCCCTTCACCTATTTCACCCATCCCCCCCACCTCCCCTCTGATACCCACAATTTGTTCTCTACATTTAAGAGTCTGGGTTTGTTTGTTTGGTTGTTATTTGTTTCTGTCTCTTTTTTCTTTGTCCATGTGTTTTGTTTCTTTTTTAAAAAAATGTTTATTTTTGAAAGAGATAGAAAGACAGTCAGGGAATGAGTAGGGGAGGGACAGAGAGAGGGAGACACAGAATCCGAAGCAGGCTCCAGGCCCTGTCAGCAGAGCTGGATGTGCGGCTTGAACTCACATACCACGAGGTCACACCACGAGGTCACACCACAAGGTCATGACCTGACCTGAAGTCGGACGCTTAACCGACTGAGCCACCCAGGCGCCCCCATTTGTCTTGTTTCTGAAGTGCCACATGTGAGTGAAATCATATGATATTTGTCTTTTTCTGACTGACTCATTTCTGTTAACATTATACCCTGTAGATCCGTCCATGTTGTTGCAAATGGCAAGATTTCATTCTTTTCTGTAGCTAAGTAATGCTCCATCATGTATATACACCACATCTTCTTTGTCCAGTCATCTATCAGTGGACACTTGGGTTCCTTCCTACCTTGGCTACTATAAATAATGCTCAACAAACATAGGGGTACGTGTATCTTTTCAAATTAGTGTTTTCGTATTTGTTGGGGAAATAGCCAGTAGTGGAATTACTGGATCACAGGGTGGGTCTAGTTTTAATTTACTGCAGAGCCTCCGTATTGTTTTCCACAGTGGCTGCTCCAGTTTGCATTCCCACCGACAGGGCACGGGGTTCTTTATTCCCCCACATCCTCGCCGGCACCTGTTGTTTCTTGTGTTTTTAATTTTGGCCATTCTGACAGGTGTGAGGTGGTGTCTCACTGTGTTTTGATTTGCTTGTCCCTGATGAGGAGTGATGTTGGGCATCTTTCCCAACAGAGGAGTGTCTGTTGGCCATCTGGAAGTCTGCTGGAAAAAATGTCTGTTCCTGTCTTCTGCCCATTTTTCATTGGATTATTTGTTTTTTTTTTTTTGGTGTTGAATTGTATCAGTTCCTTATATATTTTGGATAGTAGCCCCTTATCAGATATGTCACGTGCAAATACTTTTCCCATTCCGTTGGTTGCTTGTTCACATTGTCTCCTTTGTGTCACCCTCCAGGTTAAAAATGAACTAGAACATGGAGGCGCCTGGGTGGCTCAGTCAGTTAAGCGTCTGACTTTGGCTCAGGTCATGATCTCACGGTTTGTGGGTTCGAGCCCTGCCTTGGGCTCTGTGCTGACAGCTAGGAACGTGGAGCCTGCGTCAGGTTCTGTGTCTCCCTCTCTCTCTGCCGCCCCCTGCTCACACTCTGTCTTTCTCTCTCTCAAAAGTAAATAAACATTTAAACCATTTTTTTAAAAACGAACTAAAACATGTAGATACAAAAGATGTCCTCCCTGCCACCATCCTTTCTTTTTTTTCTTCTTCCCACCTCGCTTTCTCCCTTCCTTCCTCCCTTCTAATAGGTTATTTCCTGAGCAACTACTATGTGTCAGGGACAGTTCTATGGCACAGGACTATAGTGGTAAACAAGATGGCTAAGGCCCCTGCTTACTCAAGGAGGGGACAAAGTCTAAAACAGATCACCAAGCAAATAAATAAGATATCAAGAGATACTGACAGGTGCTTGAAGACCACACCAGAGCGAGTTCACTTAGATTGCCGGGAAGGGCCCTGGGCCGGGCGGGCACTCAGGGAAGCTTCTCTGAGCCCCCCAAGTTGAGAGACCAGAAGACCGAGATGGGCTCAGCCCTCCAGAGAGCAGGGAGGAGAGACTAAGGCAGAGAAAGCACAGGCAGGGGTCGGAGCAGGCAGAGCAGCAGGAAGGGAGGCTTCCAGAGGAGATGGTGGGAAAAGGAGGGAGGAGGTGGGCAATGGCTTGACTTTAAGACACCCGTGAGCCACTGCGGGAGTCTGGCGTGGAATAAGGAAGCCACTGGGAATGGCTGAGTAGGGAGAGCGCATGATAGATGTTGCCTTGAAAGGGTCTGTCTGGCCGGTGCATGCAGAGTGGGGCAGGGACGTCTGTGCACAGGGCAGAGCACCAATCTTGACTGCTCCTAAGTACATCTCCAGACCTCACTCTGTCAGCAAACAGGCGACTTTTAGTTTGTGGAATGGGAAAGATCTCTGTTCCTCAAAAGCTGTTTGCTGAGTCGGAGAGACTCCTGTTTTCATTCCCTTCTTTGAAAGCAGAAGCGGAAACTTGAACTCGAGCAGTAGAAACTTGTTTCTCTTGTGAATTCAAGAGACAACGTGAATTGACTCTTGCACCCCTCAATCCTCCCCGCTGCACTTGGCACAAGGTCTCCTCTTTGGGCCTCAGCTTTCCCATCTGTATAATGGGTGAAATGATTTCTAGTGTTCACTTCTGTCTGACATCTGTGTCCTCCCTGAAAGGGAGGGATGAGTGGTAAACTTAGGGGCATCGTAACAGGGAGCAAAGTAGCCCGTTCTGAATAAACGGTGAGCCCTCTGCCCATCTCACTGTGTCCCGGGGTGAGGGGCTGCCGCTGACCAACCAAGAATCAGATGAGAGGGGCGGGCCGGGCGAGGATGGGCTGGCTGCCACAAAGGACCCACATATCAGTGTGTAATTACATTTTCTCGACTTCTCCTATTGTTTTGGTCACCTGGGGGCTTTGCAAAGCTTTCCTTATTTTTTCCATTGTCTGATTTCTGTTTTTCTTTTTCTTTTAATTTTTTTCCTGTTACCTTCAGACACTGATATTAGCTCAGTGACTCAGCCCTTTGATTCCTTATTAATTTCAGGCTCCGGTGTCCTATCTGCCCACTCTCCTTCCTGCTTCTCGGAAGGTCTGGGCAGCGAATGCTCTCCGCGATGCCCTGATACCTTCTTCTCTGAAGTACCTTGGCTCTGCGGGTTTCCTGTGCTGACAGCTCCAAGTCCCATTTCTTGTGTAGGAAGAAAATTCTGAAGTCGCTGCATATTTTCTAAAACAACGAGATCTCCAAATAAAGCAGGTCAATTGAACACAAGGTAAATTACAAAGTTTTTAGGTCGGAGGAGACTCCAGAGTTCATCCAAAGCACCCCTAAGCAGTGGCCATTTAACATGTACTTGCATGCCTCCCTCGACGGGGGACTTACTGCTTGCAAAGGCAAATGACTCCACCTTCAGACTTCACTGACTATTAGGGAGTCCTATGGGCAAGCTGCTGGCCCTGGGTTCAGCCCTTGGAGCCACACACAGAGGAAGGAGACCCTTTCTTCCCCACAACAACTGCAGATAGTTGAGGACAAAGATAAAGAGTCTCCCTCCGCGACCCCAACACTACCACCACCCACCTTGGGTTCTCTCTTCTCTGCGCCAGGCATCTAGCCCCAGTGCCTTGAAGTCTTACAGGAGAATTGATTCCAAATCACAAGTCCTGGACTTGCCTTTGGAAGTCAGCAGCTGCCAGGGACATCAAGCTAATTGCCTAAGAGGCCACGGGGACACATTTCTTCCCTTCCCCAATCATTGACTTTCTCGGGTTTCGTTGATCCGGTTTGTATCGATTGCATCCCGGTGAAACGCACATGTTTGCACCGTTTCACCGACCCCGAGGGACCGCCTGTCATCTCGAACTGGGGCCAGGCCTAAACCATTTGTGATCACTCAGGAAGGTGCCCGTGGCATCGGGCAGCAGGTCTGGGTGGATGGTGGCAGGAGTCACCTGGTACAGGGAGCCACCAACCAACACCCCATGAGCTGCCTGGTGGAGGATTAGTTGATGCGCCTGCTACTTCACAGATCAGGAAATCTCACACACACCTCAGAGCCTCCGGTTTCTTCTCAGGCAGTGGGAGCTCTGTCTGGCCACTCTGAGGCTGGGGGAAGGCATGAGCTCTCCAGCTGGACGCAGACTCCTTACTTCTCTTCTGGTCACTCACTTCTCCTTTCTGCCCACTTTTGTGCTGCGGAGAGTTTGAAGCCTCTCCCTGGGGCACTTCCACCTTTCCTGCCCAGGGGCGCTTCCGTCTCTTTGGGACCAGCATGGCCTCATGGTGGTGGTGCTTTCTGAGAAAGAGTTACCACTTTCATCTGCACCTGCACCGGGCCTCGTGGGCCTGGTATTTGGGGGTCATAGAAGCAGATCAGGTTGACCCAGCTCAGCACACCCTGACTCCTAAAAAAGCCTGGCTGGAGTAACCCGGCATGCATGGTGAGAACCAGCCCAAGGTCTGGGGCCTCTCTAAGGGGGCCCCCAAGTGACCCCCGGGGCACCCAGACCAAACCTTGGGAATACTTGGTAATGGGTCGTTTCTCCATTTTTATTTTTATTTTTTTTAAGTTTATTTATTTTGAGAGAGACAGAGACAACATGAACAGGGGAGGGGCAGGGACAGAGGGGAAGGGAGGGAGAGGGAGAATCCTAAGCCGACTCCAGTGCAGAGATGCCACAAACCGTGAGATCATGACCTGAGTCAAAACCAAGAGTCGGGCTCTTAACCGACTTAAGCCGACTTAAGGGGCCCCAGTCTTTCCACTTTTATAAGCGAGACGTGGACAGTGGACAGGGGACAAACTCGTATTTGCCAGTGGTTTCTTTGTGCTGCCAGAGGAGGAAGGGGTGCCTTGGAAGTGAGGCCTCTTTCACTTTGAGCAGGCAGCAGTTTCTGGGAGCTAGGACTGGGGGCTGGGATTTCTCCCTGGGCCAGACCAGAGCACTCTTTGCTCTAAGAGGGAGCACTGTGGCCATTCCTAACCTTACAAATGGAGAGTGGGTCCTTACCCGTTGTTCATGGGATGAACCAGCCAGAAATGCAAACGCAGAGGCTCCCGGCTAAGAAGCGTTCACAGAAATGGCTGTTTCCACGAGCTCTCGCCCTGGTGGACGGCCTGTTTCTCCCCTAAATATGGAAGAAGTGAAGCTGTTGGCTCTTTTGTTTTTAAATATTTGCTCACAACCGATCACAAGGTCAGAAGGCTTTCCTGTCCAGCAGCCCCTTCCCCGGCACACGCATCAAGGATCTTCAGGCCACTTCTTGTCTCTCCCAGGTGCTGGAGATGGAGGTTCTAGAAGGAACCGAGCTCAGCTTGGTGTAGCGCTCCCCAACCTTACCTAAAGGGGAGATGAGAGGTTTGGGGGAATGTGTGGCAGACTTAGGCTGTGAGGGGTAACGGGGGACGCGCCCCTGAAGGGGCCAGCCGCTCCCATCCGTGACCTTGGGTGGCTTCCAGTTGGGAGGGGACGTGCTCCTCCTCCGTCCAGGCTCCTGAGGAGAATGAAGCCCCCCTGTGACGGAGAGGAGTCAGCCCCCCACAGCCCCTGTGCTGAGGAAGGTGGTCAGTAAGCACAGAAGTGCCCCTGGTAGTGAGGTCGCACTCCAGTTTTGAGTATTTGTTTTCTGCAATTGAATTCCCTCCTCAAAGCCTCGAGGCCTCAGAAACATGTTGTCAAGCACTGCATCTTGGTGCGAACTTCGCTTTGAGGAACCAGGGGGTGGTGGCATCTGCTCCCTGGCAAACAGCCTTGAGATGGGGGAGTGGCCCTGGGGAAGGAAGAAGCTGGGTGGGTGGTGGCCACCAGGGAGGGGTGTCAGGTGACCTGCGGGAGGCACGGGTTGGATGTGCCTGCACATCCTGGGGGTTCTCAGGAAGACTGTGGCTCCAGACTCACGTGAGACGCACGGAGCGGAGGGTGCGGGGAACACCTGGCAAAGGCTCTGCCTTCGGTGAAAGCAAGGAGAGAAGCCCAAAGAATGGAATCTTGGTTAGGGAAAAAAGGTGAGGCAGACAAGGGCACCTTGTTCTTCTCGGCCTGGAGGACAGAGGCCACAGCTGTCGGTCTGATCCTGGAGGCCTCACCAGCCAGTCAGCCATGAGGCTCTTTCTGGTCAGGGATTTGCCAGGTTTTCCAGGCTCTGCTCTCCCCTCCTGTCCCCCCCCCCCGTCCCTTTCTGTCCCTTCCTGTCCCCCCTTGTCCCCTTCACAGGGCCTCCCCATTCTTCCACTGCACACAGGCTGATCCCTCTGTCTGGAAACACTCTCCTTTCCTCCCCTTTGCTTGGAGAATCCCACTTTCTTGGGGACTCGGTTCCAACTCCTCGGACCCCACGCTCGGCCCCTCTTGGTCTGTGTTCCCGCTGTCCCCATACCTCGAGTGACAGGCCCTACCCCACACACCAGTGATTAACATCGGTGCCCCCGGCCAGAGGATGAGCCTGCTGGGGGCCGGGACGAGGTCTCGTTCTCTGTGCACCCCCCACCTCCGCCTCCAGCTGCAGGCGTAGTGCCGGCCCCGTCCTGTTTTGTGGACAGTCGGACAGGGCTCTGGGGCCTGGCCAGATGTGGTGCCGAACACGCAGGAGGGAGGAAGAAGGAGCCCGTGGATGACCAGCCTCAACTGCGTGTTACCTGGCTGCCCTGAAGAAGTGTGGTCACCCGCTTCTCCAGCAGAAGACGGAGGGCCTGGGGAGCTGTTGCCAAAGCCTGTTCCGCGCCATCTTTGGGAACCCTTGGCTTACCAGAAGGTATTGTATTAGTCTCCTACAGCTGCCCTTGTGTCCCGTTCTGGAGGCTGCGTGTCCCAAATTAAGGTGTGGGCAGGACCCTCAGGGCTCCTTCTGAGGAGAATCTTTCCTTGCCTCTTCCAGCTTCTGGAGTTTGAAGGCAATCCTCCAAATCCCTCAGCTTGGAGCTGCGTGGCTCCAATCTCTGCCACTGTCTTCAAGTGGCATCTTCTTCCTGCGACTGCCTGCATCCTGACTGTTTCTTTTCTCATAAGGACGCCAATCAGATTGGATTAGGACCCAGCCTCATATTAACCAACTGTGGCTGTCAAGACCCCATTTCCAAATAAGTTGACATTCTGAGTACCTTCTGACATTCTGAGCTAGGGCTTCAGCATATACTTGGAGGGGTGGGGGGAGGCACAATTCAATCCCTAACAAGCACCAGAATCTCCTTCACCCCTAGCCTTTGCTGTCTCCCAGCTGATGACCGAAGCGTGACCTCAGGACAAGGTCAGTGTAGGCGTTGCCATGAATGACCCAAGACTAACAGGGCTCCTCAGCCTACTCCGATCTTCCCAGAGGCCCATGGAGGGGCAAACATGGATGCTGTCTGGGTGTTTTCTTGTTCCACGTAGGCTGAGTGCTGCTGTTCTGGCCAGGATGTGTGAGCAAGCCTGGTCCCCGAAGCCAGCCGATCTAGGCAGGACGTGGCTGTGTGCCAAGACTGGAGACCCTGATTGCCGCCATTTGCTTTTCCTTCCCTAAAGAAGAGTCAGTGTTGTGAGTTGTTCCGGAAGTAGGCTGGAAGCTTTCTGCTGACCTTTCCTTTTTTTTTTTTTTTTTTTAAGTTTTATTTATTTCTAGGAGAGAGAGAGAGAGACAGCGTGAGCAGGGGAGGGTCAGAGAGAGAGGGAGTCTCAGACCCTGAAACAGGCTCCAGGCTCTGAGCCGGCAGTCAGCACAGAGCCCGACGCGGGGCTCGAACCCACAAACCGCGAGATCATGACCCAAGCGAAAGTCGGACGCTTAACCGACTAAGCCACCCAGGTGCCCCACTGCTGACCTTTCCTGATTGAACTCAGATTCAGAAGCCGCGGACCTCTGGTGGCATCCTCACAGGGAGAATTATTTTTTTCTTGCGAGACACAACCTCAGCCTCAGCCTCAGCTGAAATCCACTCAGTTCAAATGATATATTGACATGTGGATTTTTTTCCCTAGTATACTAGTTATAGGAAAAAAGTGAAAAAGTTGATTTCTATTGGAATGGATTTATTAGTAGGTGTTGGGGATGAGCAAGAAGCCATAAGTGAGCTTTCCTTTAAGGGAAAAAAATAATTGGTTTGACTCAAGCTTTAGAAAATGAGCTTGATGGGGCGCCTGGGTGGCTTAGTCTGTTGAGCGTCCGACTTTCGCTTAGGTCATGATCTCGCGGTTCATGGGTTCAAGCCCCGTGTCAGGCTCTGTGCTGACTGCCAGCTCAGAGCCTGGAGCCTGTTTCAGTCTGTGACTCCCTCTCTCTCTGACCCTCCCCTGCTCGCGCTGTCTCTCTCTCTCCTAGAAATAAATAAAAAAAAAAAAAGAAAGAAAATGAGCTTGAAGCCCCCACACACACCTTTTGGGGTTCTGGCACTTGTCACATCCCATTTGACAAGACTGAGAAACATGCTTGTTCTGAGGAAAGCAATCTATACTCCTTTAAAGTTGTCAGTAGGGCGTTGAGTACCCAGCACCTAGCATGTGGAATGCCGTCCTGCACACCTCCACCACGCATTCAAACTGCACTGAGAGCCATTGCTGGACTCAATCTGGGCCCTATCAAAGTACCCCTTCATCTTGTTTCTCCTTGGCTGCTGTTTGGAGGTGGTAAGAAGAACAAGCATCTGTCTCTCCTGGTCTTCTTGGTCTTACCTCAACTTTTCTCAATACATCTGTATAATGGGTGTCCCAGGGTATTAGAAGACAGCCTAGGCATGAGCTCTGAGATTCTTGGGAGATAATGATCGGATTATATCCACCTGAGTCTCCTGATTTTCCAAAGCTCAGATGATAGTGTCAGCTTTCAAGGGAATACTTTCCATTCAATGTTACCCTTTGAAAGATTTTCTCTCTCATTCTCTCAGTCCCTGTCTCCATCTCTCTCTTTCACATGACTGTTCACTCACACACACACACACACACACACACGTTTGGTCTGAACTGACTCACTAAAGCTCAGTGATGGTATGTAGATGGAGTAATATCCCCACTTTACAGAGGAGGAAACTGAGTCTTGGGAGGGTAAGGGGTGTGACAAGAAGTCAGTGAATGAACACAGAAACTAGCACCTGAGTACCTGAGCCTGGCATTCTTTTCTCTGCATTACGGGCCCACTCAGAAACCCGTGAGCACAGGCGAAAATGGAGGGTGGGCTGGGGAAGGCTCCGGCACCCAGGGGTCCCGGACTCCCTCCCGTGCCATCACACTCTGCAGCCCTTTCTGGCAGCAAGCAGGTCTCCCCCGCCCTCAGACACGCACGGAAGCCCCGGCCCCAAGCCTGGCCAGCAAGCTCTCTGGGAACAAACAAGGCTTTTCCTCCGACCCCAGAGCACTTAATCATTCCTCTTGTGCAGACCCCACCCTGGGGAGCCATGCGTCATTGCTGTCCACACACTGGGGCTGGGTGACGGCCACAGGAATTCATATCCATAAACGCAGACAATGGCTGAGGAAGTGCAGGCCTTTGATGTGGCTCAAGGGCTGCATGTGGGGGATCGGAGCAGAGCGGGCCTCCGTTCCAGGTCATATTACCACTTGCACTCGTCATGTGTGGCCTGTCGTGAGACCCCTTGTCTCCCTGGCTCTCCCCAAGGGTCACATGCGGTAGACAAAGCCACAGTTATGATTTCCTCTTAGAGATGCAGAAACTGAGGTGCAGAGAGATGGCAGTGGCTTATGGGCGCTGTGGGAGCTGATCTGGGGGCTAGGGGACAGGGCCCGCTTTGCCCCCAGCGCACCACCCAGCAGTGACTTCACTTCCCAGGGTCTCAGCTTCCTCCTTTGCAAAAGGAGGCTCTTGCTTCTTTTGAGACACTTCTTGGGTCCAAAGAGGTAGTTTCTTTTTGGCAGCGCTTTGAGAATTATTATTATTATCTTTTAAATCACACAGGGACGCCTGGGTGGCTCGGTCCGTTAAGGGTCCGACTCTTGATTTCGGCTCAGGCTGTGATCTCACAGTGCATGAGTTTGAGCCTCACATCAGGCTCTGCACTGAAGCCCGGAACCTGCTTGGGATTCTCCCTCTCCCCCCTCTCTGCTCCGGCCCATTCCCCCCCAAATAAATAAATAAACTTAAAAAAATCATACAGGGGCGCCTAGGTGGCTCAGCTGGTTCAGTGTCCGACTTCAGCTCAGGTCATGATCTTACAGTTTGTGGGTTCATGCCCCACATTGGGTTCTGTGCTGACAGCTCAGAGCCTGGAGCCTGCTTCAGATTCTATGTCTCTCTGCGCCTCCCCTGGTCATGCTCTGTCTCTCTCTCAAAATAAATAAACATTAAAAAAAAAATCATATATAACTTTTTGGCCCCGTTATTCAAATGACCTACTGAATCAGTAAATGAATGGAGGCCAAGCTATTGTGGCTGTTATGAGTTAATGAGCTCCAGCTAAAAACAAAATTATTCTTCAAAAATGTCCTCTGAGGATCAGAGAGCCATAGAACGTTCCGCAGGACCAATTATCTGGTTTCTTCTCTTCGGAACCATTGATGGCTTATATTTAAACATTCCCACAACTCTTCTCCATTTGCCAAAGTTGTTAGGAATGTCCCCGACGCAGGCCTTCTGAGGTGATGATGGGGAAAGGGGCCGTTTGAGCAGGCTTCAAGGCGGCATACCAGAAGGTTGGGCTCCTGTTTACGTACAGTTTAAACTAAGAGCCAGGTCCTCGCTGGGGAAGGTGATGGCGCTTCTCTCTTGGGGCTTCTATGTTTTGCTCTTTCACTACAAAACTCTCAGGTTGAGAGTATTCGGTTACTAATCAGTCCAGAAATATCCTGGCCGAATGGAGGAGGGAGCGTTAGGCCTACATGTGTGGTGATGTTCGGACAAGAAGAAAACGTGGCTTGGTGAGACCAAGCCCAGATGGAAAGGGAGGGCTCTGCATCTAGTGAACAAATTCTGCATTTTGTGGCAGGTTGGCCTGATTTTCTGGGTTCCAATAAATTAGCTGTATCAGAAAGCCCTTTCAGCCTTCCGAGCTCTCCTCTGCCCGTTTTATTTGAGCTTTGACAAATCCCGTGTCAGCCCACCTGTCTGAACATGACCCTGAAGGGAGTGACAAGGGACTTGGGCGCTCCCGTCCACACCCCTCTTGGGCCCGTGTGTACTGTTCAGAGGAAATGGCTTTTTCCTGACAACTGTGTGGAGCGCGGAGATTTTGCTTCCATTATTTTGGTGTAATTTGGAGCTCCTTCTCACTTAAAACCCTGACGAGCAGCTGGCTTCACCCAAGGAATCTGGGAAACTGTGCATATTTATATTGAGAATGTTTTTCACTGAAGAAAACTGTGTGTGTGTATGTGTGTGTGTGTGTGTTCGCGTGTGTGTAATAAATTTAGGTGTGGGGCGGCTCCGTGGGTGCAGTGTGCGACACTTAATCTCGGGGTTATGAGTTTGAGCACTACATAATCCATTATTAGAAAAGGAAATATTTAAGGGGCACCTATGTGGTTCAGTTGGTTGAGTGTCCGACTCTTGATTGCGGCTCAGGTCATGATCCCAGGGTTGTGGGATCAAGCCCTTGCATTCCGGCTCCACGCTTAGTGCAGAGGTGGATGTAGAGCCTACTTAAAAAAAATTAATAGAAAAGTAAAATAAAGCGAATGTAGGGGAAACTTCAGGCTGCTCAA
The DNA here is from genome assembly GCA_017311185.1 of Proteles cristata cristata. Lineage (NCBI taxonomy): Eukaryota > Metazoa > Chordata > Mammalia > Carnivora > Hyaenidae > Proteles > Proteles cristata. The sequence goes on from JAESUZ010003819.1 coordinate 1,288,528, forward strand.
GTGTCTGTCAATGGAAGAATGGATAAGGAAATTGAGGCAATCCTTATGCTAGAACCCTACTGTGTAATAGTTTCGCCAATTATTCACCCACATAGATGAATGGCAATTACATTTTGCAAAAGAAGCCGGACACCAGAGTACACACGTCATGTACTTAAAGTATGTGCCTTATAATTTCATTTACACAGATTTTTAGGACGGACAGGCTCATCTGTAGTGATAGAAATTAAAATAGTAGCCATCTCTGTGGCGATGGTGATTATTGAATGTCAAAGGATTTATAGGAATGTTTTGAGAGAAGAGTATGGTTTACATGAGTAAACCGTTAATGAGTGTTTCCAGCTAATCTGTGCATTTCAACGTGTCTATATTTTATTTGAAATAACTAGAAAAATAATAATAAAATGCACGAACAAGATTCCCTTAAAGATTCAGATATTTTCTAATCTACTTTTTTCTCTTTGCATTTCTATGTGACATGATAATGCTTAAAAGCCTGCTACTGATTATCTACCACAATTCTCTTAATCTTTATGTGTTTTAGATCTTCTCTTTTGAATGTAGTGAATTGAAAGTATTATAAATTTTTACTACTATCAAATACGAAGGAAATTAGTATCCAATACAAAACTCATTGGAAATGCATGTTAATAAGATGGCTAAGGTTTCTCTCTACTTCGTAGTTCCTCATCAGTACTATTTCCATTTTTTTTATTTTGATGGATGTAAGCCCCAAAGAGTTTATTTACATGTGTAAAAGGTAGTAATGGAAGGATTTGTTATAGAAAAATTATTAGGGGTGCCTGGGTGGCTCAGTCAGTTAAGCACCTGACTTCAGCTCAGGTCATGATCCTGCAGTCTGTGAGTTCAAGCCCTGCATCGGGCCCTGTGCTGACAGCTCAGAGCCTGGAGCCTGCTTCAGATTCTGTGTTTCCTTCTCTCTCTGCCCTTCCCGCACTCATGCTTTGTCTCTGTCTCTCAAAAATGAATAAACATTTAAAAATGTTTTAAAAGAAAATTATTTAAATTATTTTCAAGTTATTTGCCAAAAATCACATGGCAATCTACTATTAAAGATTACTTGCAATGATCCACCAGCTAATAAGCTGATTGGTCCTCCTTCAGTTTTATTGCAAGCAATTAATTAAAACCATTACCGTTAAATACATACATGAATTAGTTAAATAACACTGTTAAGTATTTTTATCCAATTATTTTCCCATTCTCTTTCTTAATATTCTGTCAGTACTTGAAATTGTTTCTTTATCCCACGTCCAGGATTTTGTTTTGTTTTGTTTTAATGTTTATTTTTGAGAGATACAGACACAGTGTGAGTGGGGAAGGGACAGAGAGAGAGAGAGAGAGGGAGACACAGAATCTGAAACAGGCTCCAGGTTCCGAGCTGTCAGCACAGAGCTCAATGCGAGGCTTGAACTCGGGAATGGCGAGATCATGACCTAGGCTGAAGTTGGACGTTTAATGGACTGAGCCACCCAGGCACCCAACGTCCAGGGTATTCTTATACCCCCAGAGGAAGGTGTGATTTTAAGATTTAGAATAGGTGAGAAGCCCCCCCTTTTTTTGTAAAGTATAGGAAATGTAAATGTGAAGAGGTCTCTTTGACAGCAATGCAATTAATTTTAAAGAAGCCAGTCTCCCTGGTATCTTTCTACTGCAACCAGACTAGGTTTCTGTTAATTCCATGAAAAAGTCTTGCTTTCTCCTGCACATTTTGTTGTTCCTGGAAGAAACACTGCCTCCTCCATTCCTTAACTTCTACTCATCTTTCCTGACCCAGAGCACTTCCTCCATCAACATTAGTTACCGCTGTCCTTTCACATCTTCCAAAGTGCCTGTCCTAGCCCATTTTGTAACATTATCACACGTAGGCTTACTACTTTTTAGTGATTTGTCTTCGCAAGACGATATATCCCATGAGGATAAGGACTCTTTGTTTTGTTCACCATTGTATCCTGGCATCTATATAGCAGGACCTGGCGCTAATTATGTGCTCAATACATATTCATGAAATGAATTTAAATGGATGAAGAAGGTAAGAAGAGTAAAGTAGAGATCTTTCTCCGGGCTTGCTATTATCCCACGCTCCACTTTATACTTGTAAGATCTCGCTTTGGATTACTACAGCTTCACAATACAGTTTTATACCTGAGGTGGCTATTCCTCTGTCTCGGACACATGGATTTTGTTTTTTTTTTTCCTTCAGAGCTTCTTGCTATTTGTAACTCTTTGTACTTCTACATACATTTTACAAAAGGTTTGTGTCTGTTATACACATGCACACACACACACACACAGTGTCACAGAAGGATCTTGATTGTAATTGCTCAAACTTACAGAACTATTGGTGGAAAATTTACATGTTTATCATATCAAGTCAGCCTATAAATGTAATTAGATCTTCCTCTTCTTTCCACTTAGTCCTTATTTAATGTATTTTTAATCATATTTCATAATTTTATCTATAAAGTTCTTGCAAATATAGTTTAGATTTGTTTTCAGATATCTGTTTATTAAATATTTCCTTTTCTTTTTTAAATTTATTTTAATTAATTTTTTTTGAGAGCAAGAGAATGTATGTATGCATGTGAGTGGGGGAGAGGCAGAGGGAGAGAGAGAATCCCAAGCAGTCTTCACATTCGGCATAGAGCCTGAGTTGGTGCTCAAGCCCATGACCCTGGGATCATGACCTGAGCCAAAATCAAAAGCTGGGCTCTCAACCAACTGAGCCACCCAGGTGCCTCTTAAATATTTCCTTTTCTAATGATGGATTCCTAGTGTGTAGGAATGCAATTTATGGATATCCTTCTAACTCTCTTATTAATTCCAATAATTTATTTGGAGATTCCCTTAAATTGTTTACACCTTATATTTTCCTTCTTCCATTCCTTGATTTCCCCCTGCCCCACCCTGCCATTTTCCTATGTTTGCTACGACCTCCATTACAATGGGATCCAGAAGCAGTGACAACAGAGCTTCTTGCCTTCCTTCCGATTTTGAAGGAATGTTTTCATAATTCAGTGTGAGTTTTGTGATGTTTCTGGTACATAATCAGGGTAAAGAAGTTTCTTTCTCTTCCTAGATGGTCACAAAGAATAAAGTGGAGATTCCTGTAAAACATCTTTTCTGATTTTATTGTGATGACAATGATTTCTGTTTTCTTATACATTTGTGGTAGGTAGAATTAGAACCCCCCAAAAGATGTCCATGTACTAATTTCTGGAACCTGTAATTCTGTTGCCTTACATAGCAAAGGGGAATTGAAGTTGCAGATGGAATTAAAGTTGCTGATCACCTGACCTTAGAATCCATACCCAGTATGCCTTTTAAAGTGGAAGACGTGGTCAGAATTATGTGATGCGAGAGCAGCTCTGTCTTTGGTAGCTTTGAAGATGGTGATGGGTCACAAGCCAAAGAATGTCAATGGCTTCCAGAAGCTTCAAATGGCAAAAAAAAAAAAAAAAAAAAAATTCTCCCCTTACATCTCCAGAAGGTAGACAGAAGGTAGGACTACAGCCTTGCTAACACCTGGCTTTTAGCCCAATCTGACCTGGTGACATCCAGAATAAGATAAAACATTTATGTCATTTATGCCACTGAACTTGTGGTAATTTTATAGATGCAGTAGCAAGCTGATGCAGTATTAATGTAATTATTTAAAAATATTTTCTACTATTAAGCCATCCGTGCATTCCTAGAATAAATCCAACTCAATCATGAATTTCATGATACACTGTTGGATTGGACTTAATAACAGAATCTATATTCATACATAAAGCAGAAAAGTTACTGATGATTCCCTTATTGTACTCATATCAAGGTTATTTTCTCTGTTAAAGGATATATAATATTGGGACCACCTATTTCTTAAAGATTTAAAACATGTCTGGAATACCATCTCAGGGGTCCTTGGGTGAGGGTTGATTTTAAGCTACTTATGAAACTTCTATAATGATTATAGAGCTAGTCAAGATGTCTCTTTATTCAATGTCTTGATTTGGCTTTCACCCTTAATAAAATGTTGAGTTTTGTTCATCTGGTAGTTGATTTACTTGAAGATCATCTCATAAACTTCAACCTAACCTTCACACCTATATAAAATTAACTCAAAATGATCATGGATTTAAATGTAAAATGCAACTATAAAACCTTTGGAGAAAAACATATGAGAAAATCTTTGGGTTCTGTGGGTAAGCAAAGAATTTTTAGACTTCACACCAACAAGCATAAGTTCGTAAAGTGAAGACTGATCAGCTGGATATGATCAAAGTCAAACTCTTCTCTGTGGAAGACCTTGGTAAGAAAATCAAAAGACAAGCTACTCGTTGGGGAAAAAATATTTGCAAATCACATGTCTAACAAAGAAGTATCTAGAATGTATAAAGACCTTCCAAAATCTAAGAGTAAAAGCAAAACAAAATAATCCAATTAAAATATGGGCACAAGAGGGCGCCTGGGTGACTCAGTTGGTTAAGTGTCCGATTTCGGCTCAGGTCATGATCTCACAGTTCGTGGGCTTGAATCCCATGTCAGGCTCTGTGCTGACAGCTCAGGGCCTGGAACCTGCTTCAGATCCTGTGTGTCTCTCTTTACTGCTCCTCTCCCACTCATATTCTGTCTCTCTATATATATATAAAAAATAAATAAACATTAAAAAAATTAAAATATGGGCACAAGATATGAACAGACATTTCACCACAGATGATATAGAGTTGATAAACAAGCACCTGAAAAGGTGTTCAACATTATTAGCTGTAAGAGAAATTCAAATTAAAGCCACAGTGGGATATCCATCTACCAGAATGGCTAGGATACAAAAGAATGACCACATCAAGCACACAGGGATGTGGAGGAACAGATCGCTCATTGCTGGTGTGGATGTAAAATGGTACAAATGGTACAGCTCTGGGGATAGTTTGGCAGTTTAAAAAAAAGAAAAAGAACACTATTTGACACTGTGTTACTCAGCAGCTGCACTTCCAGGCATTTATCCCAGAGAAATGAAAGTTTATGTTCACACAAAGGCTGCCCATAAAAGTTTATAGCCATTTTACTCATAATTATATGAAACAGGAAACAACCCAGATGTCCACCAGTGGGTGAAAGGTGAAGTAAGCTGTGGTACATCCATGTCATGGAAGAGGAAGGAACATATTCTTGATAGAATGAGCACCCTGACTTGGATCTCTTGAGAAACATGTTGGGTGAGTGAAAAGAACCAGTCCCCCCAAAGTTATGTACTATATGGCTCCACTGAGATAATATTCTTGAAATGACAAAGTGACAGCTGTGAAGAAAAGATGAGTGGTTGTCAAAGGTTAAGGGGGAGATGGGAATGGGGGGGAGGGGCAGGTGGCTGTAAAGAGGAAAATGAGGGATTCTTATAGTGGGGGGAAGTGTTCTGTGTCTGTATCAATGTCATTACCCTGGCTGCGATATTCTACAGTGGTTACACAACATGTTGCCATTGAGGGAAATCATAATAAGACTTCTCAACACTAATAATAAGAAAAGATGTAAAAAAATAAAAGGAGCCCAGTGATAAAAATACATTATATACAAGAGAACCATGAGAAGAATTCCTTTTGACTTCTCATCAGACACAATGAAAGGAAGAGGTCAGTAGAATCTTTATAGAACTGAAAGGAAAAAGGAAGTCAACACAGAATTCTGCACCTGGCAAAAATAGATCTTCAGTGAAGGCAAAATCAAGGCATATTTAGACAAAAGAAAGCAGAGAGAATTTATTGTCAGGCATCTTGCCCTCTATGCATTGTTCAAGGACATTTTTCAGGCTGGGGAACAACGATGGAAAGGTAGAATCATACCAAGAAATGGAAATAGAGAGTGCTTGAAATAGGAAACACGTGGATAAATAGACCTTTTTTTTCCCCTCAAATTTTCACTTGACTGTTTAGAACAGAAATGATAAATGTGCCTTGTGGGGCTGAAAACACATAGAAGATACGTGAGAATAGTCCCGAAGGCAGAATGGGATACAATGGAAGCACATTGCAAGCTTCCTATGTTATAAGGGAAATAATGTACTAGCATCTGAAAGTAGACAATATTAAGTGAAAGGTATATATTGTAAGCTCTGGAACAGCCACTATTTACTTACTAAAAGTAAGTAAGTAAGTAAGTATAGCTAATAATCCAAAAGAAAATATAAAATGACAAAATACTAAAAGGAAAAAAAAATTAGTCCAGAAGAAGTTAGAATAAGGAAGAGAAAAGATCAAAGAACAAATAGAACAATTAGAAAACAAAAAGCAAGATGATGTAGACTCAAATCCAATCATATCAATAATTCTATTAAATGGAAGGAGACTAAATGTTCCAATTAAAGGACAGAAATTGCCAGACAAGTTAAAAATATCCAAATGGACCACAAAATACTCTTTTTTAAACAAATGTTATTTATTTAGTTTGAGAGAAAGGGAGCGAGCAAGTGGGGGAGAGGCAGAGAGCGAGGGAGAGAGAGAGACCCAAGCCGGCTCCTCACTGTTCATTCAGTGCAGAGCCTGTGATGTGGGACTCAAACTCATGAACCTTGAGGTCATGACCTGACCTAAAGTTGGACACTTAACCGACTGATCCCCCCAGGCACCCCACACAAAATATTTATTTAAGACATGCATGTTAAGTATAAAGACACAGATGGGTTGAAAGAAAAAAGAAGGAAAGAGATAAACCAGGCAAACACTAGCCCTAAGAAAGCTAGCATGGCTGAGCAGTTACTGACTAACAGCATAAGTGGTATTACTGGAATTACAGAGAAATAGTCATAATGATAAAAGGGTCAGTTTATCAAGATGATCTAACAATCAGCAATGATCATGAACATAGTGGCAAAGTTTCAGACAACTGACAGTTGATAAAAGTCAGAGATTTCAACATCCATCTTAAAGTAACTACTAGAATCGACCAAAAAAAAAAAAAAATCAGCATATAAAGAGGACTTCTCGAGTTGTTAACTAACTGGACCTAACACATTTAGAGAACACTGCCCCCAGTCATCATCCAACCCTTATTCTTTACAGGCACACATGGGATATTCACCAAGTTACACTATATGTAGGCTGGGCCATAAGATGAGTTTTAAAATATTGAAAGGAACGAACATGAAAGAAACAATAATAAAAAAGACCAGAGGAAGGTTTTCACCCTTAGCCTAGAACCCAGGCCAAGTCAGAAAAACTTCCTCATAGTCTTCCTTGCCAGAAGCTGCATTTTTCTGGTTTATTCTTTTCCTGAGAGTAGAGCCCTTCAAATGTCGGTTTGTCTCCCCTGAGATCTTGGTCCCAAATCTCCACTTCATATAAAAACCTTGTCCTTTGCCTCATAGAGCAGCAAAATACTAAGCCCCTGTGTTACTGAGGCTGACAAATGTCCACCTGTCACCCGGAACTTTTATGCCTTCACGCTGCTCTGGTTTCCAACTCTCTTTACATTTTTGGCCAGCGAGGGTTTCCCTTCCTATTCTGCATGCTCAGCTAGCATTTCGAACATGTTTGTGACATTTTGCTCAGCATTCTATGGGTTTTGTGGCCAGAGGGTTCTCAGATTATCTAGTTTCCATGTTTCTGGAAACTGAAACCGGTCATCATATAATCCTTTAGTTATTTTATGCACTCAAGTTACCTTGGCCCAATCAAAAGTCCCCTCTTTTAAAGCCAGACGGCCTTGGGTTTGAATTCCAGCCCGGGTACTCGCTGGTTATGTAACTCTTGACCAAGTGATAGAACCTCTCTACATAAGTCTAGGGATCTCAAAATGCCAGGTTTTCAGGTTTATTGTATTTTTTGTTTTTAATTTTTTTTTAATGTTTTATTTATTTCTAGGAGAGAGAGAGACAGCGTGAGCAGGGGAGGGTCAGAGACAGAGGGAGATACAGACTCTGAAACAGGCTTCAGGCTCTGAGCTGGTAGTCAGCACAGAGCCCGACGCGGGGCTCGAACCCACGAACTGCGAGATCATGACCTAAGCGAAAGTCGGACGCTTAACCGACTAAGCCACCCAGGCGCCCCTTCAGGTTTATTGTAAAGACGATCTGTTCTCATACAATGTGAGGCACATTACATGAAAACTAACGTTAACTGTTGTTGATTCACCAAATAGTGCTTGCTCTGTGTAAGGCACGCCTGCTAAGTGGTGGGAATAAGAGACGGTAGTTATACAAACAGATAATTTCACAGAAGTTTAAGTGCAAGGGCAATGGGATTGAGAATGCCTGTAGAGATGGAGTGGGCTTTTTTGATCAGGCAGTGGGGGATTCCTAGTTGATGACATAACATTGATTTAAAATCTAAATAAACTCTCGGGGAGGCTGGGTGGCTCAGTCGGTTCAGCATCTGACTTTGGCCCAGGTCATGACCTCATGGTCCATGAGTCTGAGCCCTGTGTTGGACTTGGGCTCCGTGTTGACAGCTCAGAGCCTGGAGCCTGCTTTGGATTCTATGTCTCCCTCTCTCTCTGCCCCTCCCCTGCTTGTGCTCTCTCTCTCTCAAAAACAAATAAACATTATATAAATTAAAATTAAACTCAAACATCTTAAAACCTAGATGTGATAGTTGCACAGCTCTGCAAGCATACTAAAAAAGCACTGTGTTGTATACTTTGAATGGGTAAATTGTATGATGTGTGAATCATGATCTCAATAAAGCTTTTTTTTCTTTTTTTTTTTTAAATCTGAACAAAGAAGAGCAAGCAAGGTGAAGAGCATTCTAGCCAGAGGGAACACGAGTACAGAGCCCCTGAGGCTGGAAAGGGCTTCAGTCAGTGCAAGGAAAAGAAAGAATGATGGTGGGTGGGTGTGTAGTGAGGGAGACAGAAGTCATTAATGGTTAATATCTACACCTGGGCGGGGGGGTGGGGGGAAGGGGGGATGACTAGGTAGGACCTCGTGGGCCATGGTGAATATTTGGGATTGTGTTCTAACAGCAATGGGTAGCTTTTGAAAGAATTTAACTGGAGAAGTGATAACCGGTTTGTGCTTTGTAACACTCGCTGCTCTGTCTGTCCGGCTAGAGAATTTATAGGAGGCCCAAGGTGTAGGCGAGAACAGCAAAGGGGATGCTCTACAACAGGAAGAATGAAGGTCCTAGGTATTCAAACAGTGAGTTAGTCTTCAGTTCCCTAAACCCGATCTTGATGATCATGTAACATTATTCTGAGAGTAGAGATGTGACTGGAAATGGACCCATAGCAGAGGGACCCATAAGAAGTAGGGAATTTATGCACCTTCACTACCCATAAAGGAAAAAGATTACTGTAGGGTCCTGAAGTTGACCTTGCCATTGATTTACAGTATGTTGGATTATTCCTACGGGAAGGTTTCTGGATTTTCAGCTGCCCTCTCCTGGGCCTCAGTTCACCCATCTTTTCCCATGTCAACCACTGCTCAGAACCATTTTTAATCACCTCTGTCTTTCTTCCATATATGAACTCAGTCAAAATTTGAAAACTAGAACCCACAAGAAGGAAAGCATATGGCAGACATTAATCTGTAATTAATCTGTAAATTCTATAAGTCAGGCAATGGTGATGCTGTATGTGAATAATTAGAAGCCTGGCCTTTGGAGTCAGACACAATGAGTTTTAATTCCAAGTTGTGCCATTTATTGAGTGACTTAACGATAGTTCTAAATTTTGTTCAATAAAGCTAGGGATAGCAGTACCTATGCTTCAGTAAGTCTTTAAATGAATTGATACTTGTAAATCACTAAGCACAATCCCTGATACACAGTAAGCACTCCAGACTGGTAGCCTCTATTGTTTTTATTATTACTTATTATAATAATTAGTAAGTCTGTTACTTACACAAAGGAAAAAATAAACATTTTTAAGAGATTAAATAAATAATTTATTTATTTAAAGTAGGCTTCCCACCTGGCATGGAGCACAACGCTGGGCTTGAACTCACGACCTTGAGATCAAGACCTGAGGAGCACCGGGGTGGCTCAGTCGGTTAAGCATCTGGCTTCGGTTCAGGTCATGATCTCAGGGTTTGTGGGTTCTAGCCCTGCTTTGGGCTGTGTGCTAACAACTAGCTCAGAGCCTGGAGCCTGTTTCAGATTCTGTGTCTCCCTCTCTCTCAGACCCTCCGTCCCTCTCTCTCTCAGAAATAAATAAAAACATGAAAAAAAAAAAAAAAAGATCTGAGCTGAGATCAAGGTTGGATGATTAACTGACTGAGCCAGCCAGGCACCCCCGAAGTGTACTTACCTTTAGAAGACATGAACTTGTGAACTCCTACGTGATGTTAAAATGATCATACTCCATGTGATATGAGATAACATCTCAATAAATCAATACTCCATGTAATGAGATAACATATTAATAAGATATCAATTTTTTGGGGTAATAAATATAGCTTAAAACAAATGTTAATAATTATAAAATCTTTAGTGAATTCTTCATTTGGGAACCCAGAAAGCCGTAAATAAGTCCCTTCATAAACTATTCCTAATTATGAACTATTGGGGAGTATTGAGTTGGATACTCTTAATAACCCAAAATGAAAACCCAACTCACCTGTTCCATATGGAAGAATGATCACATACGTTATCTTAGCACTATCTGAAGAAATACTAGGTACACAGAAAAATTCACATTTCCAGAAAAATTTAATGACCTTGTAACATGTTATATTCCAAGTCAAACAGTAGAGTGTGAATAACATATGCGTTGTTATCTTGAGAATGTAAGAATATTTAGAAAAAAAGACAAAATAAAACATGTCAAAATTTAAATAATTGCAGATTTGGGGTGGTGGACCAAATTTTTCTGTTTATTCTTTTCTCTCGTTTTTTATCTTTTCTCATGTACACAGATTCTTTCATAGGAATGATAAGAAAATGATAAGGTTCACGTTGGGAAAACGAGTGAGTTGGTATCCCAGTGGAGGGAGACAGCTGGTTTGAACATGCTGTTCCCTACACACACACCCGAGAAGTCTGCTTAGGACCTGGAACCGAGTTCTGAGTTGAATGCGCTAAAGGGGACACGTGCTTTTCAGGTTCTGATGCTATTTACTCAGGTTTGTGACGTGTGTATTGGAAACGTATCAGGAGCCTTGGGAGGGCCTTCACCTCTACCAAACCATAAGTAGTACTGATTTCATCGTTCGGTACAAGGGTTTAACACCAACAAAAATTGAAGTCTATTCAAGAGAACAGAAGGGGAGGAGGAGAATGTCAGTACGTCTGCTTCCTGGTGGCTTTTTATCCTCTTTGGTGATTGGTATATACAAACAAGTACACGCAGACTTCTGTGGTAGGGAGCCCACCTGTCCACCCTGCCTGGTGTGCCATTTCCCCATCTTGCATCTGCAGTCGTGTGGAGGGGAGGGTTCCTGAGTCTGGGAATCAGATATCTGTCCTGCTCATGCCTCATGCGGAGAGCAGACCATACATCTTCTAAAAGGGAGGCAGTCTCTTTGAAATATCCATGACAGGCACCACTTTTAGCAATCATGGCCAGCCGTCCAGAACTCTAGAAGCAGTGGCAGAGGAGTATGAAATATGCATAGCCAGCGATTTGGTCTATAAGCATTCAGCACATCATTGTCCTTCAACGGAACTGCTCTGATCGAAAGCTTTATGGGTTTTTGTTTTTTTAATTTTTTAAAGTTTTATTTATTTATTTTGAGAGAAAGAGAGAGTGAGGTGGAGGGGCAGAGAGAGAGTGGGAGGGACAGAGGGAGAGGAAGATAGAGAGAATCCCAAGCAGGTTCCACACTGCCAGTGAGGAACTCACTGTGGGGCTCAAGCTCATGAAACCACAAGATCATGACCTGAGCTGAAATCAGGAGTTAGATGCTTAACCAATTGACCGAGCCACTCAGGTGCCCCTATAGTTTTTAGATCTCAGGATCTAGTATTTCTCCTTTCAGAAAATAGCTTTTTTCCCACCCAAACTATTATAGGAAACCACAGTGCATTAACTGAATTAATGAAATTTAATTTCTTACTTCAAGTTCTAAGAGGAGAAAAGCCACTTTGAAGGAAATCTTTGTTATGATGGCTTAAAGAAGAGGCCTCGACTGTATGGATACTGATGACCTCGACTGTGTTATTATACACATCCCACTGGTCAAAAGTCAGCTTTTGTAAGAATAGGACCTATTGCACCTTTAGCTAAAATTTGAGTTTTTCATTAGAGTAAGATCATGCCTGACATTTCAAAAAGCTTAACAGCAAACAGAATGATTAATCACATTCATAAATATGCAAACACATTCAAACCATGATATTAAAAGGGTATATTACCTTTGAGACAAAATGACAAAACCAGAATTTTTTAATTGCCAAGAATTTTATGTAGCGAGTTTATTTATTCAGTAACATAATAAAATAGGAATATTACATTGGCAGAGTGGATTTAAGGAGCATAAAATATTGTTTTAAAATGGGAAAACATTGGGATCATTTTCAGGAACCTCCTAGAAAACTTTCCATTTATAATGCTACTTTTTCATAACTAATAGGAGTAATATGCAGCCTTTCTAGAATACAAGGCGATCACGGTACATGCATTCCACTGCATACTCAGACATTATTATAGAAAGGTACTTTTCTAATTACTTAAGCAATGGTTTTCAGCTCATTCAGTGCTTTGTCTAAACAGCTTTAAGACATATGAAAAAGCAAACAATTATACATACTTAGGTATAAAACATTTCGGTAAGCAATTATCCAAATTCACTCATTAAATTAGAACACTAACTGCTTCGTGTGTAAGCCTAGTTTGAAGTGATGACTCACCTCTGATGAGACTTCCCCAACTTTAAAAGTAGCTTTAAAAAATGAGGTTGGAGGGGGGGTAAATCACCAATATATTCAGAAACACAGCCAAAACAAAGAGATTTGGATTCGAAGACAGAATTCAGAAGTGAACCAACTATTTTTGTACATTAGATTAATTGCTTCTTTGTTCAAAATTCCAAACCCAGGTGATACTAACCATACGTATGATGCATGACATCCAACCAAACTGGCACTTGAAGGAAGTTACTGCTTAATCTAAAGGAAAGAGGTCGCCACCAGACTCCTGCATGGGGGTTAAATTCCTTATATTAGTAAAGTAGGCTTTCAGATTCCCTAGCTTTTGATACTTTGGAATCTTCTATGTTTTCCCTGTAGATAAATCTAAGACAAGCTGTAAGATTTGTGAGGACACTTACCCTCCCACTTGGATAGTAATATGTGTTAATTCTAATACTTATTATATAAATAGAGCAGATCTGACTCATTTAGTGGGCAAGCCCCACATTCTGAACTATGCAAGTCAAGCTAGACTCTGTGGCAAATGATTCATTTTCTCAGCAGGTTATTAAGGTGATCTGCAATAAGGCAATTCTCACTTAGCCTTTGGCCATAGCCTGAGTCTTTAAAACAAAGTTCTAAACTGTAGATCACGCAAAATGGTATAATTTCCTTAGCAGGTGGTTAAGGGAATCTTCAGTGAAAATGCAATAGAGAGAATATGAGTTTTAAGAAGTCTCATTGAGTTAACGAAGCTCTCCCTTCCAATCCATCATATTCAGTGATCCAAGAAACTGAATTGGAAATAGAAATAAAGTGTCTGTGTAGTTAAAGGCATGAAATTCCACGATGTTCCTTAGACTTCTCGCTCTTATTTCCAGAACAGAAAGGGATTCGAGATAACAGTATTACTTCATTTCTTTAGAGGGAAGTAGATTTAAAAAGTTCTTACCCTCTTTAGAACTTTTTACAGTGTTGATTAGTGCTCATCAGAAAATAAGTGAGATCACTGCATTCGTTTGCATATGCAAATTAAACTGGGAAATCCATAAATATTTATCCCCAGTAAACCAATTAGTACAGCACAATACAACATAAAAGAGAGGGAATCTTACTTCATATACATATGTAAGAATAAAAGCATTTTAATAAAAAAGTCTATCATTTTTATTTTAAAAAAAAGCTTTCCATTTTAAACATCATCTTTACTCAAAAGTCACACTGAAAATATTATCAATAAATGCCTTTACGATTTCAAGTAAATGACCTTCCTTATTGTGAAGATTTGCTTTCAATCATCTTTTTTGTCTGAGGTGCTCTCGTCAAGATTTTCGGGACTGACTTTATTGCTGGCCATCAAGGGAGCTGCTTGGACTTCTTTCGGCAATGAAAACACATGGCACGTCTGGAGGTCTAAGTAGGTTGTAAATATCTTAGCATATTGTGGATGCTTTAGGGCAAAACATTTAAATTCCTCTAGAAGAGAGAAAAAAATCCAATAAATAGAGACAAATCTTTTGGCGTGATGCAGATTAACATAGGACCTCCATGATATGATTATTGCAAAACCCTATTACTCGACTCTTACAAATTATACAGCCACTTTGGAAGATAGTTTCCCCATCCTCTAGGAGAACTGAGGATATACCTGCTCCATGACCCGTTGATTCTATTCCGAAGTACATAACCTAGAGAAATTTGTGCTTGGTGTTTTCTGGGAGACAGGAATCGGAATGTTTACAGCGATATTCTTTATGACAGGTGAACAGTGGAAATGACTCAAGTCTATCAACAGCAGAAATGGAGATGCACAGCTGGACGGCAAAGAAGATGAACAAACAGGTGTGTTGTTACAATGTGGACGGATCTCAAAGCCACAATGTTGAATGAAAACAGCCAAATACAAAAGAAAACATGTTTGTATGAGTCCATTATACGAAGTTCGAAAACTCAGCCAGAGCTAACACATAATATTTAAAGATTGTACTTCTGTGGTGAAATGCTAAAAAGTAAAGCAAGGTAGAGAGTCCTTGAACATCAGGTTAGCTAGGCACGTCTGGGTGGCTCAGTCGGGTGAGCATCTCATCTTGACTTTGGCTCAGGTCAAGATCTCATGGTTTGTGAGAACGAACCCCATGTTGGGGGACTTTTAAAGTCAGGTCAGTCATGCCTGCTTTAGGAGAGAGAAATGGGTCGTCCCTGGGAAGGTGCACAAGGGTTTCATAAAAAGCTCTATTTCTCTCTTTTTTTAAGTTTATTTATTTATTTTGAGAAATCGAGAGACAGAGAGAGAGAGAGACAGAGAGAGCTGGGGGAGGGGAAGGGCAGAGCAATTGGGAGAAACAAATTCCCAAGCTGACAGCGCAGAGCCCCATGCAGGACTTGAATACATGAACCGTGTGTGATCATAACCTGGGCCAAAACAAGAGTCAGACTCTCAACTGACTGAGCCCCCCAAAAAGCTCTATTTCTTGACCTGAACAGTGGGAACATAAATATTCACTCTATGAAAGCTTGTGATGCTCTATGTTTGTGTTTCATTCAATTTTCTGCTATTGCTCATGACTTTTTATTACTGGCTTTTCAAATTATTTTATCCTTTAATTCTGGCAGCCACATTCACAGTCTTGAGAAGCTGGGCCCTGACATGTGATTGATAAAGACAAGTAGAGGGTACAATGTATAATCATCATATCATAAGACCCCTGAGTCGTCTGCCTCTTTCTATCTTTGGTGCTTTGGATTTAGGAACTGAGGGGGAGGTTTAGAAGGCTAACGAAGTTAACCATCAGAGTTTGAACGTCAAGCCTCCGATAACCTGAAGTTTCTGAAGTATGATGCTACCCTCAGTTCTGAAGTCCCTCTACCCTTTTTTGTTTGGATGGAGAAAACTTTACTGAGGAAAGGGAGCCTAGGCTTCGAATCAGTGAGCTGTTCAAATAAAAGGATTTTTAACCCCGTGTTCTATTTCTATTTATTTTTTAAAAATCCTTTGATGACCCGGAGTCTATTTCACAGCACGTTAGACTAACTAGCAACTCCTGGAGAAAGAAATAGGTCTCAGCGATGAGGAAGCTGCCAGACTGAGCCCGAATCATGCTTTGCAACAGCAATAGTAATTTGCATTCATAGACTACTTTCTGTTTCCGAATCAGGCGAGCTATTAATATGTTCTTTGAATGTTCTTTCTTAACATCCAAAACAAAGATTCATCTGCAGGAGTCTGTCTCAGTGATGAAGGCACAGAGGACTTACGTGACTTTTATGGAAAGTGAACAGGAGAGGTGATCTACTGAAACCAAGGTCTGTCTTTCAAGACCTGTGCTCAATCAGAAAAGTCAAGGTCTCTGTCCTCTTTGGGGACGTCACTGACATTAAAAAGTGACTCCTTTCTAGAAGAAGTGCTGTGAACTGGCTAACCTGTGGAATTTGGGCATGAATTTGGCTAATGGAAAACCGAGAAGGAAAACTATTTAAATGATCACATCCTGATACATTTCAATAGCTATTCTTTTATAAAATCATACTTAAATGCCTCCAAACAGTCCTGCAAAAAAAAAAAAAAAAAGGAAATTGGGGAAGGGAGATATTCTGTCTTCTCAGAAAGAAAAAGATTAAACACCGAAAAACAAAGCAGATAAAATTATTAAAATTGACGGGTAAAGTTATGACTACCTAACAAATCATTTTTGGCGTAACTTCCACTGAAATAGTTACTCCAAATGGTTGTTCAGAATTTGGCCGCTCAGAGCAATAAACAGTCTTTCTTGTGAAAGGAAAATGGTTAGAGAATTCGCACACATGGGGCTTATGACTCATACATTTTATCTCAGGATGTACTTATTGTTCCTCCTTCCTTCCCTCCCTCCCTCCGTCCCCCCCCTCTCCTTCTTCCCCTTCCTTCCTTCCTTCCTTCCTTCCTTCCTTCCTTCCTTCCTTCCTTCCTTCCATGAACTCATTAGAGTAAGTGCCCCAGGCATTTAATTACCTAAAATAGAATGAAGGGCAGGCAGAATGATAATAATTAAAACCAGAGAGCAAAAGAAGTTTGTGATCTAATTCCCTCATCCCATGAAAGTTAACAAGCTGAAACTCTTTGCATGCTAAGGAAAGAGGCCTTCAAGAGGAATTCCCCCTGCAGCCTGCAGGAAAAGGCGCGGGGACTTAAGCCACCTTGATGTGAATGGCACAGCAAAGCCAAGGGCAAAGCAAGAGTCACCTGGGGCCTCTCCACTCAGGTGTTTCTCAGTAAACGTATTGGGAAATGCTTGGAAACGGAGGGACTAGCCTTCAGCGCTAGGGGCTTGTTTTGACGTGTGGACTCAAGCCATCCGGAGAAAGCTTGGTCACTGATGGCTGCACCTGCCATTTGGCCACAGGGTCTTCTTCTGCCTTGACGGTCCCAACTTCGCAGGGGTGCCATCGACATGGGAGAAAACGAACCCACGTGAAAGTTTACCTAAGCTGCTAACGGTGAACACCAAGAGACGCTTTAGCTGCTACCATCCATGTTGGTTCCCCAGTCCCTACCCCTCAACTGTGGTCACACCTGCTTCTGTTGACTTGCTCAGTTTTGCTTGGCCAAGGAGATAGCACAAGGGAAAAGACCCTGCCAGGAGGGGCAGCAGGTGACAGGTAAGGCGGGGAGGGCAGAGGTCCAGGCTCTAAAACCAGACTATCCTGGCTTTTGAATCCTGCCTCTGACACACTCTAGCTGATGACCTTGGGTAAGTTATTTAAATTCTATGCATCTCAATCAAATAATAATTAAGAATGCTGATTAAACAGGCCTGCGATAAAGATTTATTTAAAAATGTTTAGAAGAGCGCTTAGCATCTAAGCCCTTGGTTATTAGCTACTCCCATACCACTACTCCTATTATTACTGTCAACATCATTATTACCCTTATTTCTGTTAATAGAATTAGTGGCCTTCCGCTTCAGTGTCCGTCCGAAGTGAGGAGGCCTCCGGGTAAACGAAAGCGGAAACCAAGCTGCCTACTCACCATAGGAAACAGAATCTCCCTGGGCTATTTCCTGGAAGAGACCAGAAACATCCAGGTCGGGCACCCCGAGGGAGGCCTGCAAAATGGTGGAAAACTCTTCCTCTGTGATGTAGCCATCCTGATCAAGATCAAAGAGCTGAAGGAAGAAGAAGATAAAATAGAAGACTGAGTGCCAGCAGGATGGAAATGGTGTGGAGGAATTGCAGAAAACCGTTAATAATTCCAACAGTGATCGTGCGAGCAAGGGCGAGCGAGATGTGCGTGAAGGAAGAATGCTCTCTGCTGCCCGTGGAGCTCCGGCGTGGAAAGAGACAGGATTAAAACAGGGGTGATGACGACAGTAAGTTCTGGGGACGTGGGAGTCCTGTGGAGAACAAGAGGAACCCCATGGGAGACGTCAGGGGAAGCTTTACCCAGCTGACACGAGTTGGGTCTTAGGACACAAAGAGATATTCCTGGAACATACAAGCACTGGCAGGTGAGTGCCGGGGGCTCGAACCACGAGCCTGACAGACAAGCAGGACTCATGCCATGAAGGATGTGTGACGCCTCGCCTAACCCTGTGGGATTATGATGGTGAGGGATGCGTGGTGAATGCAGAGCATGGAGGATGGACTGGCGTCGGAAGGTTGGAAAGACTAGCGGCGGGAGAGCCAATTAAGAGTGTGGAGTGGAGGGGCGCCTGGGGGGCTCCGTCGGTTAAGCATCGGACTCTTGATCTCGGCTTAGGTCATGATCTCACAGTTCATGAGATGGAGTCCTGCATCACCAACACGCTGTCAGTGTAGAGACTGCTTAGGGGTCTCCTTCTCTCCCTCATCCTCTGCCCCTCCCCCACTCATGCTCGCACACGCACTCTCTCTCCCTCTAAATAAACAAACTAACTTAAAAAAAGAGTGTGAGGTGGAGGAGCGGGAAGGGCAGGATGGGACAGGATTTACAAGAAAGCAGAGGCAGAGCCCGTGGGGACGGACAGGAAGGAGGAAGACCGGGCTGGGGAGCTCCAGCCTGGGCACCTGCGAGGCTGGTGGGGCACCCTGCCAAGCATGGGAGAACAGGTGCCCGGTGAGATCAAGAGCGGGACCTGGAGAGGTAAAACCTGAGTGGGAGGGGTCAAGGGGGAGGAGGAGATGAAGTAACGGCCCACAGAGTAAAACACCACAGCGAGGCCAGGCAGGAAGCCAGAAGGTTTGCTGGGTCTGGGAGTCAGGAGGTCTGGATGACGTTAGGACACACAGTTTCAGGGAACCAGAGCTCAGGTGGTGCTGGGAAACCAGGAATGAGGAGAGGTGAGCAGTGGAGGCAGCAGGCGTGGGCTCTTCGGGAGACTGGGGGGTAACAGGAAGGAAGCAAACGGGGCATTGGCCAAGCACAAAAGGAGGCTGATGTTAGGAAGGGCGAGCCTGAACATGTTTATAGGCCAAGGGTATAAGGCAGTAGGTGAGGCGGGTTGAAAGTCAAGTGCCAAAACGGTGATCATTGTTAGATAATTAATACCCCATATTTAAAATCTCCTGGGCATTAACGTTTTCAAATGTTGTACGTACTGATTCTCTGCAGGCACTGATCAGAAGTGTTGTTTACTTGTGTTCACCAATTGCACCCTCACGGGGTCCTGGCCAGGGTAGGTGCCGGCATTAGTTCAATCTTCCGCACAAGAAAGCTGATGAGGCCTGAGACAGCTAGGTCACTTCCCCAAGGCCACACAAGTGGTCAGTGGTACCCCCAGCATCCAAATCCAGGCAGACAACAGTGCCTGCCATTAAGGTCTCTACTTCGACCAAACACACGATCAATACCAGAAAACCAACGGGCATTACAGAAGGTGTGATCATCGTGAACAACAGGCACAAGGTGACTAGTGTCTGAACTGTCTGTTAGTCTGGGGGGGGGAACTCTGGCACTGGAGGGTGGTGATTTGCTGCCCGAGCTGAGAAAGCAGGGACTTCTCCATTTTCTGTTACTCAGCCCCAATATGAGGGAAAAGACAGTGCCACAGTGAAAAGTGAATTAGCATTTGTTTACGCAGAGGGTAGCCGAGGGCTCAGTAGCGGGTCACACCCCGCTCCTCACAAGCGCTAAGCTTCCTTCCGAGGCCTTCCATTCCTAAACACTCCTCAGCAATTCATCTGTCACATTTGGTGCTTTGGTGGCTCTCCCTTCTGTGGAAATTCCCTTCACGTGTCCATACTAGGGGCTTTTACATCTCTCCATCATGACTCCTCCAGACTGCGCCCCTCACTGAAATGTTCAATTTCCCTCAATTACTCATCGCTCCCAATAGTCTCCCTGCTGCAGAGTAAATCCCCCACTCCGGGCTCTGGTAGGAAGCTCAACACCCCAGTTTCCTCTGGGGGCGTGGTATCTCCCCACCGCATGGAATATGGCGGGACTCTTAGCCAAAACACTCTGTCTTTCCAGCAAGCACATGCTCTTTCCAGCAAGCCCAGTTGGACCCTCCCTAGACTGCAACAGAGGACATAATTGGAGTTGCTCATTCTAACTGCAGAGCGGTCCCTACAGCTGGCGCCTCTGGAGTCGCTGCCTCTAAGTCCGCCCTTGAGCCCCCTCCCCGGCCATATGGTGATTTTCTATGCCCATTGCTCACGGCTGAAGAACTCTACCTCCACAGGCCACTATGATTGTGGAATGAGGTCAAGGACGGGTAGTTAGTTGGGAAGCGCTTCCCAAGTACAAGGATATGACAGAATCCTGTACGTATAAATGGATAACACTAAATGGAACATAAAATGGGGCAAAATATTTTTTAAACATCGAACACACCTGAAAAAGGTTTGAAAAGTAACCAAAGGAAAGCAGGACCCTTGCCTTACTGGAAAAAGAGTTAATTATAGCTTCAGGTCCTCCTTGCCTGCCTCTGCACCAAACCGAGGTCAAGGCTAGAGAGAGAGATCTCAGGATGCCTTTAAAAACAATAATTACTGTGACTGAGGTCCAGATTTTCTACCGGGTCTTTCATCGGTGAACCAAAAGTGACCGTTTGCTCAGCCAAACTTATTATTATGGATGCAGTCCCAAAACAGAAACAGAAATATCTGGATTGGAATCAGTTAGCTATGTGTATAATTTTAGGTTTTGTGATGAATAAGTCTGTAAAAGCCAAACGTTTTAAACTTGGAAAAAGTTCTGGCCGTTGCCTTCTGACCATCTGCTAAGCATCAACCACTTGGGATCTTTAGAGGCCCAACAGTTAACTCAGTTTTAACAGATCTGAGGTAAAAAGTTGGGTTGGGGACTTCGCCGTCGATGACAGAGCACATGAACGTTCTTGAGGCTTGCCATGGTGGCCCCTAAAACGCGAGAAAGGACTCTTGGAGGAGGAGTCTCTCTAAACAATAAAGGGGAAAGAAAAGCTTGTGGGATGTTCTTCTGAGAAAATCAGGAAGAGAGGGACGTAGGGAACAGGAACAGGGCAGGTCCTCGGTGGTCACAGTGGGCGGGAGCAGAGAGACCACCGCGTGACTGAAGGATGACTCAATACACGCAGCTTGGTACCAAGACAAACAGGGGATCGAGTCTTCGCTTTCCTTGAGAGCAGACGACACCGCCTTAGAAATGGAAGGGAACATCCTACATAAAACTAAGTAGATGAAGCACCTTTTATCTCAGAAACAGCAAAACCACTTTGAGAATGTATTCTTCCCTCTCCTCTTGGGCACGTAGGCGATAAATGGGAGGCAGGGTCATCACAGTTCAAACACAGACTCTTCTGAGGCCGAGGCCGGGGCCGTGGTGTTATTCCTCTGCCCCGCCCCCCTTCCCTGATATTGCTGGGAAAGTACATGCCATGCCCCTGGAAAACACACAGGGTGGCTAAACTCGGGTTGAGCAGGACACTCACCTGACATCCCACAACAAAATAAATTCCATCAGGAAAAGACGGAATAGCTTAAAATAGCTCTGACACACAGAGGGAGAAAATGTGAGGATAGAGGAAAACTTTCCGGATGGTAAATCAGGATGACGGGTGGCAGGTGGTGTTTACTTAGACACCACACTTTGAGGCTCTGAAACGGACAGGCTGGGAAGAAATAATTTTTAAAGCGAATTTGTTAAATTCACCTGCTCTTCAATTTTGATGCCATTAATGAAGCTTCTGCCAAAGACTTCCTTTTCTGCCTAACCGGATGCTTGTGTTTTCTTTATTCTCAGTGGCAATTGTGTTAATCACATTTACCCCTGTGTACATGTCCCAGCAGATCTATAAACTCGGGTAATGGATTCACTGGTTTTCAAATAATACACTTAGAGTCAACACTTGTTCCCGAGGCAGACGAAGATGCTTTCAGTGGGGCTGACAGTACCTTAAATGCCACTTGGATGATGTCCTCTGTGTTGGCAGGGTGACACAGAACAGCCAGACCAATCACATATTCTCGGAAGTCAATGCTGCCATCATGGTTCTGTGAAAGGAGGGGAGGAGTCAATGAGCAGGGCCACCAGTTGAATTACTAGTAATCACAGCACAGAGGTGACATCCAGGTATGTCACCCAGCTTGATGCCGTCATGCAGCGAGCCTACTTGGAGAAAGGTTTCTACTGAGAGGGAACAGCAGGCAAGTGGCCTGTCCATTCCCAATTCAGAAGGAGGAAAAGTATATTTCTGTTCTGTAATCAATATGAACATCTAATCATTGAGGCCCTGTAGAGAGGCTCTGGGGCGTCCAGCATGGGTTCTTGAGCTGAGCTCTCATGGAAGTACCTCTCCCAGGCAGGATCTAGGATCTTGGTGGTGGCCCTGCCATGATGGCCAACGCCAACAGATCACTAAAGGGTGACTAAGGTCACTACACAACCATCTATGTATAGCCAATGGAAGGGAAAGGAAAGGGCAGACTCAGGCAATAATTGCAGAGAGATTCTTTCTTCCTTGCAGGCTTGATCTGCAATAAGCCAGGAGCAAGTGAGCCAACCTGAATGACTTCAATGGCCATGTGGTGATGTGAGGCCCCAGGAGACGCAGAACTTTTAAGCATCTAGCTAGTGTATTAGTATCTTTATACCTCAGGAGGTGTTTCATGGCAGTATAAAAGAAGGTGTTGATAATTCTAACCCAGGTTGGCTGAATGCACTGGTCCCTAGTTCCTACACGTGAATTACTCACCCAGACAGGAACACTGAGGATGAAATGGGGAGAAGGAAATTCCGAGAACTGTAAATAGGCCCCTATGATTATAATTCCAGATATTAGAGGCATTTGGACAGCAAAGTCTTCAAGTGATGAATTCCCAGAATGAGTGTGAACTGGTAACGATAGAGTGAGTGTGGTACTTCACAGAAGAACAAATGATGTTTGGCCTCACCAAGAGTGTAATCTTTAACCGTGACTGAGTATCTACGTTTCAACCATCAGGAGTTCCTTTGGGGCAAGGATTGCTGTCTCTGTGTGGCACCGTATTTCCATTGCTTAGCACACGTAGATAGGAGCTAAAAACAATACTGCCTTTTTCTCCTTGACTCTTACCTACTACTTTGAGTTCACTTTAACAACTAAAGCAAGTGGGGCAGCTGGGTGGCTCAGATGGTTAAGTGTCTGACTCTGGATTTCAGCTCAGGTCATTGTCCCGTGGTTTGTGAGACTGAGCCCCATGTCGGGCTATGACAGTGCAAAACCTGCTTGGGATTCTCTCCCTCCTCCCTTGCACTCTTTCTCTCTCTCACTAAAAAATAAATAAAAACTTTAAAAATTAATAAATAAAACTGAAGCAAGTGTTCTTCACTGGGGTTTTATGAATGAGCTTGGGGAAAGGGGAGACAGCAAAGCCCCTGAAATGGTGTGCAGTTTTTGTGTGTGCATTTTTCTTTTTTTTAAATATTTTTCATTAAAATTTTTTAAAAATATTTCCTTATTTTTGAGGGAGAGAGAGAAACAGAGAGTGAGCAGGGAAGGAGCAAAAAGAGAGGGAGACACAAGGCTCTGAACTGTCAGCACAGAGCCCGATGAAGGACTCAAACTCATAAACCACGAGGTCATGACCTGAGCCGAAGTCAGACACTAAACTGACTGAGCCACCCAGACGCCCCTGTGTGTGCATTTTTCTAGGGAAGAAAATTGCAGCTTTTGCCTGCTTCTCAAAGCAACCAAGACTCAAAAGATCAAGAGCCACTTTTACCTTACCACTTTATCTTACTGCAGGGCAAGACTAAAAGGAGAAGCAATTTAACTTCCCTTTCCCAGCAGAGAAAATAAAAACAAAAGACATTTCAAGACTTCCCTTAAGTAACACAGTTTATTCTAGAGACAAAAACTCAGGACCTCTGACTTCCATTTTTGTCTGGTTATCTATAAGGGGGACTGTCTTCTTGATTTGTTCGAAAAAGCGTTAACTTAAAAAAATGTATCATTTGCATTTGATGAAAAGCACTCATTTTAAGTGTGCAGTTGATGTGCTTTGACAAATGTATATGCCACGGTAACCACCACTGCCACAATGAATTATCTACAGCGTTTTCATCACCCCAGAAATCTCAGAGATGGTAGAGTTTTGAGTGACATTATTTTCTTCTTGGGCCAGCACCATTTTACTTCCCTAAGCACCATGGGGGCAGCTGTTCATCAGCCTGGGAGGCCCAGCAACTTTCTGAACCATATATGTATTTTTCAATATAGGCACATTTGTTCCGCAATTGGCTTTCTCGATGAAGCAACATAGGGGCCTTGAAATAGAAGTTCTGAAGAACAGATAGAAGAATGGTCTGTGGACACTGAATACATCATAGATTGTATGACGGGAACTATGCTTTTAAATTTATGTTGTCTCTTTATTGTGAGGCATCCGGTTTTTATCTTTACCACCGAACCCTATGCAAAAGACAGGCCAAGCAATAGAACTCATTTTTCGGATAGAGAAAGAGAAATAAAAAGGTCTCTTCACGTTACCACTATTCACAAAGCAAGGTAATATTCTGGACCTCTTATCTATGAATGGTTTTGGCTGACAAAAAGAAGCAGACCTTTGATAATCAATCACATGAGAAATTATATGTTAAATTTTCATCTTAGTAATGTGAGAAGGGGAAAGAAGCATGGGAATCATTCTTCGGGATTTTATTATCGGATTAATAAAACAATACACTGTTAAGTTCCCAACTTTAAAACGATAAGACTTGGAACTGGAAGGAATCTTAGAAATCGCTCATTCAATTAATTCATTTTTACTAATAAAAAATGAATTCATTTTTACTTATAAAAAAATTCATTTTTACTTATAGAAAAAGGGAGATTTTGAAATTTTCACATGGTACAATTTCACATGCTTTTAAAAAACTGCTGAGTAATCTTTTCTCTTTTTAAAAAACATTTATTTATTTATTTTGAGAGAGAGAGCAGGGGAGGGGCATAGAGAGAATCCCAAGCAGGCCCTGCACTGTCAATGCAGAGCCTGATGTGGGGCTCTATTCCACTTTACTTGACGTCACAAAATTTGCTATTATCATTAACTACAGTTAAAATTTAGGTAATGATATTCCCAATCATTCAAATTAAAGCAAGTGGTTTAAGGGGCACCTGGGTGGCTTAGTCGGTTAAGCGTCCGACTTTCACTTAGGTCATGATCTCGCGGTTCGTGGGTTCGAGCCCCGCGTCGGGCTCTATGCTGACTGCCAGCTCGGAGCCTGGAGCCTATTTTAGAGTCTGTATCTCCCTCTCTCTCTGACCCTCCCCTGCTCACACTGTCTCTCTCTCTCTCTCCTAGAAATAAATAAAAAAATTAAAAAAAATAAAGCAAGTGGTTTAAAAATATATATTCAAAAACAAATAATAAACAAGTACACAACCAAGTATATTCCTTTAATCTTTTAATTTCCAGTCAGTTCTATGATAAAGATTAATCCTCAAATCTGTGGTTCTTTTCTTTAAAAACCTATTGAACTTCTCTGGAAAAATTATAAACTTAAAAAAAAATCTAGACTTGAAAATATTTTAGGGCCACATTTCAAAGGAGACCATCTTTGTGGAAGGTGACCCTAATCCCTCCATAATCTGTCCTAATCTGGAGGCCAGGACAGCCCCACGTAGGAATCGCGGATTTGGATTGGATCACTGCAAATAGAAGGGGTGACGAAGCCTGGCTAAAGCTCCTGGCGGTGGGCCCCATCCCTTCCCTGGTGGTCAGCGGGGTCAGAGGAGCATGGAAGCGAGGGCTAGTGGTCACTGTGACCACAGCACCCCTGTGACCTGGCAGCCCCACAGTCAGTCTACACTGGCTTCTAGGACCAATGAGAGTCACTCTAGATTGGCTTCTAGGACCAGTGGGAAGTTCCAGACCACATGTTCAAACATGGCCCACTTAAAACTGCAGGAGGGACAAATGGTGATTTTCCTGTGTCTGATTCTCAGGTATCCGTTCCCAAAAGCTTTTCGTAGTTGAACTTATTCAACATTTTTATTTCTACAGAACCAGATATGTTTTACAACCTTTGAAGTCCAGCAACATTTAAGGGTATGGTTCTGAATACATTTTGAGATGGTAAACTCCCAAGGATAGGACTACATTCTCTTTGGTGTGTTATCACTGATATTGCCCGTGCCGATGAGAGATCATCAATGCCAACAAAATAATTTAAAAGTGCTTGCATAAAAACAAAACTTAGTAGCACCGGCCAACAGAGAAAGGTTTTGAGTCCTTGAAGATACTCTACAAATCCAAAGGAGTTCTGTTATTAAAACACAGTAAATTCTCAGTTTTCCAGAGGAGTCTGGAAAGAGGCATTCTGTTTACTCGAATATCCTTATTAAGAGCGTGTTTCTACCCACCTCTGTAATTGTATTACCAATTTTCCAGGAATTAAATTGCTTTAATCCACTTAGCGTTAAACACAGACACTTTTAAGAAGTAATTCTAAAAGCACCTCAAGATCAATAGCTTGTTAAAATATCAGGGCCCTGCAGGTGCATCTGTGAATATTTTTTAAAGCCCCATTGTGAGTTACTTGAGCAATATTACCGATGAAATTTCTGACTTAAAAAAAATCAGGATTTAAAAACACATGCACTACTACTCAAAAGATATTTAAAATGTGACCTTTAAGATGATGTATACATTTTGAATATTCTCAGAGGTTTGCTTTTCTTAGGTACAGAGCATGTAACTCTTTTTTCTGCTGTTACAGGTTAAAGAATCCAATGGATTATATTAAGATAAAGATGTTTTTCAAAATCAAATGGGAGATTTTGAAATTACAAAGTGTAGATGATACAGTTTCACATGCTTTTTAAAAATCACTGGGTATTCTTCTGTCTTTTTAAAAAAAACATTTATTTATTTATTTATTTTTAGAGAGAGAGGGAGAGGGAGAGTGAGAGCGAGCAGGGGAGGGGCAGAAAGAGGGAGAGAGAGAATCCTAAGCAGGCTTCTGTCCCATAAACCATGAGGTCATGACCTGAGCTGAAATCAAGAATCAGACACTTAGTGCACTAAGCCACTCAGGTGCCTCACTGAGTATTATTTTCAACTTACAACATCAATTGTACTGCTTAATGTTAGAAAGTGAAAAATAATGGGATGGAGTGATATGAATCAAAGATGTTTGTCTTAGGCTGTAAGTAGTCTTCCATGTAAAAATGGTAATTTTTAAAAAGTTTATCATGTAAATACTCCGTCTTACACTAAAAATGTGCCTTTAGGGGTGCCTGGGTGGCTCAGTCAGTTAAGCATCCGACTTCAGCTCAGGTCATGATCTTGCAGTCCGTGAATTTGAGCCCTGTGTCCACCTCTGTGCTGACAGC
Source organism: Proteles cristata cristata (assembly GCA_017311185.1). Lineage (NCBI taxonomy): Eukaryota > Metazoa > Chordata > Mammalia > Carnivora > Hyaenidae > Proteles > Proteles cristata. The sequence continues at coordinate 1,316,066 of JAESUZ010003819.1, forward strand.
TCAGAGCCTGGAGCCTGCTTCTGATTCCGTGTCTCCCTCTCTCTCTGCCCCTCCCCTGCTTGTGCACACACTCTCTCTCTGTCTCTCTCTCAAAAATAAACAAAAAATTTAAACATCAACTGTTGGATAAAAACTAAGAAATTCAATCATTTGTCAGGCTGTTGCTTCAAGTCTGGGGTACTTAAAAAAATCCAAAGTTGAGACTGGATTTTCTAATGTCTACTCTAGTGACTGGGGTTATCTGTACAACTGTTCTACGAATTCAGAAGAGACCAGAAGAGAAATGCAGGTACCCTCGGGATGTTTTGCCCCATGCAGTCAGGAAGAGAATAGGAAAGGCAGATAATCCCTTGACCCCGAGGAGCAAGGAAAATACTTAATATTACCTCCCTTGCGATGTACCTGTCTTAACTTTCAGAAAATATTTAGAATTAAGTGAGGGGGAAAAAGTGCGGGTCTGTTGCCCTTTCTACAACCATCATGTAGAAAGGTTAAACAATAAGCGTGATATTCTGAGACCTTAAAAGGCATCTTGGCGGCTTTCCCCTTTCTTGGCTGTATTCCAACACTCATGCCTGACATCTGAATGGGCTGATTCTAAAATAGTGATCCTGGTATTAACATGTGGTTGCTGGCGTCAGCCTCATTCTGGTATGGCCATCCCTGGTGTAAGCAGCACACCAGAGCAGGCTCAAGTTACAAGTCCCTCTCGGGAGGTGGCTGTGGTGGCCTCTGTGCTTGGTTCGGTGCAGGATTATACACACGTGGCAGCGCGTAAATATTACACGAGGATGATGATGGTGAGCAACGAGGCCAAATGCTGACCTCTCCTAATTTCACTGGGGATTTCTCACCGGCAGCTGCGGCGTTGACCTCTATCAGATCCATAGTTATGCTTTCCTCTAAATGAGTTGATAGAGGAAGGGAGAATTTATCTTCAAACACAGGAGGACCCTCCAAGATAGCCGTAGAGAGGGAGTGCATTAAAAGCCAGAGAAGCGGGAGGGGTAGAGACCAATTAAATAGCAGGCGAGGGGCCTGGGCACTTGCCTACACAGCCCCCATAGCTGAGTCAAATGGAAGAGCCAAACCAAGGGCCACACTTGAGAAAGGCACACCTGCCCTGGCTGGCCACCATGGCTGTTCACCGGAATCACCTGGGGAGCTTTAAAAATACTCATCTCTCCGGGGCACCTGGGTGGCTCAGTCAGTTAAGCGTCCAACTTCGTGGGTTCGAGCCCCACACTGGGCTCTGTGCTGACAACTCAGAGCCTGGAGCTTGCTTCAGATTCTGTCTCTCTCTCTTTCTCTCTGCCCCTTTCCCGCTCGTGTTCTTTCTCTCTTTCTCTCTCAAAAATAAACATTTAAAAATAAGAAAAAAATAACCTTCATATCTGGGCCCTACCTCTAGAGACAGATTCTTCTTTAACTCATTTGGAGTCGGAGTCAGGCATTAGTAACCACAAAGAGCTCTCCCTGTCATTCTGAAATGCAGTCAGGGCCGAGAACCACTATGATAATAACAGTCAACAATATTTATAAATCTTTACATATCTCTATATTGCTTAAAATCCCAAATAACTGATTACAACTTATGTAAGCTCTTCTTTGTTTTTCCTTTGCTTACTTTTCTTCCGTCTGCAGTTTTCCGAGAGGAACAAAACAAAAAGCTCTGAGGCAGGGCAAGATGTGACAAGAGCTGGCCAACATGAGCTGGGCATGCCTGATTTTGTACTAAGTGCATGTAAGAATGATTAAGCCTGACAGTTTGGATTACAGGTCTGCGCTTCATTCTCCAGTGCCCTGACCCTCTTTACAAATACACCAACACAAAACAAAGTTGCTGCATGCTTATTTTACTAGAGAAACAGGAATCCAAGAATTTCTGGAATTTTAGAGAGCCGCTCCACCATTAAAAACATGTATATATATATACTTTCCTTATGTGGCACTGCTTCTTTCCTCATTTCTGTACTTGTTCCTATACAGTTAAATAGGTTTCCAGGAAAACATCTTTTTTTTTTTTTAACATAATGAAAAGAGCAGATGTGAAATTAGAGAAAAACAGATTTCAAACTTCCCTCCTCCTCACCTTTTTAAAGGGAAAATAGATCTCGGAGGGCTTTCTTGATTTATTCCAGGGGTTTTTCAAAATTACATCCTCAACAACAGCAAACTTCCTGCTCCTTGGAACTCATTCACCAAATAAGCGATGACCTATTAAAATCCACTCCGTTGGGGCTCGGCCCTGCACCAACCCCCAACATACACATACATGTCCATATGTATCCAGTACCTCAAGAAGCTGACATACAAACCACTCAACATCTTTCATAAAAAAATCTGTTTTAATGAAGCGGCAAAGAGCAGCCCTGGTTCAGAAGCATGCAGGGTGGCTTAAGAGCTTGCAGGAAATGACAGCTGGTGGGCCGGGTGTCGGCCACCGTGCAGACGGCACGGCTAGGCTTTCGGCAGTCCCTGTGCTCCGGGAGGGCGCCCACCTCAGGAATACATGGTCAGCTGCAGCCATTCCTGGATGGACACTTGAACTAGACCATCTGCATCTCTATCCAGAGACTTGAAGGCCCGGAACATGGCATCCAGGCGGACCAGGCAGCTGATGAAATTGTTGAAATCCATGCTTCCATCCTCATCGGCATACCGGTGGATGATCATCTGGTAAAGCTGCTCATTCAGCTGGAACCCCGCTGCCTGGAGAGCCCCTCGCAGCTGAGAGCTTCCCAGAGCCCCAGAACGGTCCCGGTCATACTGCCTATAAACGCACTGCCACTTCCTGATGTTGTTCCAGAGGTACTTAAATTCCTCGAAGCCCAGCTTGCCGGTCGTGTCGCTGTCCATCACAGACACGATGCTCCGGCAGGTGTCGAGACTAAAGCCGTCCGTCTTCAGATCCTTGTGCTTAGAAAGGACCTTGTTGAGAATATTCATGAGGTCGGTGGCACCCACCTCCATGTCTGGCCCCGCCAGCTGTGCAAACTGTTGCCGAAACCGACGGACCTCCTCGCTTTCGTTGGCTTCCACGTTGGTGAAATGCTGTTGGGTGGGAGGGGGCTCTGGGGTGTACTGAGCTGCGGCAGCCTCGCTGATGAAATTTACAATCCCTCCGACTATCCCGCCAATATTTCTTCCTCCTCCTCCTCCTCTTCTCTGACCACCTCCTCCAAGAAGGCCTCCAAGAGCTTCCCCAAGACCTCGATCGGCCCCTTCCAATAAAGCCTTTGCCAGAAACATGCTTTTGGTTTAACAAGTGAGTGTAAAGCGACTGATATCTTGGAGATGGTGTGATGAGAGCTGAAATGGAGTCTCATTAGCTTACAGGTGGAAGAACTGGCTTTTCTGTACCTGCTAACAGGGTGCCACGCCCCTCCTGCTGAATGCCTGACTTCCATTAGGTCCTAGCACCTGCCAGTTTTTACAGGGCCTCAATAAAATACTCCCAAGCTATTGTGTGCATGACAAATTACCAAAAATACTATTCTAAAATGTAATATATTAAAATACACGTTTCTGTACACCAATGATTTCTCCACATCTGAAAGATGACACGCATTTTCCTAACAGAAGCTAAATGATTCAAAGATATCAAGAAATGTTTTTCCGATGGAGGATTTGTTGTTAGGGCAGAACGGGAGAATGGTTCCCTAATCCCTTTCCTTTAGCAAAGATTCCCCAAGTCCAATGTTCCTAAGAAAAACTTGGAAGAGGGAGAGGGGATTAAGATGCAGGATCCCCAGGACCCATCCTTACTCTGTAGTCTGCTGTTGGTCTAATGATCTACACTTTTGGAATCTTTTCTGAAGTGTAACAGGCATATGCAGAGCTCAGAGAATTTCATGCCCTGTACACACCCATGTTTTCACAGCCAGATCAAGAGATAGAATATTACCACACCCCAGAACCTCTTTCCTCCCAAGGGTAACCACTACTCTGATGGTGAACACCATCAACTGATTGCTGTACCTTAAATAAATGGAATCATACAATATATACTTCTTTGTGCCTTGTTTTTAAAATTTGAATTAAAGTTTCTAAAAACTGCGGTGGAATACATAGAATATGGAATTTACCATCCTGTTTTTAAGAGCTCAGATCCATGTCATTCAGTATATTCATATTATCGTGCGACCATCTCTACCATCCATCTCCGGAAACTTTTTCATCTTCCCAAACTGAAGCTCTGTCCCCGTTAAACCCCAACTCCCCATTCCTTCCTCCCGCCAGGCCCTGACAACCACCATTCTTACTTTTTGGCTCCATGGACTTGACTGTTTTAGTGTACCTCGTGTAAGTGGAATCACATAGGACTTGTCCTTGGGTGACCAGCTAATTTCACCCAGCAAGATGGGTCCAAGGTCGATCCATGTTGTAGCATGTGTCAGAACTTAATTTCCTTTTTACAGCTAAATAATATTCCACTATATGTGGAGAACACATTTTGTTTAGCTACTCATCTGTTGGGGAGGTTGCTTTCGTGAATAATGCTATCAATGCGGGTGGACACGTATTTCTTCAAGTTTCTGCTTTCAATTCCTTGGAATATTTACCCAGAAGCAGAACTGTCAGATCATATGGTAATTCGGTTTCTGATTTTTTGAAGAGCCTCCATACTGTTTTCCATGGTAGCTCTACTATTTTACAGTTCCCCCAACAGTGCGTGAGGTTCCAACTTCACACCCCAGCCAAGACTTCTTCCTGCCCTCCCTTCCTTCCAGCTGTCCTGACAGTGACCATCCTAATGCCTCAGAGGTGCTAATATCTCATTATGGGTTTTGATTTGCATTTCCCTAGTGATAACGGACTGTCCCCTCATTACTGATTTTTGTGTCTGGCTTTTTTTTGCATTTGTGAGATTTGCTTTGATTTTTTTCGGTAAGTATCTGAAGTCAGTCTATGACATGCAATCCCTCACAATACTCTGGGGGACCCTATCTTTGATACGAGCTAGAGAGGGAGGGCCCCAGCCCATCGGAGGTCTCTGGAAGGTCTGCTGGTGAGCTCAGGAAAAGGTGGCTAGGACATAATAACTAAATCATCACATCCCTTAGCATTTTGGAAATCAATTTCAAATCTGCAAAATGATGGTAATACCATCTCTCTGCCTCCTTCCTAATGATTCAATGTCATTTGTTAGGTATCAGGACTTGGACTCAGTGTTTAGGATACAGAGGTGAATACACATCAGGACTGATGTTGCTCAAGGACCGAGGACGCCCACCGAAAACTAGTTGCAATTATAACCTGACGTCTGTGTCCACATTTCTACTATTAATACTAAACTCTTACATTTGCATGTAGCATTCTTTGGTGTTTAGGTATCACAGAATTCCTCTGAAAGACAAAACACTCGCAATAAGGAAAGAAAACTTCAGGGAAGGTGGGCTACTGACGAAAGGTGGGGTGCTGTATTATCAAGCATGCTGGGTGCCCAAAAGGGGAGCGGTGAATTCTGCCAAGGAGAGCATTTACCTACACATGTGCAGGCCTACCTACAGGGCTACCCAGAGCTCTTCGAACAGACGACCGATGAGAAGGGACAGCACAGCCAAAATACAGAGGGGCTAACAGGACGTGTGGTCTTTAAGTGACAGACCAACATGATGACAGTCCATGGCCGGGCACAATGGGCAATAAACACAGATCCCCAGACCAGACTCGGGCTGGAAAGGGCTTTGAAGTGCCGTGTGACAGCCGACCTCTCCGTGGGAGCTACCGAGGCTCGGGTGTAAGATTGAAAGGAGATGAGCTATGAAGTTACTGTGTACGCTGTACAGTTCTGGAATTGAAAGATGGTTGGTCCAGCTAGTGTTAGGGAGGGAACAGTAGCTGGGGGACGCTGCTCTGTTCAGGGCATCGGAGCGAGGTCTCCTCCTGCCACACCCAGTGGTTTGTGTAAAACTCTCCCAAAGACTGGGTTTATGACACAGTGACTCCAATAACTGGTCTCATGGGCACAATGAAATGGCCTCTGTGAACACCAAAGGCCGAATGTCTTCCTTAGCCACACAGAAGAAAGCACCACAAAAGGGCTATCTTCCTTTTAGGGGATCACAGGGCCATCTGGCCACAGACAGATCAGAATCCATTCCCATGAGCTCCCCTCAGAGGAAATTATATGGGCTTTGTTTTTTATAATATTGCGAATTAACTTGAGAGCCACCACCACCACATAAAACATGCCTCCTCGTGCCCAGCTGAAGTGGTTTGTGCTGAGGCTTAAATCCAATTCCCCTCCTTTACTTTCCGTGAAGATGGAGGGCATTTGGCTAACAGTTTCTCATAAGCCATCCTGGAATAAAACACTGCTATTAGATTAACAAGCCTTTTCTTCTCTGTACTATTTAATCCCCTGAGGCTATTTATTAGAACATTAATAGCAACTTTGGTTGCCGTCTGGGGGAACTAACTCTACTGTCCAGATCTGGAGGAAGAAAGAGTAAGGGAAGAGAAAATTCAGACTCCATGTGAGGGGGGAAAGTTACTGAACTTAAAGCCTAAACAGTGATACATACAGGAATTCCATTAGCAACATTATTCATAATGGCCCCCAAGTAGAAACAACCTGAATGCACCAATCGGTGAATAACCCAAACACAGTGTATCCAGATATTGGGTGTTATTTGGCAATAAAAGAGGACAAATTACTGATCCCCACTACAGCAAGGATGGCCTGCAAAAACGTTACGCTAAGTGACAGAAGCCAGACACATGAGACCATATTCTGTACGATTCCAATAAGTGAGACATCTAGAAAAGGCAAATCTGTAGAGACAGAAAGTCTTTCTTCTAGACTAGGTCTAGAATCACACCTTAGGACTCACAACTCTGTAATGGTTGCCCAGGGTGGAGAGGCAGCTGACGACAGGAACTAACACTTAACATCACAAGGAGACACCGTGGAAATGTTCTCAGACTGATTTATGGTGATGGGTGCACAACTTGGCAAATTTACTCTAAAAATCATTGAATTGCAGGCTTGAAATGGTGAATGATATGTTATGCAAAAGAAAAACCACCTTAAGAAAGTTATATATAGGGGCACCTGGGTGGCTCAGTCGGTTAAGCGTCCGACTTTGGTTTAGGCCATGATCTCACGGTTCATGGGTTCGAGCCTCGCATCAGGCTCTGTGCTGACAGCTCAGAGCCTGGAGCCTGTTTCAGATTCTGTGTCTCCCTCTCTCTCTGCCCCTCCCCTGCTCACGTTCTGTCTGTCTCTCTCTCTCTTTCAAAAAAAAGCATTAAAACAAAAGAGAGTTATATATACATACATATATGTACGTATATATGCATACATATACATATGTATGCATATATAGGGCCCGACTGTGTCTCAATAAAACTATACGAGCAAAACAAGCATCAGGCTGGATTTGGTCCATCAGCTGTAGTTTACTGACCGCTGCTCTATTTCCTAAGCTGATGAAAACAAAGCATGTTGGTAAGGTTTAAGGACTGATTGAAAGAGCGTGGTCAGTCTTTAGAGTGCCCACTGTTAATCTGCAGGATACCCTACATCCCACATTTGATTTAAAATCTCAACAGAGAGGGTTTGAAGTAAAAAGAATACTGATGAATAGTTCTAGTCTCAGTCCTGAAACAGAGCAGCTCTGTAGCTCTGAGCACATTACTTCCTCTCTCTGGCTGGCCACCTTCTGCAAAATGAGGAAGGCCCTGTCAGCATTCTAGGAGTTTGGAATTTCACATGTCCTGAAATGGTGATGGTGGTGTCATTTCTACCTTGCCTTTCCTTTCCTTCTGGTGCCCAAGTGTTTTTATGCTACATGTTGACTTCATCTTCCTTTTTCTTGGGTCTGGCTCCACCACTTGTAAGGACATACCCTCATCCCCACTTTGACACACTATCTGGTTTTCAAAAGTGTTCCTGGTGGCGACCCATCAAGAACGCCAAGATGGGGGTGCTGGACCCAGAAGGACATACAAGTTCCCACTTGCAGCGAAGCCTTTCTGGGGTGGGATGGGTGGTGGGGACTTTCACCTCACTGCAGCATGATCTGGACCAGACCTTCCTAATTTATTGATGAGGATGTCATGTTGGATGAAATCAAAAGCCTTTCTAGAGCCCATATAGATAATATCTATTTCTTTTTATCATTGTGGACCGTCACTCAGTCATAGGAGGAAATTAAATTGGTCTGACACAATTTGCTCTTTACAAAGCTCTGTTCTTTACTTCCTTATGCTCACAGAGGAGGCCAGTGATTGCTCTCTTGCACTAATAAAAAAAAGTTAAGCTTTAACTCATGTAGCCTCCTTTCTGTTTCTTCTAAGCACCTCCTACATGTGCTTGCATTGAGGAGTCAAAAAGTGTATAATTCTCATACTTAAGTGGGTATTCCTAATGGAACAACACTCAGTGAGAGAAAATACCATAATGGATTGAATGGAGGAGCTCAGTCAACCGGAGACTTGAAGAAGGGAATGGTCAGACATACAGGACCACCAAACATTTAGGACAACTCGTATGACTGCATAGAAAGAAGCTTATAGCCTTTTTCTGTTAATTGTGTTGTATAAGTTATAGGTAGCTTTCATATAACAAATCCTGCTTAACTGAGACTTAGAATCAACCAGAGTTCTTTTCACATGAGCTAGGAGATACTACATTACAAATCAAACCTGAGCTGGAAATTTAGAGGAGAGAAGACTTCACTGTTGGTGAGTATTCACCTCTGCCACTGTAGAGAGAAAGCAGCCACAGGCAATCCACAGATGGATGGGCACGGCTGTGTATCAATAAAACTTTATTAAACAAAACAGGCATCAGGCTGGATTTGGTCCATCAGCTGTAGTTTGCTGACCGCTGCTCTATTTCCCAAGCTGATGAAAACAAGGCATGTTGGCGAGGTCTAAGGACTGATTGAGAGACCGTGGTCAGGCCTTACAATGCCCACTATTAATTTGTAGGATACCCCACGTTTGATTTAATAGTGACCACCCTTTATTCTCTTCTTTATTTCTTTATTCTTTATTCTTGTCTCCTCTGTCTGCCTCTTGCTGATAACCCTCCCTTGGCTCTACTAGTGTTATTTGTCTTTATAGATGAGAGAGACTGATTTCGAACTCCTCAGCTATCTATAGTCTAGCATGAGCCCGTTATCTTTTTTACCAATAACACTGCATAACAGACCATCGCCTGATAAAATTTAGGTAGGTGATTATTCTTTCCATTCTGTAAAAGAATTTTGAAAAATGTCATGATTTTTTCCTCTTTCTGTCTGCCTTCTAACCAGTACTTGGTTCTTCTGGCATTTACTATGTCCTTTGTTTTAATATTAGACAGGAAAAGCGTGTGTGTACTTCAGCACTTTGACACTCCAGCATTGTTGGCTATTGTAAACTTGGGTAGATCTTTTATTCCTGTTTCACATTATGTGGAATGAATGCCGAGTTCTTTCCTGTCTGCCCGGTTCTTGGTATCAGCACCAGTGTTAAGTCACGAGTGCCAACGACAACAAGCACTCAGCTTGCCCCTTCCTGTTAGAGAAGGTGGGGTGCTGTGGCATGCAGATTTTCCACTCACGCTGGGAGTCAGGACCAGGCGCTTGTGCAGCTTGAGTGACTGGCAGTAAATAGAGAACTCTTTCTGAGTAGGATAAGATGAAGTTTTCTGTTCAGTTGTACATGTTGCCCTGAAAGTTTGGGACCATATGTCTTCGAAAGTAAAAAGTATTTACTATCTGGCTCCTTATGGGAAAAGCCCCATATGGGGGTTTCCCATATGGGAAATACAGTCTTTGCCACCAATAAGCTTACATACGACTAGAGCGACGGAAGTCGATGAAACACTAAGCTGAGTGCATCAGAAGATGCGGTGAGGAGACACAGGACTTGCTACTAGTAAGAGGTAAAAGGCAGAAGGCATGGTGCACTGTGGGCTAGCAACGTGGATGAGCTGTGTCGTGACATATTTGAGGACTCTGTCTCACAGGTACATCAGAGACTGCCGGCGAGGCGGCCGAACACAGCCCTGCTCAGTACCCGGGGGCTGAAGGAGTACAAAATAGACAATCGTGCTGTAATGGCCATTCTGCGATCTCGTTATAACTGTGAAAACGACTGCATTCTAATGATTGCCGGTTTAGCCAGTGTTGTTCCTGAATCCCATTAAGTCTACTTCAATCCCTTCAGGAGTGCTGGCAAAAGAATCTAGGATTTAAAACAGAATTGTGGATACAAAAAATGTCGAGACACCACCATCGTCTCAGCCTTCGAGTCATCTGGACACTGGCTCATCGGAGGCAGAGTTCAGTGTGCCTTCGTGAAAATAAAGCTAAATTCGACAGAAAGATGAAAAAGATGAAGAAGGTCTTTTCTCTTTTTCAAGGAGATCAGACCTCTTGGGAGGAAATGACTCTAAACTAGTGAACTCCGGCACACCTTGGATCATGAATGCCATGTTTCTGTGGGGCCTTACCTAGCGTCACATGCATTCCTGGGAGTCTGAAGGGGTCTGCCAGTGTCAGAGGGGGGCTGAACCAACAGTGTAGTTTTTAGGGACAAAATGGAGACAAAACCATTATGTTTATAGCAGTGCTACCAAAAATAGCCAAAGTATGGAAAGAGCCCAAATGTCCATCGACTGACAAAAATGGATAAGGAAGATGTGGCATATATATGCAATGGAATACTACTTGGCAATCAAAAAGAATAAAATCTTGCCATTTGCAATAACGTGGATGGAACCAGAGTATACTATGCTAAGCGAAATAAGTCAGGTGGAGAAAGACAGATATTGTATGATTTCACTCATATGTGGAATTTAAGAAACACAACAATTTAAGAAACACACAGTAGGAGAAGGGAAGGAAAAATAAGAAAAACGGAGAGGGAGGCAAACAATAGGAGACTCTTACATACAGAGAACAAACTGGGGGTTGCTGGAGGGAGGTGGGTGGGGGGATGGGCTAAGTGGGTGATGGGCACTGAGGAGGGCATTGTTGGGATGAGCACCGGGTGTCGTATGTAAGTGATGAATCACTGGGTTCTGCTCCTGACACCAATACTACACTGTATGTTAACTAACTTGAATTTAAATTAAAAGAAAAAAAATTACTTAGTTTTTATAGACTAGTCAAGAATGCACATGGAAAGATAAGGGAATGTGGGGAGATAGGTCTTCTTCCCGAACCCCAAATACCAACACAACTGCATTGGATTTGGGGAGAGACTGAAGGAAGCTTCTGGCAGCTGTCTGCGCTGCGAACATTTACAGTTGCTGGAAGAGCCACAAGAACACCCCACCCTTTCTCGTTCCCACCCTTCCTCCCTCCTACTCTCCCCCCCATGAAGCATTCAGTTTAGTAAGATAAACTACTCTGAGGGAAACAAACTATGGCGTTCCTGAACTTCTTGTCTTTCCCATGGAACATTCCCCAGCTAAATCACTTAGAGAGACTGAGAAAACAAGCCCAGCGTGGAAGTGGCTCAAGGGCGTGGCGACCATTGCATAATTCGCCTTCTCAAAACAAAGCAAATCTTCACAGGCGCAGATGTGCAGACGTGTTAAAGACAAAAAGGAAAGAAAGACAGACAAAGATGGAAAAGGAAGAAAAGCAAGCAAGAAGAAAGGAAGGTCACGTGCGCTAGTCACTGATTCCCCAGATGGTTTTGTCCACCTTCTGGTGTGCTGGAGATCAAAAGGAAAGTGCTGGAAAGACCATCTCACTGTCTACAGTGAAAGCCAAGGCACACTATGCAAAGAAGTGACAAACACTCAACGTCTATAAGGAATGTGTGAGCCCGTGGAAGCGGCCCACAGGGAAGCTGACTGGCCAAGCGGGCTGCCCGGACTCACCAGACTCCTAACGGCCTGGAGCCCACCGTATCCTCCAGCTCAGAGTGAAGCGGCTAACCGGGCGTTCTTTTCATCCTTGTTACTGCTCCCTTCCCCACTTCCGAGTCTTTCCGTACTGAACACTTAGCCCCAGAGAAACGACAGGGTTGCCAGCAGGTACCATCAGTGATCAATAGATAGAGCCTCATGATCTGCTGTCCTGACAATCCCGGAACTGCTAGTGATGACAGTTTGGCACCTGAAGGGAGGGCAACCTCACCAGATGTTATTTCGAATTTTGATCAAATATCCTGATGAGCACAAGGTCTAAGATGTGCTCGAAACTCCCTCCTTGGTTCCTACTTCATGGTGTTTCCCATCTCCCCATCTCCTGTCCTTATTTGTATAACCCTGCCGTTGTCCTTCCTGTCCCCACGTTCACATTTAGAGAAGCTCCGTTTAAAATTACTTTCCTGGTATCTAGAGTCAAAGAGGAGAATGCTACATGAATCCCACAAGTAAGAGTCCAAGCAAGAAGTTCTTCTGTTTTCCCAACTTGCATGGGTGGAGCTGACGATTTACTTCTCCTTTCTCCTAAATAGTCATGAAGCTTTCTAGTAGTACAACTACAGTGTCACGGACGGGGAGAGATTACCTGCGTGCCGCAAGCAAGCTGAGGAAAGGGCACTGGGCACTACCCAGGGAAGGGTGCTTAAGCGCGTCATGTTAAAGAACAGTGTATCTTTGAGATCACAGAATAGCTCACTAGGAACATTAGTGTGCTCCGGGTAAAGGGAAAAAGAAGCCGTGTCCTGGCTTGTGTCATCAAGTTGTAAATTCCTCGTGAAGTATCTTTTCCCAGCAGTCAATAGAGACCTGGGACTTCCCGTGCCAGACAGGAGGGAATAAGCCCGGCTGAGCCTCCCTTTCCTTCCAAGTACAACTAGAAACTCCAATCAAGGGGTGCCTGGGCAGCTCAGTCGGTTGAGCATCCAACTTCAGCTCAGGTCATGATCTCACCAGTGGTGAGTTCGAGCCCCGCTTTGGGCTCTGTGCTGACAGCTCAGAGCCTGGAGCCTGCCTCGGACTCTGGGTCTCCCTGTCTCTCTGCCCCTCCCCCACTCACACTCTGTCTCTCTGTCTCTCTCTCTCTCTCTTTCTCTCTCTCTCTCTCAGCAATAAATAAACATTTAAAAAAAAAAGGAAAATAAAAGAAACTCTAATCAAAGTAGAAAAGGCAACTACCTCTGGACAAGATACCATAGCAGGAGGGTTCAAAAGAATGAGGAGTAAGGTGGCCGAGTCATGGGAGACCAAAGGCAAGATGACATCATCATTAAATTGTTCAAAGGGAAGAACTAGCAACTCAATTCTATTCACAACAGAAATATATTCAGGAATCACTGCAAAATAAAGTTGCTCTCAGATGAGGAAATAACGCGAGCACAGTCCTAGGTACGTACCCAGGTGAAATGAAAGCCTACATTGACACAAAAATCTATACAGTAATATTCACAGTCTGTAGTCATAATTGCCCCAGATTGGAAAGTAACCAAACACTCTTGGTTGGGAAATGGATACACCAAGAATGCTATGTCCTTACAACGGGACACCACGCAGCAAGAAAAGGGAACAAACGACTGATACACACAGCACGGCCCAATTTCAGACGCATTACGCCAAGTGAAAGAAGGCGGGCTCCAGAGGATATATGCCCTCCGATTCATTTATATGGCATCTTGAAAGGGCAAAGCTATACGGCTGGAGGGACTGCTGGGGGTTAAGGGCAAGGCAAGGATCTGACTGTGAAAGAATAGCTACAGGGGATACTTTTTGCACCTGCGATGTATCTTGAATGGAGTGGTAGTTACATGCCTGTATTAACCCTCGTAAAACTGCAACCAAGAGAGTAGACTTGACTGTCGATTTTGTATGTTAAAAAAACACATTAAAAATAGAGAACTTGTAATCTTGATACATTTTTCTTAAGGAGACTTTCTGACAATTCAGTTACTAAACTGCGTGTACTGACATATTCATAAGCGGACAACCATACCCCAACACAATGGCTAACAGCCAAGCTTTAATTGAAGCCTTTGTCATAAAACGTTATTTGAAAATAAAATCTACTTGGTCGTCACACATTTGGGGACAAGTCCAAAACCTTCAGGATAGAACAGTACCACCCCTGTCATCGATGTACGGACTTTGATCGAAATATTTAAGTTCCTGCCAGTTACAGAAGCCTCTGCAATTTCTGTATTATGGACATGGTTTTTATGGTCACAGTTTTTATTTCCAAGTTGGTATATAAAATAAGCAGGTCCTCTCACAGCCAGTCCAACACACGTGCGCAGACCCCCGCACGTCATTACATTGCGACTAGTGCTGCTCATTAAAGGGGACATACAGAATCATGAAATTACACCGTGGGCTCGGCCTTGCTTCCTCTAACAGCGACCTGCCAAGTTCTTCAAATGCCGCACTGACTCAGGCCCTGTGGGGACGGGGGGAGTAAGGGTGTTAGCAGGGTAAAGACCGCGGTTTAACATACCCTGTCAAAGAGTGCGAAGAGCTGTCTCAAGACGTCTGACACGGGCAGCTTTAAATACTCCGCAAATTCTTCAATCCCGATTCTTCCTCCTTTTGAAGAGCCAGCGATGGCTGCGTACTCATCCAGTTGCTTACGGACACTATCCCAATCTAACCTAAGCGAACGAACAATCGTAGTCACGTGCTGTCAGCCCCTTACGATCCACGTGGACCTTGTATGAACATTGCTTTGTTTGTCTGAGGGGAAAATACTGTACGTGGTACATTTGAAAATGAGGATAAAATGGGTATCCGGGTTTTTTAAAAAAATTTTTTCATGTTTTCTAATTTATTTCTGGGAAAGAGAGAGACAGCATGCACAGGGGAGGGTCAGAGAGAAAGGGAGACACAGAATCCGAAGCAGGCTTCAAGCTCTGAGCTTTCAGCACAGAGCCTGACGCAGGGCTTGAACCCGCGAGCTGTGAGATCACGACCTGAGCCAAAGTCGGAAGCTTAATCGACTGAGCTACCCAGGGGCCCCTAAAATGGGTATTTTGGATGTATAGAGTCTTTTGAGGTTTTTTTAATGTTTATTTATTTATTTATGAAAGACAAAAAGCAAGTGGGGGGAGGGGCAAACAGAGGGGGAGACATAGAACCAGAAGCAGGCTCCAGGCTCTGTGTTGTCAGCACAGAGCCCGACGTGGGGCTCAAACCTATGAGCCATGAGATCATGATCTGAGTCAAAGTCAGAGGCTTAACTAACTGAGCCACGCAGGTGCCCCCAGACTTCTGACTTTTTTTTGAGGATATTAGTAAGACTATAACTTCCCCAAATATCTCGGTGAAAGAAAAGTAACTGAGAAGAAGAGCAATGTGACAGAATAAGAAATGACTCCTGAAAAGAAAATAAGAAATCATATTTTAATCTAAATATTGCCGATTAAGTCAATAGTACTTATTGAGTTGTTAAAAAAAAAATACCATGCTTAATTTCAAAGGAGCTTCCAGGCTGATAATGAGCTCACATTTCACAAAATGTTGTGACACGGAGGTTCACAGGACACACTTCCTCTAATATTAGTTATCAAAACACTGAAACACCAGAAAATGTTCTGTAGCTTCCAGCACATCTGTCTTTATCTTGTACTAACAAACACATAACTGCTTTCTTCTGTATCCAATTTCAGTAACTATCTAAACTTTTCAAATATCTAAACAAATATTATAAATATAACATCAAAATGTGTTTGCTATCTAGAAGATATAAATAATACTTGCTCTATCAGCTATGGAAATATTATCTTTAAATACTGACCTTTAGGGGCGCCTGGGTGGCTCAGTCGGTTAAGCACCTGACTTTGTCTCAGGTCATGATCTCGAGGTTCATGGGTTCAAGCCCCGCACTGGGCTCTGTGCTGACAGCTCCGAGCCTGGAGCCTGCTTCAGATGCTGTCTCTCCTTCTCTCTCTGCACCACCCCCCCAACCCCCTGCACTCTGTGTTTCTCTCAAAAATAAATAAATGTTTGAAAAAAAATTAAAAAAATAAGTTAATATTGGTCTTTAACACAATAACTGGTTCTGCAGTTTCTTCCTAGGGAGGATGCCAAGACCAAGGGAAACAATACATTCTGCAAATCCCTAATAGGGCTGAAAACAGAGTGAATGATAGTAAGTGGGGAATCCGGGGTTACACCTTTCATGGCAGATGGTTCAAATGGGTTTTTCCTAAAAGCACAAAGGAGTGTTTTGGCCTTAAAAAAAAAAAGTATGTACCGAGAAGAAAAAGGAGATTGAGGGGTAAGTACTTAAAATTCAGTGGTAGTCGGAATTGCTTCTCTACAGGCCGATTCATTTTTCACATGAGAAGGTCTGACCACCCCATGCCAGTCCCATCCAATTAGGCCGTCCTTCTTGCAAGAAGGCAGTGGGACAGGCTAATTGCTCTGAGACCCTTCTGAGTGGAGAGGTGGATCTGTGCTGTTCTATATCTAGTATCTCAGTCTCCTCCTGTGACCAAGACACATGTCTCTGCGTTAACCCTTCTCGAAAAAAACACAGCTAGATGAGCTAAGTGGGAGATAAATCCGCACCCCTGGCTTCCTTAATAAACACCACGGAGGTTCTAGAGCCGAGCATTAATGAAACCGGGGAAAATAAGCATGGGGGCTCCCAATCCCTTTGGGACACCTTACAAAAGTGTAGCAATTTAAAGGTACACTTACTTCAATTTCCGGCTAATTTTGGTAAATTCCACCAACCCGGCTTCCATGGGCAGTGTCAACTGTCCTGCTGAAATCATTAATCTGCAGTCTTCGTAGGTGTGGTCTGTTACTGGAATCCCCAAAGCTCTAAATGGCACGTGAAAGCAAACAAATTCAATTAAAAAAAAAAAAAAGGTAATGATTTTTTCATTAAGACTTAGCTGGTCAACACACAACAGTGAACAGGAAAGTGGTCACTACTTTTTAAATCAGCTTTGGCTCGTTACTGCCAAAGAGACGCACTTCTCTCCTGCACGGACTTCCTTCTGTGGAGTGAATCCCCTTATGTCTGTATGCTTCGGTCGGCTGGTCATTTTGTTTTGTGTTTTAACCGTGACAGAAGCTGACTTCGGTCTCAGGGAAAGGAGGAAGACTTAGGTTCCATTCCGGCGGAGTCTCGTACCAGCCATGGACCTTTCGGCTCTTACCCTAAGCCTCGCTTTTGTCATCTGTACATGGGATTAGTGACCCTACACTGGAGCAGACACCTTTATCTGTACACAGTGTAATCGAACATTCTCTCCAAATCACTAGCCATCTGCATTGTTCTGTCTCTCAAAACTGGAGATCACCTCTTGCTACATAGTCTTCTGAAAATGCTGAAGGGAACTAACAATAAGCTCACGATTTCTTCCAAACCTAAACACCCACCATCCTGGAGGGAGCACATGGCCCCTGCTAGCTCCCTCCTGCTCAGAGATCTAATAATGAACTAGACCTGAAAAATACATATATTAACGAGGACTTGAAGAAACACCGAGTACGAAGAAGAAAGCCTGTGCAGAACATAACATAATTTCCTGAAGATTCCTCTTCACAAAACTTTTATTCACAAATATTCAGTGAGAATCATGAAGTTAGGTCTTCACCTGTATTTGGTTTTGCCGAATCACTGTGAAGAACATGACATTTTCAATGAATGTGATATGAGTAAAATATTTTTTCCTATCGACAGACAACGAGGCTGTTCTGATTAATAAACATTCTGGTATAAGAATATGTAAGCTTGAAAATAAACATTTAAAGATTTTGTGAATGCGTAATTTATAATGCTCAACAGAGAGCATATTCATTAAGAGTTTTTGGGTTTGGGTAACAGGAAGTAGGGATTTGAGTCCCAGACCAGACCCTCACTACCTGCTATGGTCCTGGGCAAACAACTTCCCCTCCCTGAGTCTCAGGTCCCTCGCTTGCCTCCTAGAAGTGCTGTGAGGTTATGTCAGGGACCCTGAGTAAACAGCACAGTACTTGGTAAGTATTTACTAAGAGTAGCGGTACTACTGCTATGTTATGTCTTTACCACTTTCAAGTGCTTTTGTCATACACTTTGCCAGGTGGGTCTCAGGAAAACCAATTCCACGAGAGAGGAGAGACAAGTATTCTAACTCCAACTTTACCCAGGAGGAAAAGGAGCCCTTGAGGGCCTGGTCTGTCCATAGTTGTGCAGCTAATAGAGGTCTTTCCTACTCTTTATCCAAGGCCCTTAGACCTCCACACCTTCAAATTCAGAAACAAACAAACAAACAAACGGCTCCCTAATCAAATCCCTGCTCTGTTTTTAGGCACATTTTGGGGAAGTCAAAATATCTGGTATACATTTCCTCCATTCTAAAATTTATCTTAGTTCCAAACTTTTGGACAAAATCTCATAGGAAAACATAAGGAGAAAGGGAAGAAAACATACAAGCAAATTTTGTAACTCCTCTAGAAACTGGGAAAATTTCACACATGATAAAATTTTTTTGATCATTTCAAAATTGATTGTTTTGAAAATAAATTTATTCTACTGCAGAATATTAATAAACGTATATGTATTATGTATAACATATAAATAATAAAAATAGAATCTTGCTTATAAGACCAAATTCAGTCATGAAGCTACACTCAGGGTTCTCATTTGAAGTTTTACCAGGAATAAATCTCGCTGGTCTATGAGCATCAACCCCGCTACTGGAATGGCAGGAGGGGGGGTGCCTGGCATGAGGGTGTGCACCTGAAAGCCGCTAGGGCTGCTTGGGTGATGGCAGGTATAATGCATATTCTTTCATTTCAGGACAGCAGGAGATTTATCTAATCAGAGTAATGGGCAGTTAACACTCCCTTAAGTGCAGGACAATACTTGCCTCCTGTTTTGTGATTTATAAATCCTACATTTATAGCCATTCCTTAATGAGGATCACTTTCCCCTTTTTCTGTGCCTCCATTGCGTTCCCTTGCAAACTTCCTCCTTTTTATTGCTATAATTATGAATGCCTTTGTGAACCACCCAGCCTTGGCAGCTCTGTGGAGGCTGGGCCCTAGAAGGCGGCCCACGCAGGGCTCAGACTGTCACAAGGCTTTGTCCGACAGCCACAGGCCAGCCTAGGAGAATCTGCCTGGTGGAAGTCACTGGCTGGTCTCTCCTGGCTATTGAATTCTCCCTGTTCCTCTTCTGGCAACGACACATGTCCATTAGTTTGGGGCTGCATCTGGGGAAAATATTTATAGCCTGTTTTACCACGTTCCTGGGCACGTTTAAAATATGTAACCAGGAATGAGTTAAGAAATGAGGCCCTCAGAATTAAAACAATAAATATAAAAACTATATATTTACCTATCGATTAAAAACTGTTTATTGATTATGGTCATATATAGAAACTTACTCTGCCATTAAAGTCCGGACTCTAGAGGCATAAAGGATGGGATCGTTTTTTTCTTCATCACTTGGTACTTGAACAGGCATAAACTGCAAGACAAACACACTTACATAAATCAGGGGCACCGGGGTGGCTCAGCTGGTTAAGCGTCTGACTTCGGCTCAGATCATGGTCTCATGGTTTGTGAGTTCAAGCCCCACGTAGGGCTCTGTGCTGACCGCTAGCTCAGAGCCTGGAACCTGCTTCAGATTCTGTGTCTCCCTCTCTCTCTCTCTGCCCTTCCTCTGCTCACACTTTATCTCTTTCAAAAATAAATGAACATTAAACAAATTTTTTAAAATGCTACATAAATTGATTTATAAGCTGTCTATCACTACATTAAATCCCCCACTTTCTTGGCACATGGGTTACATGTTACCCTGGGAAGAGCACTGCATGGAGCCAGCAGATCTGTAGCCAAGCCCTGCGTCTTTCTGTGTTTTAACTAGTAGGTCCCTGAAGTTTTCTTCACTGTCGCCTGGACTCTAACAAGAGGGCTATGATCACCCACCTGCCTCAGTGTGATAAGGATGAAAGAAGCCAGTGCCTGGAATATTCTGGAAGTTGTAAAGCTATATATAGGTTTTGAGACCTTACTCTCCAAGCTGCACTTCCTACCACTTCCAGCCCTTTGTGTGAAAATGTTAGTATCAGAAGTAATGCATTTCTTATAATTTATCTTCTCTATCCATGCCTGTGTCAGCCATATTTTTATCATTTGTTCAAATGTCACACTTTGCATTTCTTCTGCTCTCTTTTAACCCTTAGCATAGGCTTTCTAGCTTTTGCCGAACATCATGTTTTATCATTTTAAATTAATTTTTTTCTCAACTTGATATTCTGTGATGTCTCATTAGTACTGTCCTTGTTTTATTTATAGTTTTCTAACATTTAGCGAGATCTTGGTGCTACAGTTAAGTGACTGCATAATTTTTGAGCACCTACGGTATACCAGACAAGATTAACAGGACTCTATTCCTGCTCCAAAAAAGATCCGTATTTTAAAAGGATAGACCAACACAGCATGCACTAAGTATCACTACCTTCAACGACAGGGCTTAAAGCTTCATTAACGTAACTTCAAGTTATACAGGTCACATGACCAGGACTCAGCCCAAATTCTATCAGATTCTAAAACTCTTGTTTTCCCCACTCACCCATCCTTCCTGGAGTATGAGAGCAAGGGATTGGAAATGATTAATTTGGCCAGGGGGCAGGGAAAGGCAGCCAAAGAAGCTTTACAGAAGAACCAATACTTGATCTTGGCTGTTTAAGGATAAACATGATCTCGCCAGTAGCTACCGTTCACTGAATTATGACTAGGAACCAGGCACCACGCTAGGGCTTTAGGTGCCTTATTTTCAGTCTACCAGTCCTCTTGATTTTAGTCACAGGATTGGGGTTCACATTAAAAGGCTGACTCAAGACCTCAGGGCCCATTTTCATTCAATAAATATTGCTGTAATACTGTATGCCAGGCATTGCACTAAACCCAGATGACAGGACCACAGAATCCCTGCCATCAACGAGCTCTCCATGCGGGGGCAGGGGAGGCGTGTAGAAGGTATGACAGGCGAGTCCAGTCCACGAAGAAGAGCTACGTCCACTGAGCACGTGCTGTGTGCTGGGTGCTGTATATTAGGGGCTTTAGAAGATTAACTCTCCACAACTGCTTGAGGTCAGTCCTACCGCTCGCACTTGACAGTTGAAGACTGTAGCTCGAAGGGGACAAACAGTATAGCCAACGCCACACACCAGTGGCACAACCACGACTTGAAAGAAGAAGAAAAATCTGTATAAATAACACCACTTTTGGACTCGTGTCGACCTGTTTTCAGATCCTGTTAATCACGTTAAGGAGCCTTTGGGCAAGGGTGATTCAGAGATGACATTTGAGCCAGAGAGTTTTGTGACCAGGTCCAAGCTTTTGAACAGAAAATTCGGGGGTAGGGAATGGAGAAACCAAAGAGGAAATGGCCAAGAGCAGGGAGAAACCCAGGAAGGTACTGGAATCAGCCTGTGAGAGAAGGGAACACCATGGAGGGTGGGGGTGACGACGCAGAGGGCAGCGTGTCTGCAACTGGTAAGGGGAGGATAAACCAGGCAGGGATCCTAGGACAGCGTGCTCTGTGACACTGACCGTCACTAACATCCTCTCCAGGGGGACCGTGACATGCTCTCTGTTCAGCCTGCTTGCTGCCTTGGTTCTGTCGTGAGGCCCTGGAAAAGTCCTTTAGCCCTGATGGGACTCAGTTCCCTCTCTTGTCAAGTGAGGAAGTTCGACTCGATGTTCTCGAAAGCCCTCTCCAACGGGAATTCTATGGCTAGCTGTCCACTTGGTATCCAGTTATTCTTTAAGATGGAAAAATGCGCTGGGCCACCAGAGGTCCCCACCTCACTTATGTATCCAGAGTAACAACCGATCTTCACAAATAAATGTTTCTCAAATGTCCCTCCATCCTGTTCTAGATCTGAATTTCTTATGTGTGCTTAGTGGGAAATCCAAGGAAGAGAACAGGACATTAAAATCAATGTTCATAAAATCTCTAACAAAGTAATACAATAACGTTTTAAACTGCCATATAATTCTTCACTTTTAAAAAAAGCCACATGATCATTTGACACACACTTAATCTGTAGCTCATAAAAGCACACTCTTGAAAACCCTGAAAAATAAATTACTGCTACACTCTTAACCAAACAAAATACAATGAACTGTGGGTTTAATTCCTTTTAATGCAGGTAATATTTTCCGTGAAATGATTTTCAATAACTCTCATATTGGCATGGCATTTTATTCTCGATGAAGAAAATTCCACTGAGAGTACAAAATAATTAAAAGCCTGCATTTGACCCTCTTGGGCCTTGGAGGCCCCGCCCCCTGTGCCTCCTGAGAAGCAATTCAATGGAAATTCTCCTAAGTCACTTCTCCTTGGAGCAGACCTAGCCCTCTTTAACACGTTTCCATTTTGTATGTAGACATTCAAGGCTCACAGCATATACGTGTCCTCTACATGGGTAGGAAGACGGGTCGAAGACAAGAAAACGTGACTGTCATTGACTACTATTGTCCTCTAATACACAGCTCAATACCCGTGTCTTCAGGGCCCCAAACTTTCCTTTCTACCGTCATCTTCTCTCACCATCCCGAGGATCCACAGGGATGGCTTATCAGACAAGCTGACCTCACAGCTCTTCACCAGGCACAGGTGTTCCCGGCCATGCCTCGGCCATGGCGACAAACATAGGAGACTAATCTCCTCTGGTAAGTTCTCCCATCAGAATCTCCCTTCATTGTCTAATTGAGTTTACTTCTCTAACCTGGTCTGGCACAGACCGGAAGAGCGTGCTAGTGACTCTCAGGACATGCTCACCCCTCTTTGTCCACTGCTTCTGCCAACAGCTGGCTCCCTGTCCCCACTGCGCTGCAGGGCTAGGCCTTCCTGTCGCCCAGAATCTCCCCCTGCTGCCACACCCATGGTGCCAACCACATACCCACGACCACCTCTCCTGCTCCTGCTTTCCCATTCCCATTAGAGACCACTGAGGGATGCTAAAGACAGGTACACAATCTTACGGGCTGAGGCTACTACAAATCCATGGTAAGCTCCACAGGTCCTCACAGCTGCTTGAAAACTACCTTACTTTCCCAAGGAGACTGTACAGTCTCCAGACACAAAAACAGTTTTGTTTTGCTGAAGGTCTTCCCTTATCCTTTTAATCATGCAAGTGTGGCCTCAAATGTGATCTTAATGCCGCATCTGCTTCCTTAAAGTCTACGTGACAGGTGAGGATCAAGTTACTGAACTTGAACCTCGTTGATGCTTGGATATCTGTGTTGGACCTGCCGCCATCATATCTAAATGTTTCAAACGGTCCCTGCTTCTCAGGTTATGGCTCTACTTTTCGTCCCAACTGTACTTCACGCTCAATTTTAGAAAGAAGACAGTGAAAGCGTTAAGGACATGCAACCCCAAAATACACCACTTTGGCATATTAATTGTTTGGAGCTGAAGACACTTGAAAAATATCAAACGTAGGGAGAGGTTTTCCTTGAACTCCCCTTACCTCCCTAAAGTCAGCTCCTGCAAAAGGAACTCAGTTGTCCCTCATCGGTAATAAAGTCCCTCCTCCTGGGGACTTTCACTCAACAGGAAGATGGATTCTTACCAAGGGAGACACGACTGGAATTCAACATCACACAAAGACAAACTTGATCACACGCTATCATAGCTCCTGGCCTATGCTTCCCAGGGCCCACCTGTCTTTTCTAGAAATCACCAACTCTCCCCTGCATGGCCTACCCCTCGCTCCCCTTCCTCACCACTTTTTTGGGTATCCACTTTTTATTCCCCATGATGCCTTGAACACATAATATTAAAACTTAACAAATTTGTGTGACCCTTCGCTTATGAATCTGCTCTCCGTGAGATTATCTCACAGATCTGGCTATGGGACCTCACTGGGGAGAGGGAAGGCTGTCTCCCCCACACCAGCCCACGTGAGCTTCCCCAGTGCTTCCCCATTGCTCCTGGTGCTGGCTCCGGGCCTCAATCAATGTGCTCTGTTCCACCCCCGCAGGAATGGCACCACCCTGCCCCATCTAAGGGGAGGCGAACCAACATTTTCCCCATACTAACACCTCGTTTGCCCTTCTGGTCCCAGAGTGCCTGACGTCCTCCGGGGCCTGAGGCTGCACGCAAGATAAAGTCAGAACTCTTCAGTCTAGTTTGAAGGTGATCTGATATCCAGAGCCAACCCTTTACATGGACACTCGGGCCCAGGAAAACTGCCTTATTCATTGTTCCCTGACCACGTGGGGCACATTCCTTTCTACTGAATGGATGATCGTGAAAAAGAGAAAGACTGATGAATGATGATACTACAATCAGTCTTTTCTTTTTCCAAGTAACAGAAAAGGATTTTTTTAATGAGTCACTCTCAACAAACGTGGGGTTCTGGCTCTTCTCATGATTCTTCTTTTAAGTCTTCAAAAAGGGCAAATGCGAATCAAGGAAGGTATTTATGCACTAACATTTGCTGCTTTCTTCCCTGAAGAACAAACATTTAGATGATAAGGGAAACACAAATGAATGCTTCTTGAACACCCACCACGTGGTAGTACATAAGTAACCTTATTAAATGCTAACCACCCCGTAAAAGAGGGTGTGGTTATTATCCATAAAAGCGGCTATTATCGCCATTTTACCACTGAGAACACAGGCTAGGAGAGGCTTAAGTCATTCACTTGAGCACATAGAGGCTGGTAGCAGCAGAACTGGACTAAAACCCCAGCTAATCCTTTTTATATAACATTCCATTTCTTTTCTTTTCTTTTCTTTTTTTAAATAATGTTTATTTACTTTTGAGAGAGATTGAGAGAGAGAGAGGCAGTGTGTAAGCAGGGGAGGAGGAGAGAGAGGGGGAGACACAGAATCTGAAGCAGACCGCAGGCTCTGAGCTGTCAGCACAGGGCCCGACACGGTGCTCTAAGTCACAAACTGTGAGATCATGATCTGAGCCAAAGTTGGACGCTTAACTGACTGAGCCACCCAGGTGTCCTGTACAACATTCTACTTCTCTATTACTACTTAGAAATTTCAGAATTCTACCAAGTTCCAGAAGAAATTAGCTTTGTTAAAACAAACACATATATAGGTTTGGGGTGTGTGTGTGTGTGTGTGTGTGTGTGTGTGTGTGTGTGTGTGTGTGTGTGTATTTGTGTGATAGAAGTTTTCTAAAATGCCTGTTCATTTTAGATTCAAAACTACAAATAATTGGAGTGTGTTTGGATAATTAAGTAAACTATATAAACATATTTGAACCTTCCCGAAGTAATACTCTATGGAGATTTAAATTTTTTTTTTTTTTAATGTTTTATTTATTTCTAGGAGAGAGAGAGAGACAGCGAGAGCAGGGGAGGGTCAGAGAGAGAGGGAGTCACAGACTGAAACAGGCTCCAGGCTCTGAGCTGGCAGTCAGCACAGAGCCCGACGCGGGGCTCGAACCCACGAACCGCGAGATCATGACCCAAGCGAAAGTCGGACGCTTAACCGACTAAGCCACCCAGGCGCCCCGAGATTTAAAAATTTGTATCTATCTACCAGGGTTGGTCATAACACTCATTATTACAATCCTTTCTAAAATCAGAATTGTTTTTTTTAAAAAAAACAATCCTTTTCTATTACGGCAATGGACTGCCCACAATAAAGTGCTATAAGTCCAATGCTAGCCAGGAGAAGCTTGCTTTAAGCTTTGCAAAAGAATTTTACTAAAACAAAATACGTCCGTATGCCTACAAGCCATTTCTCTGTATCTGTATGATAATGGGTAGCTGTGAATATAAGTGGAGATGGATGTCACCTGCGAAGGCAGAAACAGATGGATGGTTACTGTGAATGGTCCGTGTCCATTCGTAAACCAGCTCTTGTCCGCAGAGCACCTTAGAGCCTGGCTTTGCGTGGACTCTCTCTTGTGGGATACACTAGCAGGCTGTTGATTTCTGTCACCTTTGGGGATGTTCCCTAGTAGCTATCTTCTTCCCTATGCCCCTAAGCCAGAGGCTTATAAAGGCACACTTGTGAAGTAGCTGGCCGATGAAAGGAACCACTCAAAGGCACATCCCCTCTGTCACTATGATCCAGAGAGTAACTTTCAGGAGGACCTTCTGCAGACACACATGGCATCATTGTTCAAGGATGCCGGAAGGCCAATTACAGAGTGCGTGAGGTTTGGACCTGACTGTAGTTTTACAATTCAAGAGTCAAGGAAATGATGGTCTTTTCTTTTCTTTTTTTAAAAATATTTATTTATCTGAGAGAGAGAGAGAGAGAGAGAGAGAGAGAGAGAGATTAGCAGCAGGAGCAGGGGAGGGTCAGAGAAAGAGAGAGACACAGAATCCGAAGCAGGCTCCAGGTTCTGAGCTGTCAGCACAGAGCCCAATACACAGGGCTTGAACCCACGAACCGTGAGATCATGACCTGAGCCAAAGTCGGACACCCAACCGACTGAGCCACCCAGGCACCCCATGATGGTCTTTTCAAAACCCGGTCTCTGTTGAGGAAACAGAGAGGGAGTGGGGAGAGGAGACATTACACTCCCTAGATTTTAGTTATCTGATGGTTTTGGTAACTACAGAGTTGGAAAATCACCGTCAGCGAGGAGTGACTTGTAAAAGGAAAGAGTACAGCCTTCGGCATCCAGAGATGTTCTGTGACTCATCAGCGCACTGACTAAAAGGACACCAAATGACCCGCTCAAAGTTCATTTTAAAAACCGAAAAACTTAGGGCGCCTGGGTGGCTCAGTTGGTTAAGCTTCTGACTTCAGTTCAGGTCATGATCTCACGGCTCACGAGCTCGAGCCCCGCATCAGGCTCACGAGTTCGAGCCCCGCATCGGGCTCACGAGTTCGAGCCCCGCATCGGGCTTACTGCTGTCAGCACAAAGCCTGCTTTGTACTCTCTGTCCTCTCCTCTCTCTGCCCCTTCTGCACGTGTTTTCTCTCTCTCCTCTCTCAAAAATAAATCAACATTTAAAAAAAGAAATAAAAATAAAAACCGCAAAACTTAAGACCATATTTTTGAATAGCACATCTTCAGTTAGGCTCACCTGGTTACTAGACGTTCTAAAGCTGTAAAAACATATGCAAAAAAGTAATAACTAGGATTTCCATCAGTCTCATCTCAACGAACACGGAGGTTGGGAGGGGTGCTTCTGAACAACCGAGACAGCTGTAGTTGGTGCAACTGAACACCCTGAGCCTCCTAACAGAGCCGCTCAGGCCGGGTGCCCCAGACGAGGTGAAGCTAGAGTATCGGACGCAGCGCCCAGCTCTTGAGGGCCCTGAGCCAGGGTGTGGGCACACAGAGCAGCGCACGGGCTGGGAGACAGTTTTCAGTTGTGACCAACTGGGCGGGGAGGGGGGGGGATTACAATATTCACAAGTCATAAGGTGGTGAGGAGTAGCTTGGGTGAAAGTGGCAACATACATCTAAACTAAATATAAAGAAGATATAAGACTGAATGTGAAGGCCACAGATTCCCATCCCCTTGCCCTCCATCACAATTCGAATACATTGAATCTTACCCATTCAGCTATTCTACACCGGGTGGTAGCCATTTTGTTTGTAAAGTTATCAAAGGATATATTCTTTCTTTGCCAGGAAATATTATTCAAACAGGTCTAAGAACTAGCTGGAGAATGCAAATACTGTAATGAAAAAGAAGGAAGGAGGGGAGAAAGGGGGGAGGGAGGGAAGAACGGAGAAAGATGGAGAGACAGAGAAAGGAAGGAAGGATGAAAGGAAAGGAGGAAAGAAGGAAAGAAAGAAAAGGAAGGAAGAAAGGAAAGAAAAAGAAAGAAGGAAAGAGAGGAAGGAAGGAAGGGAGAGAGAGAGAGAGAAAGAAAAGAGAAGAAAAGAGAAAAGAAAAGAAAGAAGAGAAGAGAAGAGAAGGAAAGGAAAGGAAAGAAAGGCCACGACACAGAAAGGAAATGTGGTAATAATGGTCAGGGCAAAAAAATGAGGACTTTGCATACCTCTGTTGTAATAGTTTGGCCACTGACACATGTACTAGACATTTTAGGTACATTTCCACATCTGTTGCTAGATCTTGTTTTAGATGGGGAAGGGTAAATTTAGAGGAAGGGGCAGCATATATATTATATAAACAATATCTTCCAAATTTGCAGAGAAGACAGAGTGGCTGTTTTAAGTATAAGCTTGTTTTCTTTCTTTCTTTCTTTCTTTCTTTCTTTCTTTCTTTCTTTCTTTCTTTCTTTCTTTCTTCTTTCTTTCTTTCTTTCTTTCTTTTCTTCTTTCTTTCTTTCTTTCTTTCTCTCTTTCTCTCTTTCTTTCTTTCTTTCTTTCTTTCTTTCTCTCTCTCTCTCTCTCTCTTTCTTTCTTTCTTTCTTTCTTTTTCTTTCTCTTCCTCCCTCCCTCCCTCCCTCCCTTATTTCCTTTCTTCCTTCCTTCCTTCCTTTCGAGAAAGCAAACAGGGCTAGGCTATCTGGACAGCTATTAAGTTAGGAAGAGTGTGCTTGGAGTACTTAGAAATAATATAATATTTCTTCCTGACAGGGCTTCCCAAAATATATTCTATGGAACACTGCTTTTGGGAGGTATCCAGATAAAAAGGGAGACTGTGGTCCAACCATCTCAAAGGCACTGACAGTTCTGGGGAAAAAGTAATCTGATTCATTTTGTTTGCACTGGTACTTCTTAAACTCATTAGAGTACAAATTAGTGTTTTTCTCTAAAAACACCTAAGTATATTCTAAGAACTGGTGTTTTTCAGCCATTGTGAGAGGTCCTAAGTTGCTTTTAAATGTGGGGAGATGTGGCATATAATTAATAAACAGATCTTTTCCTGGTAAGCAGACAACTTGTGAGTCTCAAGAAAAATTTCACCGAAGTGAAACTCATTTTGAAATATAGTTTGCCTTCTACGTCCTTTGTTACTTCTGACAACCGCTATGTGGCTAAATGACTAAGCTATGCAACAAAGTAAAACAGTATTCTTGTGACTTAAATTCCATGTCCTGTAACTTGGGAGCAAGGGCCCCCACTCGGGACTCCGAATTAACATATGCAAATTTAGAGTTCTCATCACACACTCCACGGATGCAACTGGAAAATGAAGGCAAGGGCCTGACTGGCTATTCTGACCCTCTCTCCTCAGAGTTCTCCCTGAGGGTATCGCTCAAGCCAACTTTACTGATTCTGCATTTACGAGTCCATCCCATGTCACTGCTAGAGTCTAGGAATCATCGTTCAGGGTCTTAAAAATCTGGTCAGGATTTTCAGAACCATCTATTTGCTTCCATACTCCCTGCCTGTCTCTGCAACTCAAAAAAAAGAAGACAGCCCTGTGAATGCTGGCGTGAGCTGCCGCCCAGATAGGATTTCCTCAGGCCTTTCAGGTGCAGAGTGATTCCAAAAGTGAGGGCTTCTGACATCTGCGCCTCCCCGCAGAGCCCAGGGAGCCCCCCTCCGCCCTGACAGCGTGTACTCTTCAAGGAGCCGTGGGGCTCCTATACTCCTTGTACACTGGCTACTGTAGCTCCTTTTGTCAGGATGTGAAGCATCCATACCATTCAAGGGCAGGGGTCAGCATTGAAAGGAATAAGACAGAAACCAGTTATGCAGATCTGGTCAGCCAGGGCGGCTGCCTATGGAAGTTCCCAGAAGTCAGAGGTACTTCCTGATAGGATTCCGAGGGCTGGATCTGACAGCCAGGTGGACAGTGTGTAAAAGACCAGGGCTGATTCTAAAGATGGCGGATTTAACTTCCAACCTTTGTACAGCTGGGCTCTCCAGACTATAAGTGCAGAGTGAAAAAAGGAAAGGCCAAATCTCCAGCGCCAAGGCTACATTTTTGAATGACTTACCT
This sequence comes from Proteles cristata cristata, assembly GCA_017311185.1. NCBI lineage: Eukaryota > Metazoa > Chordata > Mammalia > Carnivora > Hyaenidae > Proteles > Proteles cristata. The sequence continues at coordinate 1,345,740 of JAESUZ010003819.1, forward strand.
CAACTTCCACCTTTGTGAAGATCTGGCAGAATGTGAGCATACAGAGCTGAATGCTGAGGAGAAAAAAGAACAGGCCATATTTATATGGTAATGTATGTATCATCTACTATTACTCAACGGCCCTTTCCTTATACACAGCATGGCATATACATTCTGCGTTTTTAAGTGCCGCACTGCAGCTGTTAACACTGCTTAAGCCAAGTATTCTTGATATTCCAAAGTTAAGTCACCAAATACAATACCAGATACGTACTTGTGAGTCAGGGCTGCACCTCGGAGGACTAAACCCCAAATTTGAGGTCTCCTGGACAACTCAGACTCGTAGGCCTACGTCCCTAGAGAAACTGACGAGGCCACATTTTAAGGTACATACAAATGTGTTTACAGGAAAACTGAGTAAAACATTACATTTCTAAACTCTTATCTGATATTTAAATAAAATCAGCAGGCCTTTCCCTAAGAGCAGAATTTTATTTATTATCAAATTGCCCCAATTAATAATCAACGTTTTAGTTGAGGAGAAATTTTCTGAAATGCTTCAGATTTCATTGTAAAGCCAGATAGAGGACAAAGGCTTTCTTTAAAGTGGTTATAACCATCCCTCTCAAAGATAATTTCTGATATAGTTGTTTCTATGTACACCATTATGTACATATTTAGAGTCTCTGGATAGGATTTCTATGGGATTTTTACATCGCCTCATTTAGACAGATGACCCAGATATCTGGCAGAGTGGATTATGCTACATGGAAGGAAGAAATCAACTTTTTTATGTTATTAAGAAACTAAAATATGATTTATCTATAAAAATATTTAAAGGGGCTTACTTATGACAAGAAATTTAGACATTTAAACAAGGAATTTAGTTAAAAAAGAAGGAATTTAAGAAGTAGATGTACCAATCCCATATATAATTATAAGATGTTAAGTATTGGTTGTCAAACTTTGCATCTGAGAGGAAAAAAATCTTTTACTATCAACCCCAAGCAAACAAAATCAATCCACATTATTCACTATAAAGCAAACTGTTCCTGAGTTACTTAAATTGAGCTTTGGAATTTAATGATTTGAATAGATAAATCTGTTCTGAAAATTCTGAATGCTGGAAGGAAGGAAGGAAGGAAGGAAGGAAGGAAGGAAGGAAGGAAAGAAGCAGGGAGGAAAGGAAGGAAGGAAAACGAAACAAACCAGGCATAAGATCTCATCGAACCTGTGTTGTCCACACTACACACAAACCAGACAACACTTCTCGGACCCACACAAAACAGCTTTTCTATAGCTGCGCCTTCCTTAAGTATATTCCCCAAGTTTATTAACCCTCTCCCTTAGGCTGTATGCCTTGGTACAGAGTCTCTTCCTTAGAATCTGAGTCTAGACTAAGCCCTTGGAGCAAGGGCAACGGAGAAAGTGGACTTAAGAGTAACAGATTTGGTGCTAAATACACCAGGAAGCCTGTGGGAAGATATGGGCAGAAATGAGAGTTACTAACGGGCCAAGCACAATGCGGCATTTGGACAAAACAAAGCTGTGCCTTTTAAAGATTTTGTGTTTATCACTCCTAAGGAATCTTTAACTCTTGAAAAAGTGTTTTTCTCTCTTTTCTGAATTCTCTCTCCTATTCTCTTTTTCCCTTTGTCACACACTTCCCAGGTCAGAAGGCTGGATTAACCAGACCACTCCACTTTCTATCCAGATCCCCCGTTCAAGAAGGCCTTCTCCTACTTGACCTTCATACCTACCTGGACTGCTGAGAAAGTTTGAAAAAGTCATACTGACTGACTGAAATCACTGTCTCTGCAAGGTACTTAAATTGTAAGGGCCCCAAGCATGCACACCTCAGGAACTATAAAGATGCGCTACATTCAGTTTGTGGGCACTCCTTTTTCTAAGATGCGCTCATACTATTTGTTTCTTCTCACTTGCTCTCGTATAAAAAGCCGAAACCCAGGAACTCAAGATCAGTAGTGACGCAAAACACGTATTCTAGCCAAATAAATAAGCCGATCTCCTGAAGAGTTAAAGATCACATGATGTCTAGATGTCCTTTACAATTTATGGTCTATATTTTGAGAGCCGTTTACTTAACCTCAACCACTAAGGGCTGGAGCGTAATGGAAACATCCATGTTTCAAAATGTCAATAAACACTAACACATGCAAATGGCCCATCAGTTACCAATTCGGATTTAAATTTATTATTTTGATGCAATTCACACAAAATGGAGAAAATTGGTATGCAGCACAAAAAAATATCTGGCTTTCATACATCATTTTGGATTCTCTAAAAGGTAGACAAGGAAGTCACAAGCTACTTGAAGGCCAATGAGGATTCCCTTTGAAATATGTCCAAGTGGTTGTGCATCAACGACCTTATATAAACTCTCTATGTATCAGTATCAAAAGGCATTGCTGGGGAAGTCCCAGGCAAGGTCCTCACATCCAGGAATTTTACGTGGCTTTCACCAAATACACACCGGCTCAGACTTATCTGCTGGGGGGGAGCTCCACATAAAGCTCTTGAGACAAAGCATGATTCTACAGGCTCTGTTCTTTTTAAAGGCCTGTCTCAATGCAGCTTGCTTAATGGGGAGCTGTATTCCTCTCCTGTCTGAAATGTTTATAGAAACTGCTGATCCTTATGCTTTTAAAATCCAAGAACGGAACTGAAAGCTTAGCTATTTTCTCAGCTCAGATCAGACACATCACAGCTATTTTAGGCCAAATGATGCAATGACCCCGGGCTGCTTAAATGGACGGAGTAAAACAACAATGGAGACACCAGATAATATGCGAAACCTGCAGTGGGAATAAAACTATGAGATTAAAGGTAAGGAGGGTCCAAACGGGGTCACTGAGCCGTTTCTTAAGAATCAGGAGCTACACGGGGTGCCTGGGTGGCTCAGTCGGTTGAGCATCTCACTTTGGCTCAGGTCGTGATCCCACAGTTCATGGGTTTGAGTCCCACGTTGGGCTCTGTGCTGACAGCTAGCTCAGAGCCTGGAGCCTGCTTCAGATTCTGTATCTCCCTCTTTCTCTAACCCTCCCTTGCTCATGCTGTCTCTCTCAGAAATAAAAAACACTAAAAAAAAAAAAAAAAGAATCGGGAGCTACACATGTGAGACCTGTAAAAACACGGCCAGCAGCTAGACTTCTGCACACGGCAGGTGCTGGGAGCTAACAACCAAGAGTGATGCTCTCTACACAGACTCCTTAAAAGATATTAGGATCTGATTAGAAATCTTTACTTTTACAAAAACAAGGCTTATTTATTTATTTTTTAAAATAGTTTATTGTCAAGTTGGTTTCCATATAACACCCAGTGCTCATCCCCACAAGTGCCCTCCTCCATGCCCATCACCCCCTTTCTCTCCCCCCCATCTACCCTCAGTTTGTTCTCAGCACTCAAGAGTCTCTCATGGTTTGCCTCCCTCCCTCTCCCCAACTATTTTTCCCTTTTTCCTCCCCCATGGTCCTCCGCTAAGTTCCTCCTAATCCTCCTATATGTGCAAACATATGGTAACTGTCCTTCTCTGCCTGACTTATTTCGCTCAGCATAACACCCTCAAGGTCCATCCATGTTGCTACACGTGGCCAGATTTCATTCTTTCTCATTGCCATGTAGTATTCCATTGTATAGATAAACCACATCTTCTATGACCCACCAATAGCACTGCTAGGAACTTCCCCAAGGGATACAGGAGTGCTGAGGCATAGGGGCACATGGACCCCAATGTTCATAGCAGCACTCTCAACAATAGCCAAAACATGGAAAGAGCCGAAGTGTCCATCAATGGACGAATGGATCAAAACAAGGCTTATTTAAAAAAAAAAAAAGGAATAAATTTTTCTTTTTCTTCCCAGAACAAAATTTATAGAAACCAATAATATAGTGAAGCGACTTACAATGTATATCCCTGCCACGTCCAAGTCACAGTATCCTACAATAACAAAGGTGTTTAGACTGTTAGTTCGGAGGAAAAGAAATGCCAAATAAAATCAAAATCTTATTTTCATATTTTGCTATTCATATACTTCCCTTCTGAATGAAAAGCAGTGTGCTAAGAAGTAAAACAAGCCTATCAAATGGCAGCGAGTTGCTCTGTGAATTCTTGGATTATATATCTACATGGCAAAAATCCATTTTCCATACGTAGCCACCTATCTTTTCATGGAATTAAGTTGCTCTTAACTCTTAAGAGAATTCTGCGCAGGCTTCGCTATTTTTCTCCTAATGGGAACATATCTGGATAATTAATTTGCTTATAAATAAAACCCAGAATATATCAGTTCTCAAAAAAGGGGTGGAGGCGTAGGTATTGGGAGAAAAGATTCAAGTAGTACCTAGTGAAAGGATTTGCATAAATGCCAAACAGACAGAAGTACAATAAGTAAATTTTGATAGATGTTAATTTTTTTAACCAGGGGATGTCCAAAGTTGAGAAGGCAGCCACTAAAGAAAGCTGACTTGATGATGAACTCTTGGTCTTAAGTAACATAGATAATTAATCATTACAGCCTGCCTGCTTATGGAAAGTCTCTGTAGAGAAAGTTCCTTTCGCCGCCAAAACAATTCCAAAAACCCTTTCTTAGGAAAACAGTGGCACAATCAATATCCACAAGCCAGCAGTGTGCTTAGCTGGAGCGGAAGGGGCTGTTTCCTGAGCCAACCATGTACTTTCTATAGGGCGACAGATTGTTTTCATGTATCTTCCTACTAACATTACTCGTCAATAGTCCCAGAGCTAGTAAGTACTGAGCCAGTAATGAAACCCCAAGCCAGCCCCATATCTGTCCTGCGACACCAGCCATCCCTCTCGTAACTGAATCAGGTAAAGTCTCCTTGTAGGCTCAGAGCAAATTGCAAACCTATGCAGGTTTCCTGCCACCCAGGTCAGTAAGACCCTGAGTCAGACTTTACTGGACTGTTTCAGTGGCAGTGGAGGAGAAGCTGAGGAAACACCTTCCCGGAGCTTAGGAACAGCAGAGACATCGAGGGATAGTGGTGTCCACAAAGACATGCCTCTCTTGGCAAACTTCTAGAAACGAAATGTGGCGCCAGGAATGGGGTCTACCCATGCGCTTCCAACCTCTGTCTACTCAGAGCTTTATTCAAATTCTAAAAGGGGTCCCAGAGGATCTGTGCCATTCAGAATGTCTGAGATTTATATTCCCATGGTCAAATACGATGCTTACCAGCTTGTTGGGGTATCTGAGGAGGATTGGCTGCACCGGAACCCCTGGAATGAAGGCCCCTAAAACCACATGGAAATATTATAACACCTTCCACATAGGACACGAGGTTTGCCATAAGGAGAATTAATAATAAATGACATACATATACTTTACTGTTTTAAAAATACACGCAAACTGAGAAATGTTGGTACAGTCCCTAGCGCTTTGCCAAAATGAGAGAGTTTTAAAATTCAGAATTAGGAAACCAAGGCGTTAAATGTTATGCCCAAATCACTGAAAAGATTTATTTACATCCCCACGTGTTTTCATTTTCCAAATACTTATTATGCAACAGGATTTAAAAAATAAGAAAAAATGGCAAAGTGAAGACAAAGAGAAAATGGGGAGAAGAAAATCTAAATCAAAGCAAGTACCTGCAGCAAGAATGAGCCCCACTTGCTAGAAGTGAGCTCCAACTTGGGCTCTGAGCATCCCAGCGGGCAATACAAACACGTGTTAAAGTTATTATCAGTTACTACGAAATTATACATGGCTATGAAAGTTATGACTTCATAATATTTTAAAAAGGGTGAAGTGTAGAAGGCATCTGAGGGCATTATAATGATCACTAAGTTTCCATCAGACAACACAGGACCTGGGGGTGTCTGGGAGGGTATCCTTGAAGGAAATGAAATATCTGCCAGAGGTTTCTGTGCGTGTGTGTGTGCATGCGTGTGTGTAACTGTGCATTCACACACACCCACACACAACTAACCAAGGAAGAAGGGGTTGTGATACCAAAAGAGGAAGTAAATGGGTTTTGCAGAATCACGATGTCAAAAACTTTTTATCGGAAAAGAAATGCCCAGAGCAAATGAACAGGTTGTTTTCTGTATTAGTATCAAATCATTTGAGAAATCTCCCATAGTTTGTTATAGAATATAATTTAATTGATCTCACCTGGTTTAAAAGTAATCAAACAGGAACGATTAGTACAAGTACCTTCTGGGAAAACTAGTATCTTGGGAGAAAAGGAATACGTAGTTTTAATATTTCAGTCTAATTAATAGGTTACCTCTTTACTCAAACTGTATGATTTCACAAACAGCTGCCAATTCATAGAAGAAAAAAGTGAAATAAAAGGCTAATACTTGATTCTACTGAAAGCTAGAATCAGATTATTCAATTATCCTCTGAAAGAACTGTTCTCTCAGCAGTAAGGTAATTAGAAAATGGATTAAAGCTTTGAAGAGAAAATAGACTTAGTAAATGTTTCTTAATAATGATGCTAATGATCTGAGAGATAACCTTAAAAGAAGCTGTAGACCCTACGACACGCTCAGAGAGCACATTAAATTCTTTCCTCTACTGCTGTACAACCTTAACCAAATCATTCTTACTTCCTTGTTTCTGTTTTCCCTGTCAAATGATATTCCCTCCTACAGCATATAGTTTAGGGATATACGGAGGAGGCAAAAAGGAGGAAATACTTACAATATGCTTTCTGCTCACTTAAATTAATAGACATATGGCTTACAGTTTAGTAGCTTTTTTGAGAAAGTGTTTTTAGCTTTTAACATAAGCCTTTTCGTGCTTCAAGTAAAAGACACAGTACAGTTAGTTGACTAACCGTAGCTTATTGACGGAATAAGCTGGATTTGCTGAAGCTTTCAGGATTGGGCAATGAGTGAATTGCCAAGTACATAAAATAACCAAAAAGAAAATTCCTGCACCCCTAGCAGTTAGTATGTGTACTTAGTTAGCATTTGTATTTTTTAAATAATTAGAACAGGAAAACATTATCAGGCTAACGTGCCATAATGACAGGCTATTTATAAAATAAAAATTTTAAGTGTGTGCAATTTCATTCCCCAATTAAAAAAAAAGGTTTCCTATCACAACCGGATACACTATCAAATATGGTTCACTCAATGGAAATTCTATAGCTGCTCTATTAACAATGAACGGATATAGAGTAAATCATAGAATCTCAGATCTGGAAGGGGCATTGAAAGCCTTTCCAATGCTTGAATTCTTTCTACAATATCCACCCCTCTCCACTCCAAGTGGTGGCTTAGCCAGCATTTGAAAGTTCTAGAAAAGGATTTCAGATCAGATCATTCTGCCTGGACAAAAAGTTCCTTGAGACGAAATAAGCTGAATTCTCACCTAATTGTTAACTTCCGCCCACCAGTCCTAGATATGGTCCTTGGATCCAAAGAGAAAAATCAAACCCTTATTCCAAGTGCCATTTCTTTCTGGTCACTTTTTAAATCATTCATCACATGCCTAGGTTTCTAGGACCTCGTGGTGGGTCCTACTCCTCTTGGTATTTTCACATCTACACGCATCATGGGGGGCCGGCGCCCTGAAGGATTAGTCCCGCTAGAGGTCACCCGGGCCAACGTAGAGCGATACTTCTCAGAATTTCCCAGGAGGCTCCTTTTTGGTTTTTTTAGTGTTTTTTTTTTTTTTTTTTTTAATTTTTACTTTACATAGTTTATTGTCAAGTTGGTTTCCATATAACACCCAGTGCTCATCTCCACAAGTGCCCGCCTCCATGCCCATCTCCCCCCTCCCCCTCTCCCCTATCCTATCTGCCCTCAGTTTGTTCTCGGCATTCAAGAGTCTCTCATGGTTTGCTTCCCTCCCTCTCCCCCACTATTTTTCCCGTTCTTCTCCTCCATGGTCCTTAGTTAAGTTCCTCCTAATCCTCCTATACGTGTAAACATATGGTAACTGTCCTTCTCTGCCTGACTATTTCGCTTGGCCCAGGAGGCTCCTTTTATCCAGTAACTGTGGTCCCCCCCACCCCTTACCTTCCGAAGGCATTCCAGGGGTTGGAGGTAGTGAGATAGTAGAGCTTGAAAAAGTTCTACAGGTGATTCCTATATACTCCTTGATCTGAAAAGCCCTGCCTAAATATACTTTGGATAAGATTAAGATCATAATCGCTTTTTTCCCCCCAACAAACCTACCATACTTTTTAGTATAATTGAGCTTTGATAAGCTGTCTTTAATAAATAAATTCCCACTTAGAGAATGACTTTTTTTTTTTAATGACACGAAGTAAAAATTGGTTCAAAGAGTCTGGAGAATAAGGAAGAAGGTACATTTAACCTCATGGGAGATCTCCTGGGAAGGAGGACTTCTTAATACTCACGTATTTATTCTGCTTCTATTATGCTGAAGGCGCCTAGCATAGGCGTCCCCAGACACTGCCATCTGTAGATCCAAATGATTTACAAATACACGAACAATAAACAAGCTCATGATATATCTAAGGGAACGTCCCCTGTGTTTTACCTGAGGCCACTGCCCTCCTGAGCTTGCTCGCCTTATTATTTCATTTATTGTGTTTTTCCGAGAATCCGGGTCTATACGGGACACGAGCACTGGCTGCACAGCTCGTAAAAGTCCTTTAAAACAAACAGAAGGTCAAAACTGAGTTTTGGTGTTTTTTTTGGCTAAAGCTACACAGCAATGATACTGGATACATTATGAAACAAGTTTTATGTAAAATTAAAATACAGCAAATCAAAGAGAACTTTAAAAAAAAAACACTCCAATTTAAAGTTTATTAGAATTTAGCTCCCAGGGGTGCCTGGGGGATTCAGTGAAACATCCGACTTCAGCTCAGGTCATGATCCCTCGGTTTGTGGATTTGAGTCTCGCATCAGGCTCTGTGCTGATAGCTTGGAGCCTGGAGCCTGTGTCTCCATCTCTCTCTGCCCTGCCCCTGCTCATGCTCATGCTCTGCCTCTCAAAAATAAATAAACATTAAAAAAATTTTTTAAAAGAGACTTTAGCTTCCAGTTCAAAAGGAGAAGTGGTTATTTATACCTAAAAATATTTCATTGATAGAAGTTAGCAGCAAAAACATGAAAGGAAGCAAATGCAATTTTGTCCCTAAATGTCTTCTTCTTCTTTTTTTTTTTTTTTAATTTTTTTTAAATGTTTTATTTATTTTTAGGAGAGAAAGAGAGAGACAGCATGAGCAGGGGAGGGTCAGAGAGAGAGGGAGTCACAGACTGAAACAGGCTCCAGGCTCTGAGCTGGCAGTCAGCACAGAGCCCGACGCGGGCTCGAACCCACGAACTGTGAGATCATGACCTAAGCGAAAGTCGGACGCTTAACCGACTAAGCCACCCAGGCGCCCCCCTAAATGTCTTCTTCAATCGATGTTAGAGCTTCAGAATATAGAGTACCAGGGGCTCCTGGGTGGCTCAGTCTGGTTAGGCATCTGACTCTTGACTTTGGCTCAGGTCATGATCTAGTGGTTTGTGAGTCCGAGTCCCACACTGGGCTTTGTGCTGACAGCCCGGAGCCTGCTTGGGATTCTCTTATCTCCTTTCTCTCTGCCCCTCCCCAACGTGCACACACACGGGCCTTTTCTCTCTCTCTCAAGAATAAATAAACTTAAATTTAAAAAAGGAATATGAACTACAAGTTCATCTTGTTTTCTTTTAGGAATATCTGGAAAACTGATTATGTGAATTCACAGTATATATGAATAAGGGGCAATTATTAATTTTACTCAAATTTTCAGCACAACAGTCTTCGAAGTAGGTGGCTTCCTCAGGCATGCCAAATAAACCTCGATTTACCAAAATCCCATTGCTAAACAGGAAAACGCCATATTATACAAAGCACTGTGGCTATGCTGAGGAAGAATGAGCGAACGAGCATTTTTTCTGAGCTGAACGAAAAAGCTGTGGATACTGCTGTTTGTTCAAGACGCCAAGGCGACTTTAGGCAGCCCGCACACCCACTCTCTCACCACTTGCTGCTGCAATAACCTTGGGGCAACCGGGACCAGTTACTTAGAGACCCACACCCTGGGGAGAGACCGCGGCCCCTGACGGGATGAACATTTCACTGGCTGCATCATTTTATACGTCAGGAAGTGCTTATTGTTCTACATCATAATTTTCAAAAAGAGTTTCACTTTGGTCCCTCATGGAGATTCTGGGGCAATAATAAGAAAACAGAGTTAAGAGGAAAGACTTGGTCTGTCTGTGAGCCTAATACCGGCAGGAGAAATTCGTGAAATAGCATGTTAGGGCCAGTTGCGCTGGCGTTCTCACCAATTCTTTGGTTTCTCCCTCCAGAAAAATTAAGCACATTTGGTACTTGAAAGCCGGTCTTTCTAGCTATATAAGAACAAGAGGAAGTGATGGCACCCCGATAAAGAATTTAATAAGCATTATAAGAGTACGGGTGGGGGAGTCACTAAACTTTATCATAAATTCATTCTGAAAATATAGTTCCTCTTCAAAGTAAGGAGATGATTTTCTTACAAATTTGAACCCCGAGCGTGAAAATATCTGCATTGTCTTACAAGTACTTACTGCCAATCAGAGGGACGTGCGCATTCTCGTTTCGAGATACCATGGAAGGTAACCCAGCTACCACACAGGCGATTCCATCAAAGAATGTCGAGTGAGGGGCAGCAACGAAAATTGGTGCCTCCGCGGTACTCGCGACCTTTCCTTTCACGGTAACTATGAATCCCATCACAAAGAACATGGCACGACCCAGGAACTTCAAAACTGGTTGAGTCATTTTCCTTTGGAAATAAATAGTTAAAAAAAAAAAAAAAGACACAGTTAGCTTTGCTAATCTCAGCTAACAGCAGGGCTTCACTCTAAAACAGAATACAAAACCCCCAAACGTGTCAGAGCACCTCCTTTTAAAATATCAGCTAAGAAGAAACAGCTAACAGTTACATGGGGTCCTTTCTGCCACACGCTATTCTAAACACTTTACATATATTCATTTATTTAATCTTCAGTCCAATTTTATGAAACGGATACTATTTTTTAGCATCCTCATTTCACAGATCAGACAACTGAGGCACAGAGAAGTAAAATTTCCCAAGGACATATGGCTAATAAGTGGCTCCATTATTCTACGAGTAGAAACAGATAAAAATGAATTTTCAACATACACCCTCCATTGAGAAATCCAAAAGAGTACTGTTCTTCCCAGGAATGACCTTGGGAATGTACATTTGTGTCAGAAAGATGATGCTATCTATCTCCCCAGACACTTCTAGAACTCTCATGCTGAATCAGTCCTCAGAGTTATTTGGGGAATAATTTTTTAAAGCCTTATTACCCATACCATTATAGCTCTTAGACATCATCAAAAACCTTAAAAGGTAAAGTCACCACCTCACTTTCCTGGAACATGATGCATTTGCACAATTTCAGAAATCTAACTGCTTGTTTTTTTAAAGAGAATTTATGTCATTAAAGTCTAATCAGTTCATCAACCTATGCCAGGACCTCCGATGGACACACAGGACAAAGAATATCCAGTCCCTGTCCCTGATAAGCTCAGTTGAGTTGGGAAACAAAAACACACTCTGAGAAATGCAAACACAGGATGGATATCTGAGTATGTGAAGAGGCGTGCAGCTTTTCATGAAGAACAAAACATGTGTCTTTCCCAAAAGACGTCTAATGAGAGCTTTAAAAAACAGACTTCCTGTTTAATTCTCTCAATGGTCTTGTAACAATACAGTGAGGGGCTATTAAGCAACTAGTCACTGAGGAAGTTTCTCTTTTATTCCAAGTAAGGAGAAGTGAGACACAAGTAGTGAGACTTTTCCAGAGGGCAAGCCTCTCTCCTTCTTGCTGTTTAGAGTTCAGATGTCTATTTACATAAGGACAAAAAGCTCACCCCTTTACCGAATTTCCATACTTATTTTTGATTTACAGTTGTGTAGATTCTGACAACCACATTCTAAAATATTCCATATTCAGAGTTCTTAGCTTCTGTTTAAACAATTTTCCAAAGGATGAAAGTTTGGGGCTGCATAATTAATTTCAGTGTTAACCTCTTTGAGAGGAAGCAGAGACACTTGCTTAATTGGAAAAACTGGAACTTTCTTTTTTTTAATGTTTATTTTATTTTTTAAAAGAGAGAGAGAGAGAGAGAGAGGGCATGAGCGCATGAGCAGGGGAGGGGCAGAGAGGGACAGACAAAGACAGGATCTGAAGCAGGCTCCAGGCTCCGATTGGTCTGCACAGAACCCCATGTGGGGCTTGAACTCACAAACCGTGAGAAACATGACCTGAGCTGAAGTTGGCGCTCAACAGACCAAGCCACCCAGGTGCCCCAGAACTTTCTTTTCTAACATTTATTTAATCTGTTTCCTGGAATCTTAGACTATTCCTTCCATCATGATAGGGTTTCATAAGCCGTTAACAACAGAAACCAAAGCGATCATTGAAAGGAATTGGTGAGTCATGAAAAGAAATCTCTCTTAAAGTATGTTTTAAGGACACATACCCTTGAATCATAAAGCAAAGGATTATGATTTGCAAGGACTGAGGTGATATTATTCTCCGGGGACACTGCCAGTCTTGGATGCACTTCCACTTGAAACCAGTCATGGGCTGACTCTTGATATTATTCATGAGAACATGAACTGAATAGTAAGTTGCACATTTCTTTAAAAGTTTCTAGAACAGTGATTTTCAGAATTTTGGGAGGACATTCTCATCTGAGATTTGGATGAAAGAAATAGACCCTATGTGGTGTACAACAGCAACAGAAGAAGAGATGGGCAATTTTAGAGAGTTCGTAGTGCCCTGCAACGCACTTACGGCTTTCTCTTCCAAGGAGTCCACAGGATAAGGCTTCGTTTTCAGGACATACCTATGGCAACAAGTTGGCTCTGCCCAAAGGGAATGAACTTGTACCAGTGACTTTGTTCATTTGTGATGAGTCGAATCTCAAATACCCTGCTAATTAGATAATCCTCAAGAAGCCATTCCATTTTGCCTCAGTACGAATGTTTTAAAAAGGTAGGCTACACTGATTGAGAATTAGAGTGTTAATAATAATAATCACCAAAATATCAATAAATACACTATACCCAATCCACTTACTTACACCACTGCAGGAAGTACACAGTAATCACAGAGGGCCCAAGTAAATGTCGTGATGGAGGGCGAGCAGAGGAAAGACATATATTTGAGCTGTCACGATTTCAGGGATGCTAGCTGGGTCTCCCAGAATCAGGGATCTTTCACTTTTTGGCCATGACTCAGAAACCAATATTTTATTTTATTTTATTTTATTTTTAATGCTTTTTATTTATTTCTAGGAGAGAGAGAGACAGCGTGAGCAGGGGAGGGTCAGAGAGAGAGGGAGTAACAGACTGAAACAGGTTCCAGGCTCTGAGCTGGCAGTCAGCACAGAGCCCGACGCGGGGCTTGAACCCACGAACCACGAGATCATGACCTGAGCGAAAGTCGGACGCTTAACCGACTAAGCCACCCGGGCGCCCCATCAGAAACCAATATTTTAATACTGGGAAATTACAGCTTCAACAGAAAATTATCACAAGGTGCTGGGGCAAAAGTTTCTATCTAGGCTGAATTAAGAACCGTTTCATCTGAGAAAAAGAAATAAATGGTTAATAGGGAATAGGCAACATTGATAAAACTACTGATCGATGACTAAACTATGGGAAACTCTTCTTTATCGTGATTTACCCAACATTTAGACATTATTATTTCTTACCTCCTCCAACCAGTTATTGGATGGGCCAGCTTTTCAGGACAGCATGCCGTTGAAATGGCAGCAAACGGCCACGCCAGTAATATAATTAATGCAATCAGCAAGACACGGATTGGAAGCAGGATAATTCCAAGAAAGAAAATCTGAAAGTCAAAGCTGATTTTTAAAAAACGAAATGGGCAGTATTTTGATGTTCTGGCTGTCAAACAGGAAACATGTAAGAGGAAAGTTTTGTGTTATTCATGTGTTCGCTAAAGGAAAAACTGAACATTAACCTGCACCAGACACGGAAATCTAAGCACGAGGAAAAAGATACTACATCTGGCAAAAGCAACAGCAAATAAAACCAGATACTATAAAGACAGCTTGATTTATTTATCAAGGAAGGTGATAGAAACACATGTCTGACTTAGCAGTCAGGGAAAGCTTCCTATAGGAGCTAAAGGCCCAATGGTCTTGAAAGACAAGCAGAGGGGTGCCTGGGTGGCTCAGTCAGTCAAGCATCCTTGATTTCGTTTGGCTCAGGCCATGATCTCCTGGTTCATGGGTCTGAGTCCCACATCGGGCTCTGTGCTGGCAGTGCAGAGCCTGCTTGAGGTTTCACTCTCCCTCTTTCTCTGCCCTTCCCCAGCTCATGTACTCTCTCTCTCTCTCTCAAAATAATAAACTTAAAAAAAAAAAAAAAGAAAGAAAGAAAGAGAAGCAGAAGCTAGCAAGGTAGAGGGAGGAAATCACTTTTTGAGAGTTATGAGTGGACAGAAGAGTGTTAATGAAGGTGTTAAGTGTGAAGAAGTAAATGCATTACTTTATATACCTGTCAGCCCTTTATAATTAATAACAGTAAGGAGATGGAGAAGGGAAAAGTAAAAATAATAAAAATAAGTAAGAAGAATGAAAACTAAGAAAAACCAATAACACATAAAGGCTTACGAGATGGGAGGCACTTTAAGCACTTGGCAGGAAGTGACCTATTTGATTCCTACGACCTTAGGTTGTTTTACATACAGGAAAGGAATGGCCCAGAGGAAGTTAGGCAAAAGGCACTTTAAGATCACAGTTACTAAGGGCAAGCACCCGGCTTGGTTTCAAAGCCGTTTCTCTTAATCCTCTACCATGCTGACTTTTGAGTGAAATGCGTTGTCGTTATACAAACCAAATCACCTTTCTCCTGTTAGCCGATTATACAACTCAAACAGTGGTGTCTTTCTGTCTCTTTTGCTCCTTGATGGGAATCTAAGCATCATCAAATAATTTATGAGAGACACCAAAACTACTCTACTTTTCTATCAAATGGTTTGACACACAGTTCGATCGCTATCAAATTGTTTGTGGGCATGTGTCCATGTTTGAAGTCAAAATCACATCCGAGAAAAATGCACAGATCTTGAGCATACAATTCGGTGAGGTTGATAAATATACACTCTTGCAACACCAGTCAAGACACAGTACATGTCTCCCATCTGGAGAGTAATCTGGGCCTCTCTTGGTGAATCCCTACCCTCTTAGGCAACCAATTCTGGAATCCGATCACCATAGATTAGTTTTGTCTGTTCTTGAACGTCATATAAATGAATCATACATTATGCATTCTTATGGCTTGAGCCTCTTCCAGTTCAAATTTCAAAATACAATGTGTTTTGAAATTCAACTATGTGATTTTGTAAATCAGTAATTCAGTATTTTTGATTGCAGAATATGGTTCCACTGTGTGCCCAAATGACAATCAGTTTATCTATTCTTCTGTTGATAAATTTTTGGATGTTTCCTATTGTAGGCACTACAGCCACTGTGAACATTCTCCTACAAGTCTTTGTGTGGACTGTGTTTTCATTTCTCTTAAGCAACTGCCTAGGAGTGGAGTTTCTGGGCCATAGTTAGTTCATCAGAAACTGCCAAACAGCTCTCCATAGTGGTTGTACCATTTTAAAGCATCACTGGCAATGTATGGGAATTTCAGGCATCTGTACATCCTTACCAACATTTGGTCTTAGTATTCTTTTTTAAAAAAAATCAGGTGCCTATGTGGCTCAGTTGATTGAGCACCCGACTTTGGCTCAGGTAATGATCTCACAGTTTGTGAGTTTGAGCCCCGCATCAGGCTCACTGCTGTCAGCACAGAGCCCGCTTTGTATCCTCTGTCCCCCTTTCTCTTCTCCTCCCCCACTCTGCTCATGCTCCCCTTCTCTATCTCAAAAATGAATAAACATTTAAAAAATATCAACTTTGGGGGTCCCTGGGTGGCTCAGTCAGTTAAGCATCTAACTCTTCATTTTGGTTCAAGTCATGATCTCATGGTTCATGAGATTGGGTCCCACTTGGGGCTCTGTGCTGACAGAGCCTGCTTGGGATTTCCCCTCCCTCTCTTTCTCCCAAAAATAAAATAAATATTAAAAAATCAACTTTATTAAGGCATAGTGTACATAAAATGCACCTATTTTAAGTGTATAGATTATGAGTTTTTCAAATATATATCCCTATGCAAACACCACCACAATCAAGATATAAGCAGTCCACTCACCCAAAAAAAGTTCCTTTGAGCCACTCAGCAGTCAGTACACTCGCCCTGGCCCTCAGTAACCACTGACAGTCTCTCTTCACTCTAGTCTTGCCTGTCCTAGACTGTCACACAGAAATCACACACTATGTATTCTTTCATGTCTGGCTTCTTTCCCTTCATATTTTTGAGATTCTACCATGTCGTCAATACATTGATACATAACGAAAGTAAACTCTTCTTAATTACAGAGTATTATGCTACTGTACGAATATAGCATGATTGGGTTATCCATTCATCTGTTCATGGACATTTGGTCCATTATAAGTTTCTTGGCTATTACGGATATAACTCTCATGGATATTAATGTTCAAGTCTCTGTAGTCATACATTTTCACTTCACCAGGAGTGAAACTGTTGGGTCGGAATGGGTAAATTTATAAGAAACTGTTTTCCAAAGTGGTTGTATCATTTTACATCTCCACCAGCAAAGTATGGAAGTTTCTGTTGCTTTGCATCCTCACCTTCAGTGTTGTCAGTCTTTGTAGCCACTCAAGGGGGTGTAAAATAATATCTCACTGTGGTTTTAATTCACATTTCCTTGATGAACAATGATGTTGAGCACATTCTTCATGTGCTTACTGGTCATTCCTTTAGCTTTTTACATTAAGTGTCTGTTCAAATCTTTGGCCCATTTTTACTGGGTTGTTAGTTGTTCTCTTATCAATTTGTAGGAGTTCTTTATATGTTCCACATACAAGACCTTTGTCATTATAAGTATTGAAATATTTTCTTCCATTCCATGGCTTGCCTTTTCATTTCTTTTTTTTTTTAAAGCTTTTTTTAATGTTATTTATTTATTTATTTCTAGGAGAGAGAGAGAGAGAGAACGTGAGCAGGGGAGGGTCAGAGAGAGAGGGAGTCACAGACTGAAACAGGTTCCAGGCTCTGAGCTGGCAGCCAGCATACAGCCCGACGCGGGGCTCGAACTCACGAACCGTGAGATCATGACCTAAGCGAAAGTCGGATGCTTTAACCGACTAAGCCACCCAGGCGCCCCACCTTTTCATTTTCTTAATGGTTATCTTCTGATGCAGAAGAATGTATCAATTTTTAGTTTTAGTTTTCTATGTCCTTAACTTTTTTTTTTTAATTTTTATTTATTTGTGAGAGAGAGACAGAATGTGAGTAGGAGAGAGGCAGAGAAAGAGAAAGAGAGACACAGAATCTGAAACAGGCTTCTGGATCTGCGTTGTCAGCACAGAGCTCGACGCGAGGCTCAAACTCACGAACTGAGATCATGACCTGAGCTGAAGTCGGATGCTTAACCAACTGAGCCGCCCAGGTGCCCCACTGTGTCGTTTCTAAGAAATCTTTACTTACCTCAAGGCCATGATGATATTTTATATTCTTTCCTAGAAGCTGTATGGTTTTAGCTTTAGTTTTGGTCTATGACCCATCTTAAATTACTTTCTGTGTATGATGTGAGGTGGAGATCATGGTTGGTTTTTTGGGTTTTTGTTGTTGTTGTTGTTTTATCCATAGCTTTATCTAGTTCCTACACTATTTGTTGAAAAGACCTGATACTTCATAATGAATTTTCTTGGCAACTTTGTCAAAAATCAATTGAACACATATGTGTGGGCTATTATGGTTCATTGGTTGGTTGGTTCATCTATTCTGTCAATACCTCATTCTCTCCACTTCTGTCACTTTTTTCTCTTTACTTCTTGAAGTCAGGTAGTATATGTTCTACAGGTTTTTCTTCAAACTTTTTTTTGGGCTAATCTAGATCCTTCACATTTCATCCATACATCCATTTTAGAATTAATTTTTCAGTTTCCACCCAAACAAAAAAGTTTCTTGGGATTTCAATGAATCTATAGGGTTCATTGAATCTATAGACCAATTTGGAAGGAATTATCACCATAATAATATTGATTCTTTCAATTTATAAACATGATGTATCTCTCACCACTTAAGTAAAGCTTCATTAACTTATCGCAATAGTGTTTTGTTGTTTTCAGTGTATTGGTCTTGCATATTTTTGGTTAAATATATTCCTAATTATTTAATGTTATTTTACTGCTATTATAGATAAGATCGTTAACTTTATCTGGCAATTGTTTGCTACTATTATACAGACATATAACTGACTTTAAATTTTACTCTTGTACCCTACAACCTAGCCAAGTTCACATATTAATTCTGATTGTTAGTTATTCTGCAGATTCTTTAGGATGTTCTACATATACAAACATGACATCTGTGAAGGGATACAGTTATACTTTTTCTGCTCTTTTTTTATTTTTAATTTTTAAAGCTTTATTTTAAAATCCAGTATAGTGAACATACAGTGTTACAATAGTTTCAGGTGTGCAATATAGTGATGAATTCCATATAGTGGAGTTGCAATATAGTGTAATATAGTGATGAATTCCATACATCACCCGATGCTCATCAAGACAGATGCCTTAATCCCCGTCACCTATCTTATCCATCCCCCCACTGCCCCTCTAGTAACCATCAGTTTGTTCTCTATGGTTATGAGTCTGTTTCTTGGTTTGTCTCTTTTTTCCTCTTGTTCATTTTGTTTGTTTGTTTCTTAAATTCCACATATGAGTGAAATCACATGGTATTTGTCTTTCTCTGACCGACTTATTTCTCTTTCTTTTTTAATCTGTGTATCTTTTATTTCTTTCTCTTATTTTATTGCACTAAGACCACCAGTTCAATACTGAAGAGAAATGTTGAACAAGATGTTTGTCTTGTTCCCCACCTTTGGGGGAACAGGTTCAATATTTCACCATTATGATGCTAGCTATATGTGTTTCATAGATGCCTATTATTTGTTTGAGAGAGTTCCCTCTCATGCCTATTTTACCAAGAATGTATACAAACATCAGTGGATGTTGAATTTTGTCAAATGAGTTAACAAAATTTCTGCATCTATTGAAATAATCATAAACTTCTTATCATATGTTTGGCTAATATAATAAATTACATTGAAATATAAATTTTTTGTAGATTAAACCAACCTTGTATTCCTGGGATAAATCAAACATGGACAGGATATTTATTCTTCCCACACATTGCTATATTTGGCCTGCTAATAGTTAATTTCTGGATCATGAGGAAAATTGGTCTGTAACTTCTTTTTCTTACTTTTTTTTCAGATTTTGTTATTAAAGTAATTCTAACTAAATATGTTTTCTTATAGTGTCTTCATTTTCATCCATCTCAAAGTATTTCCTAATTTTTCTTATGATTTCATCTTTGAATCACTGATTATTTAGGAGTAATTTAACTTACACGTATTTGTGAATTTCCCTGATTTTTTTTTCTGTTCTAATTTAAATACACTTTCGTTGAACATATTATTGTAATTCTCTTACGCTTACTGAAACATATTTTAAGGCCTACTATAATTCTCTGTCCTAGAGAATGTTCCATGGGCACTTGAGAAAAATGCATTTTCTTCTATTGCTGCATGGAGTATTCTATATATTTCTTAGGGCTAATTGATAGTGTTGTTCAAGTCTTTCTTTTATTTATATTCTGTTTTACTATTCTACTACTATTGAAAGTAGGAACTTGAAGTCTGTAACTACTATTGTTTAATTTTCTATTTTCCCCTTCAATCTGTTTTGATTGTGTATTTGGGGCTCTGTTGTTAGGTGCATATATGGTTCTAATTGTTATATTTTCTTGATGAATCACCCTTCTTATCATTATAAAGTGTCCTCCTTTATCTCTAGTAACAATTTATGTCTTAAAGTCTATTTCCTTTAATATTGATATAGCCCCTCCATTGTCTCTTGGTTACTGTTCGCATGGTATATCTTTTTATATCCTTTTATTTTCATCCTGTTTGGGGCCTTTGAATCTGAAATGTATCTTTTTAGGTAGCACAGAGTTGGATTATATTTTTTTATCCATTCTTTCAATCTCTGCCTTTTAATTACTATGTTTTATCCATTTATATTTAACGTAATTACTGATAACATTTATATCTGCTCTTTTACTCTTTGCTTTCTACATATCTTACGTATTTCTGTTTCTCTATTTCTCCATAAAGTTATTTTATGTTAAATAGATATTTTCTAGTGTACCATTTTAGTTCCTTTGTCACTTTATTTAAAATTTATTTTCTTAGTGGTTGCCATAAGTGTTCCCATCTTCACTAACCTGGTTTGGATTAATACTAACTTAATTGTAAGAGTATAAAAAAAAATTGTGCTTCTATAGCTCTATCTCCTCCTCTCCCTGCTTGCTATCATTGTCATGCAAATTGCATCTTTATATACTATGTTTATCAACACATACTGCCAATTGCTTTATGTACTTGTCTTTTAAATTACATAGAAGATGAAAAGATTTACAAGTAAAAATTATTTTTATATTGTCTTTTATATTATACATAGTAGTTATCTTTACCAGTGTTTTTTATTTCTTCATTTGGATTGGAGTTACTCTCTAGTATTATTTCACCTGAAGTTCTCCCTGTAGTATCTCTTTCAGGGAATGTGTGTTAGTGACAAATTCTCTCAGTTTTTGTTAATTTCTCTTTTACTTTTGAAGGATAGTTTTTCTGACTATGTAATTCTTGTTGCCAACCTTCCACTTTCAGCAGTTTGAGTATATCATCCCACTGCCTTCTGGCATCCATGGTTCCTGATGAACAATCAGACACTAATCTTACTCAGGATCTCTTTATATATAATGAATCTGCTTTCAAGATTCTCTCTTATTCTTTGGCTTTTAACAGTTGGATTAAGATGTGTTTGGGTATAGGTATCTTTGAGTTTATTATACTTGGAAGTCATTAAGCTTTCTGGATGTGTAAATTAATGTGATTTTCCACTGAATCTGGAAAGTTTTCAGCCATTACTTTTCAATTATTCTTTGCCTCCTTCTGTGGCTCTCATTATGCCTACGTTATACACGTGGTAGTGTTCTATAGGTCTCTTTTCTGTATCCTTTTTCTGCTCACTTTTCTGTATCCTTTTTTCTTTATGTTCCTTCTACTAGTTAATCTCAATTGATCTATCTTTAAATTTGCTGATTCTTCTGTTTGCTCAAATCCACTGTTGAGCCCCTCATTTTTCATGTGAAACATAAGCTTTAGATAGGCAGTGTCCTTATTTCTCTTGTTCACTGCTTTATCTCCAGAAATTATCATTGTGATCGGTACATAATAGACATTCAAAAAATAATTTTGGTATGGTAAGTGACCCACAATTACCGCCAAACATTCATTTCAATTCCACATTCTGTTGAGGAAATGAAAGTTAGGCTACTTTTTTCCATGCCACTAAGTGGAAGATCCTTCGATTGTCATAAGAGAAGGGCAAGATGAAAGCTAAGTCCTACAGTGAGATACAAAAGGGACAACAGTCCTTAAGTAAGATACTGATTCTTATTCAAGGTTAAGTTTAGTCTGCATTGATCATAGTAAGTCATATTTAAGTGAAATTATATATATCTTTTAAACTTGATAATATAGAAAACATTCTTTTTCAATCAAGTCTAGTTAAATCTTCCCTTTGCCCAAACTGTTCAAGCCATGGAAACCTCTCTGGTATCTCTGGTCTATATTTTTACTTAAAATAAAAAACAAAACCTGGACTATATTCAATTCCATTCAATACAAGCAGTCAATTTTAAGTACAGTATAAAATTTGTAGACAACAAATAGCATAGATTTTCAATCTTAAGCTCAGCAAACAATCCAGGTTCTTTCACTTTATCCCATTTAATTTTAACCCTCCTTTGATGTAAGACTATTCCAACTTAATAAATGAGGAAAGTGAAGTTCAGAGAGGTTAAGCAACTTGACCAAAGTCATACAACTAATAAATGGCAGGGCTGGAGCAGGTTTTCTGACTAAGACTAGTGATCTTTCCATTATACTACAGCCCTTGTAGAGTATTTGAAAGTGATATCCAAACAATAACAGGCCATGCTATTAAAAAAAAGAGAGAGAGAGAGAGAGAAAACCTTAACAATTTAATCTAGATGTAATATAAATATAAATATATGCCACTTTGGTCCTTTCTCCAAAATATGAAGCCAAATAGACATACTTTCATTTGAGAACGACTGATTTGACCAAATCAGACTAAACTTAATCTTGTATGATAGTCAATGTATTTTGAAGTGTTTCAGAAACTTTTAAGATACAAAGGGAATATCTATCCATTTAAAGACACTAGGGTCAAATTTTTAAACACTTAGTTTCTTTACAAAGAGGTATTACTACATTATCTTCCTCTTCCTCTCTTGCACCCTTCTTCAACAGATGCCCATTACTATGACCCGCCTCCATTGTGCATATAAGTGAGCTATGCAAAAATTACACCCTTTCACATCTGAAGTAAAGAAGCATGTGAGATGGACAGGAAAACATCAAACCCCCCTTTTTCATGCAGAACACAGAGGCCCAATGTAGCTTGCACATTCTATCTTGTTATTTGATCACTAACTTGACCAAAGAGGAAGTCTAAAGAGGGAGTTGTAACTGCTAATGGTAAAGGCAGTGCTTTACAAGAAAAAGGAAAGAAAAGGAAACTTCCTTTTTGTATGCAGCAATTTTTAACAATGGAAGAAAAGTTTGAAGGAGTGTTGAATCTAGAAGCGCTTGAGTGGTGACGACTCAGGGTTGAAACACCTTAAGCTGAGCCACGTTATCTCTTTTCTTAGATTCTGATTTCCTACCCTTGCTGCCCCTGTTCAGCTAGATCATCCCTGCCTTTCTTCTTTACTTGTTCTAACTCTGGACCTGGGTTCTCTGCCTTCTCCCTCACTCTTCACACCCCAGACTGCCTCCTCTCCTCCCCTAAGGCAAGAGAAAAACAACAACAAAAAAGACTTTTCAAAGCCCACTTTCCTATAGATTCCCCCACATACTCAAGTTCAAGTTCTTATCAGTTTCCTCTCCCTTCTCATCATGGAATGTTTCCTCTGTGGCGGGCCTGCTCAGTCTTCTCCTGTTTAGGACCTGTCTCTCAGACCCACATGTTCTTTGCGTTTTCTCTTCTCACACACCATCCCCCACTTGTCCTCAGTTCTCACACCACACCGCAGCCCTGTCCAGCCTCATGGTCCCTTCAAAAGCCCTCACTTCTAGACCCCACATCTCTTTCTTTCCCAGAGCCTTTGCCTCTCCCATACCACCCCTCCCATACCACCCCTGTCACACCCACACTCCCCTGGGACTACCGCCCCTGTCATGTCAAGGGCCCTTCCCTGGACCTGCCTCCTCTCTCAGACCCACATCCCTCCCCTGGACCTGCCTCCTCTCTCAGACCCACATCCCTCCCCTGGACCTGCCTCCTCTCTCAGACCCACATCCCTCCCCTGGACCTGCCTCCTCTCTCAGACCCACATCTCTCCCCTGGATCTGCTTCCTCTCTCAGACCCATATCCCTCACCTCTCTCACCTGGCTCCTCTTCCCTTGTCAGACCTGCACCCCTCCCCTGATCTGCCTCCCCTCTCAGACCCACATCCCTCACCTCTCTCACCTGGCTCTGCCTCCCCTTTCAGATCCACGCCCTTCCCCTGGATCTGCTTCCTCTCGGCCTCAAGTCCCTCACCTCCACCTGCCTCCGCCTTCAGACCCACGCCTCTCCCCTCGTTCAGGCTCCGCTCCCCTCCTTCCGCCCTCACCTGGAGGCGACTCGCCGCGCCCATCCGTGTCTGCTGCACGAAGGGGTTGGGCACCGGCGGCGGGAAGAAGGACGCCTGGCGGGGCACCATGGACGGCCGGAGCCCGGTTTTCCCCATGCCCGCGCCCGGCACCGTGGCCGCCACCGCCGCCGCCTCCGCGCACTGGGTCATGGCTGGGCAGGGCGTCGGACCGGGCCCAGCGACCGTCGCGAAACGCCGGTGCGAGCACCCGCCGCGACCTAGGGGAGCTTCGCCGGAGTCCCAGCCCGCGGCGCCGTTGCGGGGCCTCCGCGCAGGCGCGAGTCACCTAGACGCCGTCGCGCCTCGCCTCTGGCTCTGAACTCCCCAGCTCTGGCTCCACCCCCTGAGCGCTAGCCCCACCCCTTTAGGTATCTGGCTCTTCCTCTTGGGTCATATAACTACCCCCCTCCCCACCCTGCCCCAAGTTTCTCCTTCAGAGCAGGGCACCCCGATGAACGATGAACGACAGTTCAGGCAGAGCTCTCTGCTTGAGAGTCACGCCCATCTGGAGTACCAATCTCTTTTACGGGGTCTGTGACTGACATTGGCCAGATCACTATGTCCATGAACCTCAGTTAGCCCCTTCTATAAAATGGGATAAACAGAACTCAGAGAAACAGAACCCAAATCCAGCCATCCCTAGGCTGTACCATCTAAGTGAGTTAGTATATCCAGGGTGGGTTTTGTTTTATGTATTTAATTCTGGTATATGTTTCGGTTTTGCTTAAATCAGTTTGAGGTGGATGTTTGCCAGTGACAGCTGAGTCTTGATAATGGAGATATTGGTACCTGGAGTAGAATCTTTGCCCCAAAACATGGGCCGACAGTGGAAGATGGTTCTCCAAAAGAAAACTGAGCTTTCCCCAAGGCTGTTAATAGAAAAAGGCAAAAATGACTATTGCCTTCCACACTTGATGAGGAAGCTGGCCCCAAAAAGGGAAATAATTTGGGCCGTGGCTCCATTTCACCCTGAGGAAGTTCAAGGGCCTATCTGGAACTATATGAGTGGTGGTGGGGCTGGGAAAGATAGGCATTTTCCCAGGACCTGAGGCCAGTAGGTCAAGCCTTGAATGCGGACAAGCAGATACTGGAGATGGTGAGTGACATAATTACCGGCCAACGGCTCACATCGGGCTGGAGAGCGTGGTGAGAATCTGTACCTGGGCCCTGGGACAGCTGGTGCTTCACACTTGGCTACTGCATAACCTCAGAATCGTCCAACCCTACTGGAGAGATGGGTGGCTTTCAGCTCCTCACGTAACCTCTGAGCTGGTACTCTCATCTAAGAATGGGAAAAAATTAGTTTCTACTACATAAGCTTGTAGTAACAATCAAAACAAAATAAAACATGTAGGTTCGTAGAAAAGCAGTCAAGAAATGCCACCTTTTAGGTATTACGTTGCAGAGCAGCTGAATGTTCTCAGTGTAACAGAGCATGTTAATAATAGTGTATTAGAGTCATGATGTAAGCTTCCTTAGCCTCGGGGGTCTTCAAGTAGGGGCTGCCAGTCCCTTGTGTCTCTTTAGCCAGAAACTTGCCCAAAAGGCTATCTCTTCAGGACCCTCGAGGACCTGAGCCATTGGGCAGGCCATAGGAGGAGAAAAAGATGACACCCAGCCCACCAAGGTCACCTCCAGAGAGTCGTGTCCAATCATGCCCTTCCCCACCAGCCTCTCCACGAGAGGCCTGAAGCAACCAGTCTATCAGAGCCAGAAATGGCCTCTGAAATAATCCCAGGCTTTCAATTTCTTTACCAGGAACTCCAAGATTCCTATACAGAAAGGGATGAGGGGTGGGTAACTTGGTGGGAAGGAGGGATAAAGAGCTTAACCATTAATAGAAGCTGTGCTTAGAAGGCACACTTGATTTCTCCCTTAGTTATGTTTACTTCGGGTGGCTTTGGGGGTAGGAGAGGGTAATGCTGCTGATTCTGGTCATCTTTGGCCTTGACTTGGGTTGTTACCAGACAGCTATGGTACCCTGGGCAAGTTGCTGATCTCTGGGCCTGTTTCCTCATCGGTAAAAATGGGCTAAGCATAGCCTCCCCTTCTTTAGGCTGTTGTAAAGGTTAAGTGAAATGATGCATGTCAAGTGCCTGGCACATAGTACGCACTCTATTTATGGAGGAGTGTTTTCGTGGTTCAATAGTAGTAGTAGGAAGAGGAGGAGGAGGAGGAGGAGGAAGAGTGTAAGAACTGGTGTTACTGGCAAGAAACTGAGCCTCGGAAAGGAAGGGAACCTTGAATGAGACCCCGCCAGCAAAGTGCTAGAACCAGTGTAATTTCAAAGGCTCTTTCTTCAGGATAGAGGGACTCCTGCTATTTATTTTGGCAGCTCTGACCTTTGCAGCCAATGTCACCTGGGTCCCCATAAGGAACAGAGATTTAGGCTTTTTAAGTTCCTTCTTCCGCCAGGGGCTGCAGCCCCTCTCTAGGCTCTGCGAAAAAACACCCTGCAAACATTGCCACTCAACTGGTGTCTTTATTTATACTCGTTGCCATTTCCCATGGGGAACTGTTGAAGGAAGGTGGGGGAGGACTGAGCGGGGAGCCATGGCTTGGTGTTCCTCCAGCCAGTGGAGGAAGTGACGGGGTCAGGGACGTACTAAGTAGAGCGAACAAGACAACCGTCACTATGTGGGCTGAGATGCATCATGGAGTGACTTCAGACAACCTGAAGTCTTTCTGTCAAGAAATTCAATTCAAAGTGGAACAATAAAAACGACCAGAAGAAAAGAACAAAGTGCATACAAAGCAAACTGCTAACGTAGACGAGGTCCTAAGGCGGCCAGCGGTGAGAAGCCGGGTGTGCCTCTGTCCCACTGCCCCACACCAGGCCGGGCCGCCGGGCCACCAGTGCCCTCTTGAGACAGTTTCTCTCTCTGTTGGCTCCGAGGGTGCTGTTAGCCACAGAAAGTTGTGGAGGGGGAAAGAGCCCGAAGCGTGGCAGCACCAGGGCAGCCCGAGGCAGGGCTGCATTGAGAATATCAGAGCATCTCTTTGGGGGTGGCTCTGGACGGTTGGCGGGATAGGAAGAGGGGTGAGGGCACCTGGCACCAGTACAGTCAGCACCGTTCCCGGGGCACAGGACAGAGCCACTCTCCGGAATCTTAAATTACCAGGTAGGGGTGAGGATGCCGATTAACTACAGAGCTGAAGGCTGCCAGGCCCGTCTGGGTCCTTCCCCGGCGCTCAGGGCCTGGTTTGGCAGAAGACAATGGAGAGGGGGGGCCTGGAGGAGCCAGAGATGGCTCAGCACCCCAGCCAGTCAGATTTGATGCTTCCGAATTTCACGCTCTTCAGACTTTGATTCTCCAACTTCAGGTAGTACTCGCCCTTGAAAAAGTAGCTGTGACCTGGGATGAGAAAAAGAGGAGGCTGTGACCATACCATCCTTGGGCATTGTGGCACACGGAAGGTTTCCGGGAGCCTGCCATAGGGAAGAAGCTTTTAAACCAGAGAAGCCCTCCGCCCACCCCCCACCCCCCTCCCCCCAAAGCCGGAGGGAGGGGAATGGCTGGGGATCTAAGCTCTCTCGAGTCCCTGTTTCTTCATCTGTAAGATGGGGATAAAGATACAGACTCTTAGAGCTCTCAGCAAGGACTGAATTGGCGAATACATGCTATTGTTAATAGAAATAACAGCACTCCGCTGGGCACAGGCACAAGCTAAGCACTCCCCATATGCCAGAGGGGCACAAACGAGGAGGTTCCCAGCGCTTGTGGGGCCTACAGTAGATGGCTTCCATTTGACTCACACAAATTCTGTTTTGTTCTGAATGAGCTGCCCACCTGAAAATACACATTTCTCACTTCCTTCAAGAACAGCTAGACTATCTAACGATACTGGGCCCCCATTCTCGCAGCAACCATAAGAAGCAGATGGTTGTAAATCCCATGGTGACCCCTGTGCCTTCTGGGTCACCAGAGTCCTCACCCTTCCCTATAGTCTGCCTTGCCTGCTTCACTCATTTGTGCTCACGGCCTGGCCCTTATGGGCTCTAATATGTGTGACTCCTGACACACAGGATCTCATTTCCTCGTTTTAAAAACCCGGCACACAGCAGGTGCTCAATAGATGTTTACTCTTGAAGACAATCCTTAACCTAGCCTTTAGATTATGCACTGCTCTTTCCTGGACATGTGAGATCTTTCACCACCGGAGCTTAGGGCCATGTGCTTAGCATATGATAAGGGCTCAAAAGAAATCTTTGTGGAATTTAATCGAAACCTCCTCTAAAAAGCCAAAGTGGACTCATTTCCAGGACCCTGCAGACCTCCCAGAAGCCTCCTCAGAATATGGTTTTCAAACTCCAAATGCTACCCCTTGCCGATACTGGGTTGTATTTTCTTCAGCAAGGGACCGGGGGCAAATGGAGTTGAGTGGGAGAACTTTGCCACATCAGCAAGAGGTCAGGACAAAGTCCGTCCTGTCTCAAATGGAGCCATCCCTCTGCTAATGGGAGGCAGTCACAAGGCCTCCCGTGGAACCTGAAAGGGCCTGGACCAAACCCCGGAATGAATCCAGGGCACAGAGCCCACGCTTCTTCTTCCAGCGGGCCTCTTGCCCTCCCCTTCCCTGGCTCCAGGCCCTGCAGCTGTGAGGGGCCTTTCTGGGTCTTACCGCCCAGAGCCAGCTGAGTGAGCAGAGGTCAGGGGTCTGGACGCCTTCCCAGCCCTGGGCTGAAGGGGCTGGTTTGTTTTCCCCGGGCGCCCCTTGCTTCTCTGCACAATGAGGGAGTGTGTGTTTGCGAGGAGCTGGGCCCTGGCTGGGGGTGGGGAGGCAGGTCCTAGAAAGCGGACAGGGGCCTGGGCCGCTCACCGCCACCCTGCAAGTCCACCACAGCGTCCAGGTTGTCAGGGATGGCGTTCCAGGCATCGGCGATGAGCTTGGGGAAGCCAGGGTCCATCTTCTTCTTCACCTCATTGTATCTGCGAGCAAACGGCAGCTGAGGAATCTCTGGGACGTCCCTAAAGGCCAGCCCTGCCCCAACCTGGATGTAGGGGGACCCAGCCGATGGCTCCTGGCTGAGCCTGGGAAAGCAGACCCAGCCCTGCAGGGAGGCGGCCGGCTGGAGTCAAAGGCCAGGGAGCCAGACTGGGTCTGGATCCCGAGCCCACTACTCGTTAGTTATGTGACCTTTAAAAGCCCCGTGAAAAGCAATCCTGTGACTGCTGCTCGTGTGTAAGCAGTGCATTAACCACTTTCCATATGTTTTCTCGGTTGATCCTTGTGACAAACCCAAGACACAGTCATTACTGGAATACTCATTTTACAGACCAGAGGCTGAGAAAGTGCACTCAGCTCCCAAGTGGTAATCCACCCCAAGCCTGCCTGCCCCACCCCCACCCCCAGCTGCAAGTGGCTCTCTGAACCTCCGCTTTACCAACCGTAAAATGGGGTTGTATTGAATGTCTTAATTAATGTATGTGGCAAATGAAATAACATGCAAAGCACCCACCTCCCTGTCTGGTACTAAGAATTTGGGAAATGTTAGCTCCTTTAACAACTCTGATCCCTGCTGTACTATGGAGAGCACCGGACCAGGAGCCCAGGGATGGGGTCCCACCTCAGCATTCTTTCACGGAGCAGTTTGGACAAAGTGCTGCTTCTTCATCCAGGTGGAGGTGGGAGATGATCTCATCCGCCAGGTTACAGCGCAAGGCGGTACAGGAGTCCAGCCCTGTTAGTCACAGGGCGGGTCTCCCGCCCCCTCCGTCCCTGATGCAGCTAACAGGGCACATAGTTATCCTGGGCCGTGCCTTTGATCCAGGTGAATGCCTTGAGAATTAGTTGCCATTGTCTTCTTCCTGGCTAGCAATACCTCCATCTTTTTCATTTTGGGGGGAGACTTTTTCAAACGCTAGCATCACTTTGATTCCATTGCTTTCCCCTTTACACTCAACCTATTTGTTGTTCTCTATATATTTAGCGATCTCCTGTCTGCCGGTGGATACTGCAGGCATCAAGATAAACGTCTTGCGCTGGTGGGCACTGATTTTCTAGAATGCCATTCTGGGGACAGCCAGGCTCTGCTCTGCAGGGCCTCAGAGTGGATCCTTGTCCCCGAGGCCAGCCCCACCCCCCAATCCTAGACACACAGACTTCCCTGTGGGGTGGGTTTCCTTTTCCACCCCTCACACCAACCACCACTTCCACTTCCCCTCTGCCCACCCCCTGGGACCTGTCAGGAGAGCCGCCCTCCTTAACCCCAGCCGCATCAGAAGGCTTCTTGCAAGACCTAACATGCTTCCTCGTGACCCGGGGTACCAAAACCAAGTCTTCCGCCGAAGTCCCAGCACCTCATCCACGACACCCCCCAACACTACATTCTCCCAGAGTGATGACCGCCCCAAGCTATGTATCCTGTGCTTGAACTTGCCTTCATTTCTTTCTCAGCCCACCCACAAAGGACAGGCAGGGCAGGAAGCAATCCCATTTTATAGATGTGGAAACTGAGGCCCAGAGAAGTGAGCCGATTTGGTTCCAAGTTCTTCTCAGCCAGGAAGAACAAAGCATCAGGGCACCAGAGGGCTCTGGCTCTGAAGGAGTCCGGAGCTCTTCACCTTCCTCTCTGTCTGCAGGCTCCTACAGTGCTTCCTGCCAGCTGGTACTAAAAGGGTTCTTTCTCTGACACCTCATAGTTCCCCACAGCTGTGGAAACTGGCAGTGTAAAGCAGGTGTTAAGAACACAGACATGACTGTCCCAGCTTTTCCACGGGGGTACCCTTGAGGTACCTCGGCCTCAGTTTCCACCTCTTGAAAATAGGGCTAAAAACAGGATCTACCTTTGAAAAGAAAGAAAGGTGAGGGGCACCTGGGTGGCTCAGTTAGTTAAGCGTCTAAGTTCAGCTCCGGTCACGATCTTTCATGGTTTGTGAGTTCGAGCCCCACATCGGGCCCTCTGCAGTCAACACAGAGCCCACTTCGGATCCTCTGTCCCTCCCCTGCTCTCTCACTCTTTCTCTCTCTCAAAAATAAGTTAACGTTAAAAAAAAGAGATAAATAAAGGTGAAATGCACAGCCTCAGGCCTGGGATGAGTCTGTCACGAGAACCATCATCGATCTAGTGTCACATGTTCATGCCCAGTTCCCTCATTCTACCCTAAGCTCCACAAGGCAGAGCGTGACTATTCCTAGACCACTGTCTTCCAGCACCCAGCTAAGTGCCCGGCACATAGGAGACACTGAGTTCACATTTATGGGCTTAGTGGAAGCTTCCGGAAACAGGGGCTGAGTTCTCCCTGGGATAGACTAGGGGATGCCAGGCTGGAGGCAGCTGCCTGTCCTCTGTCATCTGGGGCTCTCCTTCCTTCTCCAGCAGGGAGGCCTCTGGGGCCTCTGCAGACTGGGCTCCAGGAACAGCATCTCCAGCTCATGAACTACCTCTTTGGGGAGGCACTTCTGTCTCTTCTAGAAACCCAGTCCGGAGCTTCCAATAAGGCCTTCAGCTCTGCTGCTTTTAAGTCAGATTCACTGGCCTTCTAGAGCAGCCTGTGCATCCTGGACCCCAGCTTTGGGAGGTGGGCTTGTTGCAGAAAGGGCTTGGGAAGCAATAACTCTGCCCCAAACCCAGCAATGCCCACACGTGCATGCGTATACAGACCCAGGCGTGCTTGTGCACACTCATGTTCACACGTGGAGGCATCCGTCCTGTGTGTTCACATGCACAGGGGCACGGGAGAGGGGTCAGAAAAGTCCTCCCAGCACCACGGTTTGTAGGCATTAGTGATGCTCTACGCCTCTAAGGTTCACGTTCTGGGTGTCTGTGCCCCTCACTGTCTGCATTCTAAGATTTAGAGGTTCAGGGCGCCCACCAGGCTGAAATGCTATTTGCAGTACGTGCTTGTGCAGAGGGCTGTTCCGGAGCCTGTGGGCTGAAAGCCTGGCTGAGGTTTCCTGGCTGACTGTATTCTTTCTTGAGGCTCGAGATATCCATCAGCTTAAGCTGCTAAGTAACTTAGCAATATGTCTGGAATTCCTCCCTGACGCGGGCAAACAGCTTCTGAAAGCAGGGCAGCTGGGGGCAGGGTGGTGGGGAGCCGGGGAGAGGGGGGTAAGAGGGAGGCCTGGGCAGGAAGCAGGACTGTTTCAGGGAAAGCCGGCTGAGGGCCCAGATGCAGGGGCAGCCGCCAGAGGAATGTAGCAACCCCCCCTCGCACCAACCACCCCTTCCACTTGGCTGAGTGACACTGAAGGTACAATAGAGGGACTTGGGGTTTGGGGACAGGAGGGGCAGTTATAATCCTGGCTCTGTGGCCAACACACTTGCATTTAAATAACGGAGACACGTTATTTAGTTTCTTTGGACCACAGCTTCCCTTTCTGAGAAATGTAAAGAATTCTAATCAAATTCCAGAAGTCTGGGTGGACTTTCCCTGACCATTCATGGATATTGGGCTCCCTGACCATGGCCTCTTGGAATTGAACCCTTTCCTTTTGATGATCTAGAGCAGGGTGTAACCTTCTCCTGAACTGGCCCACGGACACTGGCCCCGCGGCAGACATCCCAGAGGGTGCCTGCTGCTTCCCGTGGGGCCTGACCCGGATGCACCCATCTCTGTCTTCACCATATTTTGCCCTCTGCCACCCTGCCTTCACCACCCCCATTTCTGAGGGCCCCACTATCCCAGGTACAGTAGAGAAGAGTGAAGAATAAAGAGCACATTCTCTGGGAGCCAGAACTCCCAGGTTCAAATCCCTACCTGACACAACGTGGCTGTGTGACTTTAAGCTAGATACTTAACCTCTCTGAACCCCATCTTTACCTTATCTGTAAAATGGGAATAATAATAACATTACTTATCTCACAAAGCCCTTGGAATAGTGTCTGGCATATAGTGTCAGGAGTAGCAGCTGTTACCCACTTCTTCAGCGAGTCACCCCCAAATGGGAAGCCCCAGACCAGACTTAAGAGAAAGAAAGGAGGTTCTGACCAGACCCGTACCAGCAATGCGCACAAGGATGCTTCATCGTTCGGGGACTTCTCAGAAGGCCTGCGGCTCTGGGAGATGAGAGGCCAGAGGAGGCGCATCCGTAGCCCCAAACCTCTGACTCTGATCCAGGAAACAGGAGACCAGAGTGTCCTCTCCCCGTCCACACGGCGGGCTGTGCTGCCTCCTTTCCGCACCACCCCAGCCCCTCACCTCCAGAACTTGTCTCCAGCAAAGATGTAGGTCTTCTTGTTCTTGCTCCAGTTAAAGGCAGCATCTACACGTTGGACATCGGGAGGCAGCCCCAGGCTGGTCAGCGGCTTAGGGTACCCTCGCTCCAGGGTGCTGGCTGAATACACCCAGTATTCATTCCCTGGGGCAGAAGCACAGCGCGTGTTGGTGACCGGTGCAGCAATCCCCCGGTCTGGCCTGTCCCGCCCTCCCTCTGTCTGCCGGGGCCTCACCGTGGCCATTGTCCCATTCTCATCAGGGACACGAAGTCCTGCTCACTTCTGGCTCAGTGCCCAGAATCCAGACTCACATATACGGTTTCACAAATTGCACAGAAGTAGGGGGGCCCAGGAGGTGAGTGAGGTGAGGGCGGTGCGTCCCTGGCTCCCTCGCATGCTAAGCCACGTATGCTACGTGCCACGCTTGCCGTGATGACCTTTTCCCAATATCACGTCACAGCCCGCGGTCACTCTGGGACGGAGCAGATGGGGAGCTGGCTGGCGGAACGCATACCCTCGGGCCGCCAAGCCTTCAGCTCTCCAGGAAACAGTCCCTGTGGTCATCCCTCGGACCAGGACAGTGTCTTATCAGTTCTCCCTCCTCTTTAGAGCCTTATGGCATTTCCTCCTGCAGCCTGCTTTTCTGGTCCCACCCCCCCACCGCCACCCCGCTAGCCTGTGGGCTCCGCAAGGGCCAGGGCTGCATCCCTGGCACACGGTAGGTTCAGATGATGTTGAAGGAGCAAGGTTAGCCATGTGACCCGACCCTGAGAACGTTTCCCACTGACAGAGACTCTGCATCCTACTGTTTGCTCAGAAGTTTGCTTTCAAGGAATTCGTCCTGAAATCCATGGAAAATACACGTATTCTCTTGAAATACATTTTAAATGTTAGAAATGCAATCACCTTCTACAAACTTCTAACTAGAACAGTCGTCCGCCAAAGGCTCTAGCATTAGAAAAGCACTGGAGACACCAGCGCTACTCTGCAATTTCCCTTCTAGAAAATGCATCCGAAGGATTGGAAGTTAAAAGGTAATGAAATGTCCACACTGTGGGCTAACGCTATTTGACGCTGGGTGTCTGAGCCAATCTCCCGGATGAATCCCATGCTCTTGGAAGTCATGGTTGGAAGAACGGACCCATAAAAGAGAGGGAGCGGCCACAGGTGCAGAGCCCCGTGGAGCCGAGGGTGAGGCAGGGCCCTTCCCACGCACCTGCAAAGAACACAGCCTTCTCCTCCTGCGGGGCCTCGTACACAGCGTCGATCTTTTCCGGGAGCTCAGGCCAGAATGTGGCCACCAGCAGAGGCCCCATGGGCTTGGTACCGGGTGTCACTGTTCGCCAAATGAACCTGGATTTGGGGCAGGGGACACAGGAAAGCACCCTTTGAGTCGCTCTACAGCGACTACCGCATGTACTCTTACCTCCCCAAGCCCACTCAAAAACTTCCTGGCGTTGATGCCCTTGGAGAGGGAGGCAAGATCAAAAGGAAGGCTGGGGAAGACTCCCTCTGCAAGATGCCAGGGCAGAGGAGCCTCTTTTTTGTTCCCTGTCTTGCTCCTTCCTCCAGGAAGCCCTCCCTAACTACCTCTGTCCATACCATATTCTTCCTCCTCTGAATCTCTCAAAATCATCAACAATGGGTGCCTGGAATAGTAGTTTTCTTGTTTTTTTTTTTCCTTTAATGTCATATATCCTTTACTAGATCAGAAGCCAATTGAGGCAGGGGCTGATGGTACTCACAGCATTTCCTGAATTGAAAGGGAAATGAACTCAGGCACGTGACAAGAGGGAGAACTATTATTTTTGAAGGGCCAACTAAGTGCCAAACATGTTGTGTGTCTTGTAAAATGA
This sequence comes from Proteles cristata cristata, assembly GCA_017311185.1. Lineage (NCBI taxonomy): Eukaryota > Metazoa > Chordata > Mammalia > Carnivora > Hyaenidae > Proteles > Proteles cristata. Next base: position 1,380,649 of record JAESUZ010003819.1, read on the forward strand.
ACTCTTCACAATATCACAAGATCGCATGCACTCTTGGTGGCTTACCAGCCTCTGTTACCCAGTTATTTCCCTACCATCCTTCCTCACACAGTTCCCATATTCATGACCCAAGCTTGCCGGACCCAAACCCCATTCTGATGAGCTTAAGCCACTGGTCTCAAAGTGTGATCCCCAGACCAGCCGCAGGAACATCATCTGGAAACTGGGAACCACAAATTACCGGGTCCCCCTCGAAACCTGTGGGCCACATTCTCTGGGCTTAGCGCCCAGCAACCTGTTTTAACAAGCCTTCCCGATGATCTGAACAGGTGCCAGCGTTCGAGAACCACTGGTCTCAGCCTATCAGAGCTTAGAATTTCCTGGCAATTATTATCGATTCAGTAGTTGCTGTATGATTCACATGAGCCCAACAAGACTGAACGGACAGACTTGTATTTCATATCTGGGGACTCCTCTCTCTCTCTCTCTCTTGCTGGATGTGGGCAAGGAAGCCCGCAGCGACCACTGCCATGGGCAGCCATTGTGTGACCATGAAGGACCCAGCCTTGAGATGAAATCAATGCGGAGGATGGCCGTGGAGAAAGCGATCACTGAGTTCTGCCCCTGAAGGCAGCCCTACCCTTGGACTTCATACCACGCGGGGGCAATTTCTCTCCGTTGTCTGAACCGGCTTGCGTTGGGATTCTGTTACTTGCAGCATGAACATCCTGCTGCAGGAAGGCACCAGGAGCCTTGTTGGGCAAATGAGGCTGAGAGATTATGGTATCACCAGAAATCGAATCCCGACCTGACTCCCAAGTTTGAGTTTAATGATCTTGCACTGTGACCTTTCTCAACTTGGCAGTACCTACCACCAATTCCTGCATGTGAAATATTTATCGATTAATTCAACGAACCCATTAAACACTCACTGACTTCCTTTTGAAAGTGTGCGGTGTCACGCCAGGGACGGCTCCAAACCCGGGCCTGGGCTCTGCGCCCTTTCCTAGGTCCACACTCCTCAGATCCCAATGTGTGGTCAGGGATTCCTTAGTGGGAAGTGCTCCAGGCTAAGGACAGTGCCGGGCAGTGGGGGACCCCTGATTCGCCTCTTCCCCATCCCCAGAACGGGGACTGCAGGGAAGCACTCACATCTCTTGTTACACACTCTGGTTCGGGCATTCAAGGCCTGATGGTACCTGACTACTCACTGCATTCTGAAGCTCAGCTCCCTATTGGCCAGAAGAATCTGCAAAAAGCAGGGCATCTGCGCTCACCCCTCCCCATGCCAGCCCTTAGCCCAGTGCCTGGACCGTAAGAGTAGGTGCTTCACAGAAGTTCAGGGAACATCTTCCAGCCTCATCAGGCTCTCTGTCCCTCCCCCTGCAAGCCAGGAATTCTCACATCTTTGCAGCTTCCCTCCCACAGCTCCCCCGACCCAAGCACCCTCCCAAACTGTCAGCCCATCATTGCCACCCGATCTGCTTCTCTTTTACAGGCTCCCACTCAAGCACGGCTTCCTTTTCAGAGCCTTCCCTGATGCACAGGTGTCCATGCAACCCTTTTTCAACTGTTTCTGAAATTCTCTCTCTTTCACTCAAATATGGACGGCTGTCAGTCGCTGTCAGCTCTCTGTTTCCCAGATCAGACCGCTGCTGCTGTCACTTCACTGTGCATAAGGATATTAGGGAAATTTGCAAAAATACAAATGCCTAGGGGCTCAGAGATTTCAATCAAGGGGCCTGGGGGCAGGTGCCGAAACTCACATTCCTAACATTCCTACCCTAGGGGCCTCTGGTATAGGAAACCCATGGACTTCTCTTTGAGAACTCTGATCCAGGCTCCAAGCACACCGTCTCCCACCCCCACTCCTAAGGCACAGTGGTTGGCACGGTCGATGCCACGTAATCAGGTGCTGGTAACACTAGCTGGTACGATCAAATACACTTACCCTGCATCAGGCATTACACTAAGCACTAAGCTCGTCTAATCCCTACAACAACCCCATGAGATAGGTTAGAATACTAGTCCCATTTTATAGATGAGGAAATTGAGGTACAATGGAGACACATAATTAAGTTGCCTATAATCATGCAACCAGTAAGGGGCAGATCCAGGATTCCAACCCAGGGAATCTGGCTCCAAAGCTCATTCTGTCACCTACCACATTCTATGGATGGATGGATGGATGGATGATGACAGACTGGTAATAGATATGGGCAGACAGATGAATGACGGATGGGTGTATGCACATATGTATGTATGTACAGATGGATGATGGAAGACCCTTTAATGCAGTCCTAGATACTGACTGCTATTCTCCAGGAGGACTAGGGCAGCTGAGTGAATGTCAACTCTTGATCAATTGGGTGGAGGCCTTTATTTATAGCATAAAGGATACCACCTCTCCCCTGTGGTTACTTGTTCCCCATAGAGAAAATGATCTGACTATTTGAGGTCAAAGCCATTCCAGGAGAAAGCCTGTGGGAGCCTAGATTATTGTTTCCAATTCTTCCCTCCACCCCTATTTCAGAATTACACATCCATGTGCGTTTGCCATGTGACCTCACAGCACCACCCTCTTGGGTGTTGGGTTTGACCATGTGATTTGCTTCAGTCAATGGAACATTCTCAGACATGATGCGAGTGGAGGCTTTACATATGCTTGTGTGGTTTGATTTGGCCTCTTGTGTTTGTCATCTGCCACAAGCAGCTGCTAATCCCGGGAGAATGAGTGACATGCAGAACATACCCGAACCCAAACCACAGCCCAAAGCCAAGACCCCTGGCAGACCCACAGACTAGGAAAGAGCAGAAGGAATGGCCATTGCGGGAAGCCACGGACACCTAGAAGGCTGTCCGATACACAGGACAGCTGTCTATGTGGGCCGTCCTGGGAAGCAAGGGCTGAGGGTACAAAGGTAACGGGGAGTGGACAGAGGGCAAGGACCAAGAAACACGCTCCTGCACTCACCTGTCCTTGAAGAAGAAAATCTCCCCACGGATCTGAGAGATGCCATCAAAGACAATGTCCTGTTTGCAGATCTCAGGAGTGATGGGTCCCAGCGTCGGGGTGGGGCCGGTGCCAGTGTCAATGTCAGGGGAGGCCCCTGGAGGAGGAGGTAAGCTCAGACTCTCCCCGGCTCCAGGGGCTCTCCCTCCCCACCAGGCCTGAGCCCCCAGGGCTGCCCACCCAACCTGCTAAGGGTCAGAAGAAATAGTATCCTGGCCCTGGAGTGAGGCCGGGTAAGACACAGAGATGAGCCTGGATGCGGCAGGAGGTCAGTAAAGAGAGACCAGGATCCTGACCAGCTGGTTAGTACTTTATAAAAGCTTTTCACCAACATGGCCCGAACCAGTCTTCACCACACCCCTGGCCGTTATTACTCCCATTTTACAGATCGGGAAACTGAGGCCCAGAAAGGGTGAGTGACTTGCCCAAGGATTCAAACCCAAAGGTCAGGTTCTGAAGCCCGAAAGAGAGTTAAGGCCAACAGCAGCCCCCAAGGTGTCCAGCACCGGGGGTATGGAACTTTCTCAAGGATTTGTCCCTTTGCTCCTCGTGGCAATTGGCCAGTTTAGAGATGAGGACACTGAGTCCAGGGAGGTAAAGACCCGCTCCATCTCTTGCTGCTGGGGAAGGGCAGATGCATTTGAACTTGGAGTCTCTCCCTCAACCTGGTATTCTTTCCCAAACTTGTGTGCCCCAGCTCTGTCTTCTACTACTTTGACTTGGTCCAGGCACCACCAAGACCATTTTGTGCTTTTTTTTTTTTTCTTAAGGGACCTACTCCAGCCTCATCATAAGTATTCATAAATAAATCACTGTTTTCCAGCTCTGGTTGAATTATGCCTATTACACATCAAGATAAAAGAATGGGGTATGAAAACCAGACACTTTCGCACCCCTCCTCCCACATCATCAGGGTCTTCCAGAGGCTGGGCCACTCTGCCCTGTATTTAGCTCCTTCTGGATTCTAAACCTAACTTGGTTGCTTTCATGGTGACCCCGGGCCAAAAGGGTTACCTTCCTCAGGCCTTCGTTTACTCACTTAGAAAATAGAGAGTCAGTTTCTCCCCTGCCTACCGCCCCGAGTGGCTCTGGGGAGCCCAGAGGGAATGAATACTGGTGTTGTTAGGAAAGGAGAGGGACTATCCAGGGGTCCCCTGGGGGGGTTGCTCTGATACTCCCAGAACTGATCAACGCTCCTGTCTCCTGGTTTTAGCCTCCTGCAGTCCTGGAGAGATGGGACCTTGCTGGTCCCCAAGCCCTGGCCTCCATCCAGGGCTGCACGACCTCCCCAGACCCGTCCTGAGGCCCCCACACGGAGGGTTACCGTAGAGCTCTTGAATGCCCTTGATGTCGTCGTGGGACAGGCGGAAGTTCTTGGTGTAGGTGTAAATGGGAGCCATCAGGGCCCCGGGGTCCTGGGAGTGCTCCAGCCCCATCGCATGGCCAAACTCATGGGCTGCAACCAGGAACAAGCTGTACCCTAAGGGGCAGAGAGACGAGGCGGGGAGGGGGGGGGAGAAGAGAGAGGATGGGGATGCTGAGGACATCCCCATGGTGCGGCCGAGAGCCTCGCAAGTGGCACGTATTGATCTTTCCTTCTCCCGAATATTCTGGGACTGAGATACTATGCCCATCGCTTTCAGGTCGGGTCAGCCAAAGTCCCTTTGTCCCTCCCCAGGGTGGGCGGCTGCTGTGTGCCATAAAGGAGAACAAGTTAGCGGCTGAAAACCCTCTACTTGGGGTCCCATTTGTTTAAGAAAAACCTTGCACTATAGGGTCTCGAAGAAGGAAGGGGGTGGGCTCACCAGTCCCGCCCCAGGGGAAGTCATAACCTTTCCCACTTGAAGAGGTTGCCCAGGCTCAGCCACAGACAGAGGGCGGGGGGCAGGCTGAATGGGGTCTCCCCGAAGGATGTGTCCAGGTCCTAAGCCTGAGCTTATGTGAAAGTAGCATCTTTGCAGTTAGGTTAAGATGTGAGTTAAAAGGAGATCATACAGGAGCAGGGCGGGCCCTCCATGCAGTGTGACCAGTGCCCTTGTAAGAGAAGACACACAGAAGGCCACGTAAAAACAGAGGCAGAGATTGGTGCCACGCAGCCTTCAGAGGGAACGTGGCCATACCAATGCCTTGATTTCAGACTCAGAGAGAAGAAATTTCTGTTCTTTTAAGACACCCAGTTTGTGGCACTTTGTTGCGACAGTCCTAATGCCACGCCAGCTCTGGGGTCCTTAGCCATTCCAGCAGACGGAGGATCCACCTTTACACAGAGGCTGGAGCAGAGCGAGTAATATCAGGGTATGTCCCAGCGTGGCACTGGGAGGGGTTAAGGAAACGTCTTTTGGCCAGGCTCCGGCGGTTAGCCATTACCCAAACTCTACCCCCTTGTGAGTAAAGAAGAAAAAAAAAGGTAACATAAAAAGAGGCTGATCTGATTCTGGCCAGTCCTGGACCAGACCTCTCATCCGGCCACCTGGTGTCACCAGGGAGCTTTAAGACCAGTGCACTGGGGGGCGCCTGGGGGCTCAGTCGGTTAAGCTCAGGTCATGAACTTGTAGTTCGTCAGTTCAAGCCCCACATCGGGCTCTGTGCTGACAGCTCAGAGCCTGGAGCCTGTTTCAGATTCTGTGTCTCCTTCTCTCTCTGTTTCTTCCCTGCTTGCATTCTGTCTCTCGCTCTCTCTCAAGAATAAACATTTTAAAAAAGGAAAAGGAAAAAGAGCAATGCACTGGGCCCTGCAGATTAGAGTGGGCTCAGTGGCCCCAAACACCTTGCTCACTGCACTGACCACATAGTAAGGTCATGGCCTATCCCCTGGTCATGCTCTCGCCCCAGCCTGTGAGCCCTGGAGGGCAGAGAGCTGTCTTGGGTGCTATGTTCTCAGCACTCAGCACTACCAAGGTTCCCTCCAATCCATTCACGACTTGGCAAAAGATGGTGCCAATGGGGCATAGAGAGCTCTGGAGAGTCTCTCGTGCTGCGTGGAAGGTGGTGTTGGAGAAGAATGAGGCTACTCCTGTTTTCCTCTCTCTTCCTGCCCACCCAGCTCCTCACAGGCAGCTCTCCACTGGAGGGGAATTGATTGCCTCGGAGTGGAATCATTCTCTGGAACCGGTACCCCGTGCTCAGCACTAAGACGTTTTGGGTAGTCACGGCCTCACCTGGACAGGTGGTCAAGGTGGAAGGGAAGAGCCCCATCTCCCTGGATAGGCAGGGCCTCAGCCACAGTGGAGCATCTATCAGCACAGGTGGGTGTCTGGGAGGTGGCGTGGATGCCAGAGGTGGGTGGGGGCCCGGGAAGGTTTCCAGTGCGGGGCGGGGCGGCATCTGGTGTTTCCACCCGACAGACAGGACGCCGTACCTTGGTCAGGACAGAAGCCCCACTTGCGGTCATCGTCATAGTTGGCTGTGGTCGCGCACCACATCTTCCCATCGCTGCGGCCCGCGCTCGTGCAGCTCTCGTGCTTGTTGCCCAGGAAGGTGAAGGGGAAGACGCAGGGGGCACCCTCCGAGTTCCCGCCAACAGTGGACATGGCTGTGGAGTGAGGGACATGGCTGTGGAGTCGGGGGGCCGTAAGGCACCCGAGGCCACCACTGGGGAACCACACGAGGTGGACGTGAACAAATCACGCTTGCGGAGCCCTCGCTTTGGCCCTGGGCACTGGAGCAAGCACTTCTCCACAGCTCTGTGCAGTGGGAACCGTGAGGTATCCCATTTCACGGATGGGAAATTGGAGCTCAGAGAAACGAAGAAACTTGCCTGAGCAGAGACTGCTCTAAGCGTCAGGGCTAAGATTCAAACCCACGCAGCCAGATTCCAGAGCTTTAATTAGCCTCCCGTGGATGGGGCTAGAGGGCACCAGAGGCAAAGGGGGCTGGGCAGAGCCAGCGGGACCAACATAGATGGCGAGCTGCACCACGCGGGGTCCTGTGGAAGACCCACCTGTGTCTCCTGCGGGAGGCAGGGGCTCAGCAAAAATCAGGGAGGGAGGGGGAGGGAGGGAGGGAAAAAGGAGGAAGGGAGGGGCGCTGATAGGTTTTCTGTCATCAGAGGCGGCGACACCCACCTGTCTCGGGGCAGAAGCCATACTTCTTGTCTCGGTCGTAGTCGTCCGTGGTGCCGCACCAGCGGTAGCCGTCGGTGCGGCCCTCGGTGGTACAGCTGTCGTAGGACGTTCCCTGGAAGCGAAACGGGAACTTGCAGGGCTGTCCGTCAGCGTTGCCGCCCATGGTGAACAGAGCTGGGGGTGAAGGAGAGACGGAGAGGGCGTGAGTGTGAGAGGCCACCCCCCGCCGACCTGGGAATGAGCTCGGTCCCTGCGTGGGCACTGGGCTGGCTGGGCGCCAACCTGCCAGTTCACACCAGTGAGGCTGCAGCATCGTTAAAGACTAAAAACCGTCTATGCCGGTTGGTAAGCTGCTGCTTCTCTGGGCCCCTGGAAGGTGCTCCCGCCTCCCCAGCCAACTGGATCCCTCCCCTGACCTGATGGGCCACCTCCCCTCCTCCCAGCAATGAAATGGTTAAAACCTGGCACACAGCGTGGGGCCTCCAGAGCCCTGCCCCGCCCCGACCCCAAGGTGACTGTCCACTCCGCCTGTTCCGAGCCCAAGTCCATGGAGATGGCTAAATAGATCCCCCGTGGGTTTTTGGCAGGATCACAAATCTTTCCATTCGAGAGAGGGGAAAACTGAGGTTCTGGGAAGGCTGGTGTTCTGCAACTGCTCATGGTCACCTCTCTCTTGCTCAGCCTTTGCTGCACGCACGCGCACACACACAGAAAGCTTCACCTCCCTTTCAAGCCCAGGCGCTTTCCTGCCCTGCCCTGCTCTGGTCTCTGTAGGAGAGAGAGGAAGAGAGGAGGGGGTGGATGGAAGGGAGATGGTGTCTCCAGATATCTTTTCATATGCGCTCCGAGCTCGCACTCTGACCTCCCCGAGACAGAGGCTATATGCCTGGAGAATGTGGGGAGAGTGGGATTCAGAGTCCGGGCTTGTCCGTCTTGGGCTTTTCCCCTGATCCCCCGATGCCTTCATCCACCCCCAAGCTGCAAAATGGTGTGTCTCTGGAATTGCCAACTAGCAAAACCACAAGTGCGTAACAAGGACCATCTGTGCACGGTGGCGCCAGAGGTGACCTCATCAGCCCCCGTTAACTCCACCATGACCAAACTGGGGGCCAGGGACCACAGGATCACCACCCCATATCCTCATTACTCCCCTCTCCCCAACCGAGAGACCTTCCCCCGCCACGCCAGAAACAATGAGACCAAGGGAAGAGCCACAACTGAAGCCAGATGCCTTGGTGGCTTCAGAGAGGGAAAGGCCAAGCGTTAACCTTGAGGTAGGCCAGCCTCTGTCTCTGGTCTCCCAACAGCTGCATTATCTACCACCCAGGAAGCCCCCATCTCCTTTCGGATCCTGTCCCCAACAAGGATGAAGAGAAGCAGTCATTGACTCAGAAGTCAGGAGGGGCTGAGTAACCAGAACTTCTACCCCAAGACCGACCACGTGCATGTTGTACGTACTTGCATCTGGCTCAAGACCAAGGAAATGGCTAACGTCCGATGCAGGGAAAAACCAAACTTATGAATTACAGCTGTTTCCACTTCCATGATCAAGGCATTCTGTTCTAATCACAGGCACTGACACATGGCAAGGTTATCTCTGCTTGAATCCCCACTGGGAAATGCCAGAGACAGAAAGTGTCTTTGTTTAAAAATTTGACTTACTAATGGTCAATAACTTGAACTCTTACTTAATACAAAGTATCGCGTGAGCTTTGGTATTAAAAGTGTAAACAGGAACACCGTTAACTAGCTCTTTGTTTCTTTCCCTCTGTTAAGATGTCTGGTGTGCCATTGCAATGGGGTCAGAGAGATTCACAAACACGTTGAAATTACAGCCAAGAAGTCAGAGGCATATATATATATAGAGAGAGAGAGAGATCAAAAAGACTTCATGGGATGGGGAAGAAGCAGGTATTAAAACAATTAAGTTTTGCGTTTTCTCCCATTTTTCTTCCAGTTTTCTGGGCTTTTGATCTCCAGATCACTAAGATGATGTAATCTAGAATGAAGATGTACAGGGGCGCCTGGGGGTGTTCAGTCAGTTAAGCATCTGACTTCAGCTCAGGTCGTGATCTCACGGTTCGTGACTTCGAGCCCCACATCGGGCTCTGTGCTGACAGCTCAGAGCCTGGGGCCTCCTTTGGCTTCTTTATCTCCCTCTCTCTCTGATCCTCTCCAGCTAGTGCACGCGCTCTCTCTCTCTCTCTCAAAAATAAATAAAGATTTAAAAATTTTAGAATGAAAACGTATACACTGTCTTTTGATGACTTCTAGTCATGAAGTATGTCTCATCGTGAAGGATCTATTTAAAAAGGATTGAGTGTGTTATGTCCATACCCTTAACCCTTAAGGAAACTCCCTGCTCTACATGGTTTCAAAACATCTGAAAATTTTGTCTCCAACGTCGACAAAAAACACAAAGATACTGAATCAAGCCTAATGCCTTTGCCGAGACACAGAGTTGCAGACACAAGAAAGGAAAGACAGAGATCCAGAGAGGCAGATGGAACAGCCAAACCCCTCCCCCCTCCCCCCTCCCCCCACCACACACACACACACACACACACACACACACACACACGCTGGAAGAGTCAGCTTCAGAACCGGGAACGATGGCTGAAATTCCCAGGCCTGTGTCCCCAAGCCAGGTTGGGTACCGGTGTCTGAGCCTCGCCTTCGAATCCTGCTGTGAGGCTTCCGACCCATCCCCCAGCCTCTACCTGCATCCTTAGATTCCCCAGTTTTGGCCAGGAAACCACTGGGCATCTTAGTAATTCTAAATTCCTTCCCATGCACATTAGAAAAACAAAATGAGCCCATCACACCCGTGATTTCACACACAGTTTTGCTAATGGCCAAACAAAACAACTGATTCACTGAAAGTGTGGTGTAAAGAATTGTGCAGATGAGAAGGACACGGCAATGGCTCAGATGAGGGTTAGGGTTAGGGTGAGCCATTGAGGACGGGAGGGCCTGAGTGAATGAAGCGGGGCGCACTGGCCGACTGGCAGCGTTGGGTTTGCAGGGCATGCGGCACAGGCGGGGAGCGGGGAGCCCGGGAAGGAGGAGCCTGTGGGGAAACACTGGGGCCAGGTGGACGCTCACCTTCGTGGGGGCAGAAGCCGTATTTGCCATCCTTTTCGAAGTTATAGGTGGTGGAGCACCAGAGGAAGCCGTCGCTGCGGCCTGTGTCCGTGCAGCTGTTGTATTCCTTGCCGTTGAAGAGGAAGGGGAACTTGCAGAACTCCCCGTCGGCGTTCCCGTACTTCACACGGACCACTGAGGGCAGCGCGAGGTGCAGTGTGAGCCCCTCCAGGCCCTTCTTTGGAGACCAGGATTCTGACTCGCCTGGCTATGGGACTCCCTCCCCCCGCCGTCTCTCGGGTCCCATCAGAGCAGATGGAGGAGGGCACGGTTGCCCCCAGGGAAGCCACAGTGCTTGCTGCCAGGGCCACAGAGGCACACAGAGGCCCGGAGAGGAGACCTGGACGTGCGGACGTCCACTCTCTTACCTTGCCCTTCCCCTAGGGTCCACAGCTCATCGTCGTCAAAGTGGGAGTCTCCCCCGACGCCGGGGCCCGGGGCGAATGCATGAGCCAGGAGCCCGTCCTTGCCATCGAAGGGGTATCCATCTCCATGCTCTGCAATACACCGGGTCTCAGCTTCTAGCTGGCCCTGCCACTCCCAGCCACAGCCCAGCCCGAGGTCTTGTAGCTGACCTCGCAGCGTGCCCTTCCCTGGACGGTTATCCAGCACGGGGAGCACAGCATCTCAGTAGGGAGCTGCTAACGTGATTGTTACCATCTTACAGTCTTCACTACCCCCTCCGGTCTCTATCGTCGCCGGTATCTCTACCGTTGACCTTCACTCATGAGGTTATAACCCCTCACAGACTAACACGCCACACCAGCGTCCTCACCACTCAGTCTCACTGTGCCCACATCCACACCATAGTCTACCTCACCTAGCCCACACTCACTGCCATTTCAGCCCCAGCGCTTACGCTCAAGTCATACCATCACCGATATCCACACCATCCACCCCCATGCCTACCTGGCCGCCCACGTCCACACCACCCACCCCCATGTCAACACCGTTGCTAGTGCCTGTGCCATTTACCCACATCGCAATACCACTCACGACGTCCACACTGCCCACCTTCACGTCTACACTACTGCCAGTGTTCACATCGCCGACCCACGTGGCGTCCTTGATCCCAGGTTCTAGTGCGCTTACTTTCGAGTCTACACTGCTCCACTGTTTCTGAGCCACCCTCACATCCGGAGCTCCTCAGGGTCGCCCCAGCATTAGCCAACAGAACTTTCTGTGATGATGGGGACATTCTTGGTGCTGTTCAGTTCAATAGCCACTCTTCTCATGTGGCCACTACGCACTTGAAATGTTGCCAGTGTGACTGAGGAACTGAATTGTAAGTTTTATTTAAATTTAAATGGCCCTACATACCTAGGGGCCACCATGTTGGGCGGTGCATGTGGACCACTTGCCATCAGGATTTCACTGCCTCCAGGGTATACACCCCATCATGTCACCTGCCGCCACGTCAATGTGGCTCTCCAGTGTCTCCATCTTCTAGTCTCCTGTCTAGGCTATGCTCAGGACCCCTGTGCCCCTCTAACAGCCAGACCGCCCACTGGTCTCCACACTGGCCCTCTGCTGACCCCCCTTCTGCCTACCCCAGCGGCCAAAGTTGATCATGATGTCAGCCTCTCCATCGTGGATGCGAGAAAACCTTAGCGGGGTTACGTCACTCCAGACTTGGAAGGCACGAGCAAAGGCATCATCCACTGTCTCAGGGTCCAGATCAGGCGTGTAGCCAATGATCCTGGAGGAGACAGAAACACGTGTGAGCGTGCCTGTGTGTACAAAGGAATGTGAGGGGGCACACGCACACGAGCATGTACATATAGGTACAAGCGTGTACATGCAATTGTGTGTGTGACCATGCCTGAATGGTGTGTGTGAATGTGTGTGCATGAGTACAGGGGTGCGAATGTGTGCCTAAGCCCGTGACGGGTGCATAGGCTTCGGCATGCACGTATGAGTATGCGTGAGCGTGTATGCACGGGCAGGTATATGTGTGGGTGCATGTTAAGCAGAGCTTACCGGGAGAACAGCCTACCCAGAATGCCTTGAGGGTCCGTGGAGCCCTAGACCCGCCCATACCTCCATGCCCTGGGTCTCATTCCTCACCTCTGGCTGGTGGGCGAGGAGGCATGAATAGTGCATTAAGGGGCACAGAGCAGAGACCTCACCCTTGGAATCGTGCACGAGCCCCACAGAGCAGAGTTCTCAGCCCAGTTAACAATTACTTATAACAACTCTATAATATCATATACAAATCAAGTAGCAATCAATCGTCAAATTCCCTCCACCTGCTCCAAATTCCCTCTAACTAATAATAATAGCGTGTTATCGTAATAATAGTATATGTAAAGTAAGGAATGAAGAACATTCATTACGCTCTTACCGTATGCTGCATGCTGAGAAATCCCTTTATTTGTGACCAAGCTTAGTTCCCAACAACCTATTAGGAAGGTTGTGTTTTAGCCCCATTTTGTAGACCGGAAAGCCAAGGCTCAGAGCACAAGAAACTAAGTTGCCTGATGGCCCAAGGCTATGAGTAAGTGCAAGATTCAAGCTCTGGTCCATCTGACTCCATTTCCCAAGAATTCCACGCTCTCACTGGATACCCCCTGGGTCCCCAGGGAGGGAGAAGCAAGGCCCGGAGACCCAGTGTCCCCACAGCCCCGGGGCCCCGCCCTGGCACCTGTATGTGATCTGGTTCTTATCCCACTTGGGCTTGCGAGGGAAGAAGTTGTAGTTGGCCACATCAGGGTTGCCACAGCGTGGCTTCCGCATGGTCTCGATGGTGCTCTGGTCAAGGTCGCCCGTCTGGGGTAGCCCGAAGAACTTCTGCATCTTCTTCAGTGTGTCCTTCAGCACGAACAGGTTACAGCTCTCCTTGGGGCAGCCGTAGAAGGTGTTCAGATATTGCTGGAAGAAACGAACACCCGAAGTCAGGCAGCCACGTTACGATGGCACGTTGACCAAAGTAGTCAGGGATCCAACGAAACGGCATAGCATCCCAGGTTCCCACACTGGCTCTGTGACTCACTAGCTGAGTGACATAAAAGCTGTAAAGCACGACTTGGAGCACGAATTGAGTGCTTACTATATGCCCTATATAGGTACTGTTACAATCTCTGTCATGCAGATGAAGAAACTAAAGCACAGAGAGGTTAAGGAACTTGCCTAAGACCCCACAGCTCACAAATGGCAGAGTTGGATTTGGATCCAAGCAATCAGGCTCCTGAGTCCATGCTCGGAGCTGAAACTCTCTTCTTCCCTCCATCATTTCCTTTAATCCACCTAACCACAGATGACATAGACATTGTTTTTTCACTTTTTTTTTTTTTTTTTACAAGGAGTTTCAAGGCGTATGTGCAAAGACTCCAGCCGTAGCCAGACCTGGGTTCAAATCCTGGATCTGTCATTTCCAAAAGAGAAAACCGTCTTGTCTTTCAGGATCTGTACAGCTGGCTCTGCCCTGAGGCTTAAACCACACAGGCCCCTGGGGAGTTTCAGGGACCACCCAGCTCATTTATCTGTTCACCAAATATTTTTTGACTCCTACCATGTGCCAAGCCCTGTGCCAGTAGTATTGGGGATTAACCAGTGAATGCGACAGAGGCTTCTAGTCTCCAGGGTTCAAATCCCAGTGTGGGGAGCTTGATGGACCAGTCAGTGCAATCTTAAATTGTAAAGGGAGCCAAGAGACCTTATTACGGGGGCCCTGACCTTGTTTGGGGAGTAGTTAGGAAAGGGAAATAGAGTATAATAATAGTGATAATGAGAGTAATAACAGAGGTTTACCACATGCCAGGTACCCTTCAAGGTGTCCAGAATTACCTCCTCCTTAACCCTGAGACAGGTACCACTATGGTCTTGTCTGCAGAAGCAGGTGAGATCAAGAAGTTAAGTCACTTGCCCAGCAGACCTGTTGTTAGAGTCTCTCTGATGTGAGCCCATGCAGTCTAAGTGTAGAAGCTTCTCAAGCCTCCTACTGCATCGCCTCTGGGCAACAGAGGCTTCCCGGTGCTGTAGGAGGTGTGGGGACCCAGGAAGCTTGGTCAGTGCTCCAAAGCTCACCTTCACCCCCAACCAACAGCCACTTCATCAGGCCGGCTCCAGACCCTTGTAAAAAAGTAGCCCCCTAAAAATATAAGTTTTCCCAACCCACTTATCCAGTAGGGACAGAGGCCCATATGTAGGAAAAGGGGGTGGTGTTATCACAGCCCGAGAAGGGGTTCCTAGGGTGCCCAGAAGGTACAAAAGTCCTGTCCTGGGCAGGATGGGGGCCAGGGTGGAGGAGAATGAGATTGCTGGGGTAGCTGAAGCAATAAAGGGGCACACAGATATCTTGTAGGCTGGAAGGAACGTCTGGAGGGGTCCCCGGCCCCAGGCGCTCACAGGGTGAGAGAAGTGCCCCTCGGGTGCCCCCAGCCACCTTGTGTAAACCTTGTGTAACGTGTAAGGCTGCTGCAGTCGCTCTGTCGAAGAGGCCCTCCAGCCAGACAGTTCCTGCGCTGGCAAAACAATGTCTGAGCCACAGCTCAGAGCCCCGCCAGGAGGGAGGGCTGCTTGGCGGCTCTCTGGCCGCCTCCCGGGGCTCAGTCCGCCCCCGCCCCACGCGCCAGGCCCTCCTGCGCCAACCCCTCCCTGCGCCCTGGCCGGGCCAGATCTCTCCTCCCGTCCTCAACCCTCTTTGGGGAAGTTCGAGGAAACTTTCCGAGGTGCAACCCTTGACCTTCCTGACCAACTTGTCCACGAACCAGGTGAAGAGGACGTGCTCTCTGCTTCCCTCCTGCCCCAAATATCTGCGGAAAGATCCCCTCCAGGGCCTCTCCCCAGATGTGTGCCACAGGTTCCCAGATGTTGGCCAAACTCTGCTTCGCCCTGAGCTCCTATCCATATGTGTGCAAAAGTTAACCCAAACTGTGTGTCAAAGGACTCTCTTCCCAAAGTCCTCTGGGGGTTTGGAAAGATCCTCCATTTCCAAAAGAGATCCCTTTTAGGCCTTTGGCCAAAGGCCGCCGACGCCTGCCAAGGGCCTGATAGCCAACCCCCCAGAGGTGTCCAAACGTTGTTTACAAAGCTGCCCCCGTGCCAAATCCCCCAGATACTAGACAATGCCCCCGTTATTTACAAAAGGGGTCCCTTCCAGCTGTTTGCCGAAGCATTCCCTGCCCTGCCCCCGCTGGTTTCTCGCCCACCCCGCTGGGCCCTAAAAGTTGCCAAGTTGTTTAGCAGAGGCCTTCTCCAATTACCAAGGATCCCCCACGGTTTGCAAAAGAGATTCCCTCCTTCAGCAAGCCAAAGACCCCCCAAGTCGTTTCCTGAAGCTCCTCCCCATGCCCCGTGCCCACCGCGGGGTGGCTTTTTGGGAGACCCCCGCCTCCCCCATCCTCGGCCTCCGAAGTTTCCCTCTGAACTTGACTGCCGGCAACTCACCACAGCCAGCTCTTTGTCCGTTTTGGGGGCGACATCTCCAGGGAACTTGATGATGGGCGACGGCGCGGCGGCGGCGCGGCCCAACAGGCAGCCCAGGACGCAGAGCGCCCGCAGCGGGCCGGCGAGCGCGCCCCGGGGCCCTCGCGCCTCGGCCATCGCGCTCCCCGGCTGCGCGCGTCGCCCGGAGGTCGGCCGCTCGGTGCGTGCGGTCGCGCTGCCGCCTGGCTGGCGCCTGCTCCGCCGCGCGGCGCTCGGAGGGGCCGCTCGACTCGGTGGCCTCGGCGGCGCCCGGCTCAGCGGCGCATGACCCGGCCCCGCGCCCCAGCCCCGCGCCCCAGCCCCGCGCCGCCGCCCGCTCCCGCCGGCCCCGGCAGCCCCTTTGTACGTTTAAAGCCCCAGATGCGCAGCCTCCAGCCACCGCCGGAGGAAGTCTGGATGCAGCGGAAACAAGGGAGGGGGCCGCCGCCAGATGTGGCCTGCGCGCGGGGAGGGCGCGGGCTGGGCTGGGAGGGGGGCGCGCTCAGGCCCGGCCCTCTCCGCCCCACCCCTCCCCCACCCCCTGCTCGCCCTCCCCCTCTGGTCTCGTCTCTCCGCCTCCAGGCCCCGCCGCCAGCCGCTCCCGGCCTTCGGCGCGACCTCTCCACCCCACCCCCGTCCCGGCGCAAAGACTCAGGACCCCCTGCGGGGGAACATCTGGCGCGACCAGTCTAGACCCGTGACATCCCGAGGTGGGGGGGCGGCGGTTCTTGGAGGGACGCCCGGGGTGGGGGCGAGGGCAAGTCCGCCTTCAGTCCGAGATGGGGAGGAAGACTCGGCAACCTCTTCAGCGGCACTGAGACTGGCAGAGAAAGAGACTTGAGAACTTTAGAGATGAGGACGGAGAGCAGTGCCAGAGATGGACACACAAGGAAAGAGGCAGAGGGATGGAAGCAGAGAAGGTGGAGGAACCCTCCTTCCTCCCTCTCTCCCTTTCCTTTGGTTCTATTGCGAATATGTATGCATTTGCTTGGCCTCCGGCAGTGTGAGGGGTGCTAGAGGTCCCTACACATGCAAACACGGAGGAAAGTCACCCTCCTCTCTTGGGAAAGAGAATTAAGAGCTAAGGGGAACTCCAGCAACTAGCCGAGGTGGTCAAGGAGGGCTTCCTGGAAGAAGGGGCTTCTGAGCTAAGTCCTGACGAGCTGCCTCCAGAGACACAGGAGTGTTGGCTGGGGGCCTCGGTGTGAGGGCTGATTCAGGCACAGTCTAGGGACTGACACACAAAGGTCCGGAGATGGAAGACAGCAAGGAGCCCTAGAGAAGAAGGTCTGCCTTATCTTACAAAAGGGGGAGGGGCAGCAGGGACCAATTTAAAGAACAAAGTCAGGGCTGAATGGGTCAGGAACAGTGTGGGCTGAATGGGTCAGGAGCAGTCTGTCCCCGAGGGCCTTCGGAGGTCACGGTGATAAGTCTGGACTTTCTCTTGAGAACCGGAAAAGCCCCCACAGTTTGGGTCCCAGTGAGCCTCAGACATGCTCAGGCCTGCCCAGAGGCCGGTGTCCCTGCAGTCACTCCGAAGGGAGCCCCTTGAGAGGGACTTTGCCCCACACGGGGAAGCCTGATCCAGGGGGAGAAGTCCTGGCTATTTGGGGGAGGGTGAATCCGAGGGCAGTGGGGGAGGGGGGTTGCTTCTGGCTCTGCCCCATTTGTCACGAGTCCACGTCCACGTCCCCGCGGACAGCCAGGGAGCCAAGCTGGAGTGTGGAGAGCTGGGAAGATGGAAAAACTTGTCTCACTAAAGCGAGGCTTGCAAACCCGTGGCCTGTGGGCTGAATCCAGCCCGAACAGCATTTTGAAACTCGGGAAAACTTCATGTCAAAAAATCTGACTTTTCTGGGTTTTCTTTCCAAAAGTCCCGAAGCTCTGGCAATCCCGGGTGCCAAGTTTCACATGGCGCTACTTAGCAGCTGCCCGGTTGAGATGAGGCACGCAATTCGGTTTGCCGCAGGCCCCACCCGTCTCTGCTGCCTGGCGTGTGACTCAGCTCGGTTCTGCTCCTTTATGTCGCCTGCCCCATTCAAGGTTTAACCTTTTCCCAGAAGGCTCCGTAAGACACAGGGGCCTAAACAACATAGCTCTGGGGCTCCTCGATGCCTCTCATGACCTGTGTCGCTCTGGCATTCTGAGGGCACTGGGGTCCAGCCTAGGTGCTTGGTGCCCATTTAGAGATGACATCAGCTGTGGAAGCTGCTGCCGGTGAGAGAGACGGGGCAGTGCCCTGCAGCGACCAGGGCCCAAGGCATCCGGAGAGCACAGGCCGTCTCCAGTGGTAATGGCCTTGGGGGTGAGCACAGAAGACCCCTGGGGACCCCTTTCACTCTCTGCCCTAGGAACCCGTTGTGGTTATTTGACGGGTAGCCCCGGCTGGTGTGGTAGAACCACAAAATAAAAGCAACCAGACACACTCTGGCATGACAGCCTGCAAGATCTGCGGCTTTGCCAGTGCGGCGGCGTTTAGCCAATCCTAACGCAGGTGGTGTAAAGGGGCTGGCGGGGAGAACGGGGTCCCCCCAGAAGATGTGATCAGATTGTAACCTCCAATACCTGTAAACGAGACCTCCTTCTGAACCACAGTTCACCCTTCTAGGCAGATCTTTTCCCATAAATACAGGACAGCGCTGCACATGTTTTTTTCTCTTCTTTGCAATTCTCTTAACAGCGTTTACTTTTCTCTAGCTTTCCCTTCTTCACGAATGTAGTGTATAATACATGTAGCCCCAGCATAGTGTTAATCTACTATTTATATTGTTGCTAAACTTTTGGGTCAACAATAGGCTGTCAGTAGTTGAGTTTATTGGGTGGACCATAGTTAAAAGTCATACTGAGGCTTTTCAGCTGCGTGACGGGGGGTGGGGTGACCCTGCCTGTCCCCTGAGCTGTTCAAGAGTCAACGGTAGCTTCTGCAGATATAATCAAGGTGAGAGATCAGAAAGATACAGTTGCATGCCCAGAATTATCTGGAGCCACTGGACACTGGAGGGGGGGGGAGAAGGGGTTCTTCCTAGAGCCTTCAGAGGAGAGCATGGCCCTTGCCAGTGCTTTGCAATTCAACCTCTAAGCCTCCAGAACGGTGAGAGAATACAGTTTGGATGTTTTAAGGCCCTCAGTTTGTGCTACTTTGGTACAGCAACTCTAGAAAATCAATACAGGCTACAATTAGGAGACACCAGGTAGGGCATATGTTTCTGTCCTTCAGTCATTCACTTGGGAAAACTTTTAATGAGAGGGTTGCAGGTGTGGCATCAAGATAAAGGTTGTGTTGATGAAGATCAAAAACAACAGTGTGAGATACCGCACAGGGAGGTCGTGGCCTGCTTCCTCCCAAACTCCCTGTTCTCTCTTGTTTTTGGAAGCTGCCCCTTCATTTTTCTTTGGGGAACCTCTTCTCCCCAACTCTTGCTCCTCTATGAGGTCCGGTGGATGTGAACCTACCTTCCTGTTCCTGCGTCCCTGTGATCCAGGGCTGGCTAAAAAGTGGATTCAATACCACTGGCGGCGGGGATGGTTCAGAGATGGGCTCGTGAGTCCATTGGAGCTGATGAAAATGAATTCTGGAACTCTCACTGGAGGTATTTGAGATGCAGCCTACACTCAAAGCTATGAATGAAGTTGGTGTGATACAAAGGTGGGGGTGCCCTTATGGACAGAAGCTTTAAATTTTTTTTTAAAGTTTATTTATTTGAGAGAAAGAGAGCAGGAGAGAAGCAGAGAGAGAGAGCGAATCCACGCTGGCAGTGTGGAGCCTCATGTGGGGCTCAAACCCATGAACCATGAGGTCACCGACAGAGCCACACAGGCGCCCCAAGGACAGGGGCTTCCTGAGATGAAGCTTTACCAGGGGGAGCAGAAATGGGAACACTTATCTCCTCCTGCCGTCAGCCCCTGGATCCAGCCTTGCCTACAGCCGGACTTTTTTTGTTTGTGAGCTAATACATCCTCTCCTCCTAACTTTGGGCTTTGTTTCGTTTTGCTTAAGCCTGTTTGGCTTGAGTTTCCATTGCTTGTCAATGAACAGTCCTGACTGACCCGTGGAAGACTTAGCTGATTATCCAGGTAGGACTGGCCAAACCCTCTGCCTGAGGCCATGGGCCGCCCTCATTTACAGTACATTTACCACAGGTACTGACCCCTAGTCCCAGGAACATCTGAGAAGCACTCCCCAGGGCACACGGCATTCCCAGCACACACAGCCCTCCGCGAGCAGAGGCAGGGACTTCCTGGGGTCAGGAAATCGGGGTCCCTTTGGGTTTTCTGCTGGGACCCCCAACCCCAGATCCAGGCCTATGGATTCCAGGCTCAGAAACTTGGAAGGCTTGGCTACTCTCTGCTTAAAATCCTTTAATGACTTCCACACTCTTGGGAGAAACCCCACTTCCTTGCTACAGCCTGCAGCACCCCACGCGACCTGCCGTGGCCTCTGGCAGCAGTCAGGGACCCAGGAGGGAGCAGATGGCCATCCTGGAGGAAGATAATTCGAGCAAAGCTTATTGACAAAAGGGATTAACTCCAAAGGCGTGGGCGGAGCACTGAGGGAGCCAGTGACCTGTGTGGTGCAGCAACCTGGGTCCCAGGGCGTGACCTGCAGACCCGGGGGTTGACAGACAGGAGAGGGGTTACAGGAAACCGAGAGCAGGGAGAATTGCACAGAGCGGGTCCCTTGAACAAAGCAGCCTGTCCAAGAGACTCTCTGGTGGTGGAGGGGGTGGTGGTGATGGTGGAGGGAGTGGAGGGGGGCCATCTGGGAATGAATTCCTTGATCTTCTCTTCGCTCCAATCCTTTGCCGGCTCCCACAGCCCACAGCCCTGGGCGCAGAGCTGGGCCATGCCTTTGGGAGGGGTTGGGGTGGGAAAGGGGAGCACACAGAATTCCCAACTCCATCTTAGAATGTGCTTCCTGGACAGCCCGGCCGACACAGCTGTCCCCTCCCTGGCCTGCAAGCTGCTTCTCTGTTAGGTCTCAGCTGAAACACAGCCTCCTCTGTGAAGCCTTCCTTGTTTGACCATCCCCCAACAAGATACCTCTTCCACCGGTTGTGTTCATTTCCTTCCTGTCAGCGACCACTGTCTTGGAGCAATGTTGTTACTTTAATTTCTTATTTGTCTATCGCCTGCACTATTGATCCCAGTACCTGGAATAGGGCTTTTCACAAAGTAGGGACTCAATGAAGGTTTGTGAAATAAATGGTTGAATTCACTGATATTTCTTCCCTAGATGTGGGGAGATGGAAAGGCTCAGGAATCAGGGCAGGGTGGTCCCCAGAGAAAAGGCCGGAATGATCCCCTGGGGTCCCTGACTTGAGCTACCGAGAAGTCCTGTGGGGGGACTCAAAACCTCTGGGCCTCTCTGGTCTGATAAAGGGCAGAACTCCGTCCTAGGTTTCTCCATTCCGCCATGTGGATAGACTCAGAGGACGGCTGACCGCTTTACGCTTTGGGGAGTCTCAGGCCAGCATTCATTTGTGGCCAACAGCAGGAGTAACTTAGGGTAGACTTCAGGCAGGACTTCCCAGCCGTGAAAAAATGGCAAGAGGCCTTAAAGTGTCCATGAGGAAGGCTGAATGGATCGCTTCCCTATACGGAGGACATGCAGAACCATGTCTGACCTTTCTTGACCTAGCGGGGTGGACACAAAGAGCTTCAGACAGCTTAAAGATCCCATCTGGGCTGGGAGAGACAAGTAGGCCGTTGACTTCCTTCCTTGCCGCCCCCACCTCGCCCGCTGGCCCTTCATCCTCTCCCCACCGCCACCGGGAGTTCTCTGAGTCCCTGAGTCACTGCCTCCCCCAGGGCCCTGCCCCTGCCCGGGGCCCCGTGTCAACGCCTGTGCCCTTAAGCCACAGCCTCTGCCTTTGCTTCTGTCCAGATGTGTGGTCTCTGGCTGGGGCGGTCGGGCCAGGACGTGGTGCTGTGTGCCTGCTCGGCCCATTCCCTCTGCTCCCCGCACTCTGAGGTCACCTTGGGACGCCTCCCCCACCTGCCTCGGGGGGGCCCGGGCTGGGCTGGCGGGAGCATCGAGCCCCTGGGGACACAGACCCCACTTGGCGGTTTCTATCTGAGGGGGTGACCCCGGCCCCTGAGCGGAGCAGGAAGCATAAGACACAGACCTGGGGACGCTTTTTTTGAGACCCCAGATGCCGCTTTACTAGAAGCCAATCTGCCTCGGATTTTTCCGTTCGAGGAGCCCTTAGGGACTTCATGCAATTTGAGTCGCATTTCTGTTACTTGGACCTAAAGCCGCCGAGGAACGGATGTGATGTCTGAGAATGGTCCCCCCTGAGCTGCCTCTGCCGGCCGGACGCGGCTGGAGGGGTGCAGACCTCGGTGGATGGGGGCTGCGCGGGTTACTGACCATGATGGGGTCCGTCTGCCTGCCCGTCTGTCTGTCCGCGTGCCACTTGTCTGGGCAGAGAGCCACCCCTTCCTCGTCCCTGGGGGATGCAGTTTGTTCGCTAGGCAGCGGGAAGTGGAAGAGATGTCAGAGCAGAGTCTCCGTGGGCTCCAGGACATCAGGGAAGAGGGGACCACGTTCCCGCTGCTGCTTGAGCAGGCAATGAGAAGCACGCATTACTCGAGGTAGTGAGCTCCCCGTACTTGGATGTATTCAAGGAGGCTGGGGCTCCCTGCAGAGAGGACGCCTGAAAAATGCCTTCTGCAGTGGGTGTGCTGGTGTGCGGCCAGAGGACCTGTCCCCCCAGCTGCAGGCCAGCTGTTAACCCTGTGGGCACCCTCGGCAGGAGTGCATTGACCCCTCCTCCGCTGCAGGAATACACAGCCTCCATCCCTGTGCCCCGCTGGATGCCTCCGAAGGGCGTCCCAGGTGTAGGATGCTGGGAGCATCTTCCCCCCAGTAGGCTGGAAGAAGCCTTTGTCAAGGCTCTGAGCAGCCCCCATTCTCCCCCTCCCGCACCCTGCCTCCTTCCCTCCCCTTCGGTGGGTGGGGGTCCCAAGAGCAGCCCGTAGTTAGTAAGCCTCCCAGTTACAAATCTCTGCCTCAGACTCTGGACTTCCCAGGCCATCCACCCTGGGACAATCCCTACAAGGCACAGGTTTGTGTGGGTTAAGGCCCTGTCCCCTGGGTGGGGTGGGGCCGGGGACGATGTCCTTCCAGAGCACGGGCGCATTTGGGGAGCCCTTCTATCTGTTGCTTTGTATATGGTGTATTGCAGGCTGGCCTTCCTGGAGAATTGGAGGCCGGATGTGGTCTGGGGGGAGAGGGCAGGCCCAGATGAGGGGCCTAGCCAGGAGTTCTGGAATTTGCTCAAGTACCTGGGGCTCTGATAGTGGATACCCGTGACGGGCGGGTGTAAGGAAGGAGAGAAAAAGAACTTGCTAACTGGAAAGTAACTAGCATGTCAGATCTGGACGGATCCTAGAGACGGTCTGATTACACCTCGCTGTTTACTGAAGGTCACGGAGGACAGCCTGTGCACAGACGCATGCCAGGTGCCGTTCTAGGTGCTTTATAGATGTTGAATTTCCAGATTCCCTTGAAGCAGGTGGTGTGGGTAGTGCCTCCATTTTACAGTGGAGAAAACTGAGGGGCAGAGAGGATATCTGCTCAAGGTCATACACCCAGCATCGGTACACCCCCCCGAGGCTCACTGATGCCAAAACCCCTGACCCAACCATGACACTACATGGCTGCCCTGGAGAGATGGGGAAACTGAGGCACAGAGTAGGATTTGCCCAGGCCACATTACAAGGGAAAGAAAACATAACTGTGGCAGGTACCTTTGCACAGGTCACTGCACTCAGGGAACTTGTGACTAGGCTATGACTATCAAGGTAAGGTGAGCCCAGAGAAGTTAAGAAACTTGACCAAGGACACACAGCTTGTAAATGCAGCACTGAAACCTGAGTCTATTAACTCTTTCCTCACAGCAGCTGCTGGGGCCTCTGTCAGTGCCTGCCCGATCTGTCTTCCACCCCCTTCTAGCATCCCTGCAGCCAAATGTCTCCTGCCCCTCCACCACCCTCAGCCCACTGATCTCCCCATCACTCAGGGGCATTCTTCCAACACCCTCCCTTCACTAGCCCATGGCTCTACCCTACTTTATAGCCTGCTCAGAACTCACCCCCAGGAAGCCCTCCTTGGTTCAGAGCCCTTGTTCTGTTCAGCTCCAGTGCTGCCTGTGGCTTCCTGACCATGACCATGTGATTAACTGCAGGGAGCCTCACTCCTCTTCTCTGTCTAATATAATAACCATCTCTCGCGGCTGTAGGAAAGATCTGTTAGTGCAGATTAAATACCTAACACAGTGCCTGACATGCATGCAGTAGGCACTTAATAGTTAAGCGATCATTATCTTTATAATAATTGTTTTCCGCAGGATTCACCAAGTCAGTGTGTGTGTGTGTGTGTGTGTGTGTGTGTGTGTGTGTGTGTGTGTGTGTCTGTTCAAGTGAGCCAAAGTCTTTGTTGAGCACCTACTGAGGGCAGTCTTTACATTGGAAGCTAGTGCGAAGACCACAGGCACTCGGGGTTCTGAAATGGAACCGAGACTCCCCTGGCCTCAAGGCTCCTTCTTGCGTCTCCCTTAGCAAGGAGACATGCGTATGTACCCCTCAGAACGAAGATTCTGTAAGCCCGGACCATCCCCTTCCCTGCCCCGCAGCAGAGGTGCGGCTCCTTCTGAAGACAGGCTACGCCATCTGGTGGCCACTCTTGGCGAAGCGGCCTCAGGGCTCCGAGCGGCCGCAGTCAGACCATTTCTCTGGGCTCATGGCTCCATCTAGTGGCGGTAATGCGCAGTCACAGCCTATCGGTTTGAACCTCAAAATTACGGAGCTGCTCTCTGAACATTCCAGATTCCACTTTAGAGCTATTGAGTCAGAACTTGGTGCGGGGTGGGGGGTTGCTTTCTTAAAGCCTCCATTCTAGGCAGAATTCCCGGGTTATTAAACTCTGGGAAAGATTACGTTTGAGAAGCGGGACTTTAAAGGGTATTTGTAGCCGCTCCCTACCTGTTCAGTAATGAAAAGCCGTCTGCTTCACATCTGGAATTCTCATCTCCAAGAGCATGCAACCGCAGCACGGTTATGAGCGCTGACCCAGGCAATCTGCCCCGGAGCCCACGCTCCTCGTCAGCTGACTTCCAGTGCCCCAGAGCAGGCAAGGCTTGGCTTCTGCGCCCTGAATGCCATCACGGTCTCCTCCTGGCCACCCGTGGCCAAGCCACCCACTCCCCTTGTCTGGGTGTCTTCATTCCTATCTGCTTATTTACCTAGTAAATGCGTATTAAGCCTTGTGCCGGCCACTGGATCCACAGCAATGATTGATTATAGTCATTGCTTTCATGGTGCCTGCGTTCCGGTGGAAGGAGACAGGCAGCAAAAGCAGACACATTAACAAACAAGGCAATTTTGGATGGCCGGAAGCCCTGTGAAGGATGGTATCAAGATCATCTGATGGAGAAAATGAGAATGAGTGCTGAGGGTGGGGGCTTTGAGGGGGCTCATTATAGATCTGAGTCTCTATGAAAGAAAAGGAACCGGAGATGTGCGAACCAGGGGAAGAGTGTTCCATGTAGAGAGAATGGCATATGCAAAGGCCCTGTGGTGGGAGCAGGCTTATTGTATTTGAGGGACAAAAGAAGGGCACCATGGCTGCGGCAGAGTGAGTAAAGGGCACAATGGACATTTGTGGGCTTGGTCTCCAAAGATCTGTCCTTCCTTCCTTTGGGGGAGTTCTGTCCTTCTCACTGAGGATAGTGTTGCTGGGGAGGTAAAATGGGGTACTTGCCTTCCCTCTTCAGAGGCCAGGTGAGTCCTTGAAGCCTTCTTGAGCCAGGCATCTTCCTCTCCCTACCCTGCAGGTGGGCTTGTGATCTAGGCCCAACCAATGTGGGGGGATGGGATGCCCAGGAAATCTCGAGCAACATAAACATAAACAGCACAGGCAGCCCAAGCGTGCAGGCTGCGGGGCCCCATGGACGGATGTTTCCATCTGGGCATCTGCCCCAGTTGTGAGGTTCTTGCCGCCACCGCTGTGGTCGCCCTAATAACCCCCATCGCCCTTAAGTTAGTCAGAGTGTATTTCTGTTGCTTGCACCTAAGCGTTCAGGGTGGTGCAAAGGGAACATGAAGCTTGGGGGTCAGCTGGGCCGGATCGTGCTGTTTGGCTGAGCTGGGGAGTTGGATTGTGTGTGAGGTCCTACGGCTGCGTGTTGGTGGCTTCTTTCCTGCAGGGATGCCCTTTTCCCACCAGCCGCCATCCAGAACGTTCCCTTCCCCACTTGTGCCCCTTCTACAACTAATAAGCAATTGTTTTCAGGCAAAGGACAAGGAGTGGCTCTGAGATGGGACGTCTCTCGCACACACTGCCTGTGAGGTCTCTCGGGGCTCGGGTAAATCCCCCTAAGACTTTATCCCCACCACACACCCCCAGCAAAAGAAGGGCAACGTGAGAAGGAAGGAGAAACGGACAATGAGAACATCCTACATATTGTGGGTCCCAGCTGGGGGCTGGGGAGAGGGCTTGGGAGCCCACGGTTTATCCCGTGTCCCCAAGTGCCCCTTGCCCTTGAATTCCGAAGCATCAGGACCCAATCATCGTATCAGCCAGCTGGTGACCCCAATCCTTCTGCCCCAGCTACAAGCCCTGGCTATTGTTTTTCTAAGAATCCAGAAAATCCCTTTCCTGTAAGTATCACCCAACCCCCCCACCCCCGGTTGGCCACAGATGCCACTTGCCTCTTCTCTGCTGCCCCAGGCTTCTGCTCCCTCCTTCCCTCTAGGTCCACGTCAGTCCACTGTCCTCCCTGCCACAGCCCGGAGACCCCCAGAGTCCCCCCAGGCTCCTGGAGCCCCGACCGTGATGCCTAAGTTAGTCTCTGAATCTGGAACTTTCTCTATGTCCTGTTCCCACTCATCAAACTCGCCTAGTCCGTGCTTCCCCTCTCGGTGACCTGCACCAATGGGTTGACACTGCCCCTTCCTTGACCCAATGGAGGCTCATTGACATAAATGCCTCATTGAAATAAAAGCAAGGGTGACCCTTCCTTGCTCACATGGTGGGAGGGGGTGAACAACAGGTGCCAAGGGACCCCCCACATCAAGGCAGAAGCTAAAGAAGAGGGTTCTCAGGACTTCAAGAGTTTCAGAAAGAACAATCTCTCAGTCAAGGGAGGGGATCAGGGAAGACTTCCCAGAGGAGGCATCACTGGAGTGGAGCCTTGAAGGCTGAGAGGGGGAAGAACATTCCAAACTGGAGGACAGGGGTCAAGAAAGCCTGGGCTGATTTCAGTTCTGACCTATGTCATGTTTAGCCTTGAACCAAGGGCCCTGGCTGGGGTGCTGAGTGCAGCTTACAGCCAGCTAAGGCCTGACATGCTGTCTGTCTGTGGCTGCAGGAGGGGCGTCTGCCTGGAGGAGGCCGTTTCTAATTCACACAACAGCAAGCCCTTATCTAGCTATAGGATCCAGCTCAAGAGGATCCCACCCCGACCTCTGGCATCACTGCCCTCCGAGTAAGACCTTTGTAGACACACGGGAGCTGGAGGGCTGGACGCAGCCTGCCCCAGCCTTCTGTCCGGTCCTCAGAGTGTTCAAACCATGTGGTGTCCAAAGAAGGAGAGACTGCAGATTGAGATGCTTGCGGCTCAGAGCTCTGGGGAGTCACAGCCCCGGATATACGGAGCCCGGGTTCAGGGCTGAGGGAGACACAGCTGGATGGGGTGTGCTGAATGCACAAGGGGTCCGGTGGTCGTGCATGAGTGGGGGTCACCGAGGCCGCCGTGGCCCCTGCAGTCAGCGCGTGAGCTCTTGCGGGAAGGACAGAGCAGGTGGCTGGGTGGGAAGTGCTCCGAGGCTTCCTCCCCTCTCCCCAACCCCAGCAACTTAGAACTGATGAGGCTTGATGCGTGTTGAGCCAGAAATGTTTACTGAGTCTCTGGGCCCTTTATTTCTCTGGGGGGGATGAGAAGGATGTCACCACAGAGTTGTTCTTTTTAAACATGAATTAGTTATTGTATCAGTTAGCTATCACCAGCTAACAAATGACTCCAAAACTCGGTGGCGTGAAACAACAATTTATTTATTTATTTTTAAGTTTGCTTGTTTCCCTTGATTGAGAGAGAGAGAGTCTCAAGCAGGCTATGCACTGTCAGCACAGGGCCCAACCCAGGGCTCCATCTCATGTACCGTGAGATCATGGCCTCGGCGGAAATCAGGAGTCGGACGCTTAACCTACTGAGCCATCCCGGCGCCCCATAACAAACTTACTATTTTTCATTGGTCTCTAGGCTGGCTGGCTGGGTCTTGGCTCTTTCTTGTTTCTGCAGAACCAGTGGGTCGGCTGGGGTGGGCTGGTCTAGGCGGGCCAGGCTGGGATGGCCACGTGGTCCCTTCCACGCGGTTTCCGACCATCCTGCAGGGAGGCCTGGGCCTGTCCTCATAGCGGAGACAGACTCCCCAGGGAGACGGTGGAAGGAGGCAAGGCGGCCTGAAGCCGGGCCTCTGAACATAGTTTCGTTTCTGTTACAAAGTCAATGAGCCGTTGATGAGCTGCTTCAGTGGTGGGAAAGCAGACCCCAGTGCATGATGGGAGGAGCTATGAGGTCACATTGGAAAGGGCCTGGAGGCAGAAAGACGCGGGGCTATTTCCACAATCAATCTGCCAAGTCTCCAGCTTCTCAGTAACAGGCTGGGAGATCTGGGTCCTCTGTTCACAGTGGACTGGGGTCAGGTAGTGGCATCACTTGATGGGGGCAGGGGGTGCTTTCTCTGGCTTCTACCACCTCTCCTGGCCTGTGTTACCCGTCTGGAGGCAAAAGAGTTGCCTATCTCCGTCCCCAATACCACCAACTCACGTTCATTAGCCGCCTCTGGTTCCCTACTGTCTACAGGAGAAGGTCCGAGCCCCTGAGCTTGGCATTGAAGGCTCTTCATCGGGACTATGCCGGGCTTACCTCTGGTCTCTGCCCCACAGTCTCACATCCCCCCTCCCCTGCTTCCCCCTTAAACCATGAGCCCTCATCACGCATCTGAAAACACAAGGTACTTTCTTTGCACACTTCAGAATTTGTCTACTCCGCAGGCTGTTCCTTCCACTGGCAATGCTCTTCCTCTGCCTGGAGAAGCATACTCATCCTTCAGGGCTGGGCTCAGTGTCATGTCCACAGAGTCCTGCCTGATCCTCTGGGTCCCGCCAGATGCCACCCTCCCCATCCTGACTTAGCACAATGAATCCCTTCTTCCCTTCCCCCATCTCCAAGAGGGCTAGAAACAGCCTTCTCGCCTCTCTTCCTGCCACTGCCCGCCACGCTCTTCCCCTGCAGTGAGCCTGTGAGCCCCACATGGGTCAGGAACAAGGAGCTTTGGTGACAACCTGGCCAGTGTTGGCTGCAGTACTCGTGAACTCGGTTACTTTGGGCAAATTGTTTGATGATCTCTCTGAACCTCAGTTTTCCCCATCTGTAAAATAAATTCACAATATATCCACCTTGGAGGGAGGCAGGTGTTCTGAGAGGCTTCGTTGAGGCAACACCCAGAATATACTCAGTATGGTGCCTGGAACATAGTAGGCGCTCAGTGAATATTTGTTGCATGGACGCCCTGTGCTTCTGTCCCGGGTCCCTGGAAGCCTCTGCCAACCCCCTCCCCCCCACCGCCACCCTTCCCATCAACACCCACTAAACCCTCCTCATTTCCTCTGTGACAACAGCATTTCTGCCTTCTGAGCCATGTCAACTTCCTAATCACTTTACGAGGATGGAGTGAGGGACGCAAAACATGTCCACAAAGTACTTGAAATCATTGCCAGGCAGGGATCAGAGGACAAAGATTACTTGCCTGTATCTGTCTCGCAAACAAATTAACGGAGCGGCAGCTTTGGGTGCAAAATAAGATTCTTGTCGAAAGGATTAGACACACTAAGTCCAACTAGAATATGCCGTGATCTTGTGTGCACAGTTTTTTTTTAAAGCAAAGCTGCAATAATCGTAAATTTACAACTAATAAATTGGGTCCTGTAATTCCTCTGCAGTAAGCCTTTGAAATATAATCTGTCATTTCAGACTTATAGAACATGACTTTTCGTAATTATAATTCTCCAGCACACGTTACTACTTATAATTAAATTCACTTTTAAGAAATCCAAAACGTTTCTTTTTTTTTTTTTTGGTAGATTATCTGTTCGTACGATGTCATGATGGTGAAGTGAATGTGTAATCTGTTGAATAAATTTGGTTAGTTCTTCTATAAGAAACACACACTCTGCTATTGATCGAAAGCTGGAAAGACAGATAAGAGACACAAAATATATGCTATTTCTTCGCCACGGGCTCACACAAAGGCAGAGCAAAATCAAACCTCTGTCCCCATCCCTGCTTCAAAATGCACAGCGAGCCCCATGAAGGGACAGTGTTTACAATACTGGAAAGAAGGCAAATATTCAGTTATGGCCAAATTATCTGCCAAAGGGTATCCAGAACCACACGTTTGGAAAACAGTTGAATAAAAAACAGTTGATCAGAAAACAGACCCTCAAAGGCGCCAAACCAGTGAAAGAGAAAATGTGGATCCTCCTCTCTGTGACATGAAAGGAAAAGTAAACAGAGAACGAAAACAGGCATCTTGAACTCCAGACAGCAAACACAGTGAGAGCAGGCATTCACGAGCACCCTGACTTCTCGATACAGAATGGCCTAGAAGCTGTGTTGCATTTTTGCAACCGCAGACATATCTGAGCCAATGCTTTACTCCTCAGCCCGAGGTCAAGACCGTGTTCACCAGCGAGTGGGTGTGGCGTCCCTCCTTGTGCCTCGAGACACGTGAATGCTTCCTCAAAGATGGGACTTCAGGAATGAGAGCAGTTTTTTCTCCATCAGTGTAAATGCCTTCCCAGGTTTATTCCTCTAAGAAATTTTTTTTGGTCCTACATTGACCCATGCAAAGGTTTTAGACATTTAAAAAGTAGTCAGTGCAAAATTATGAGATTCCACGTTTGAAAAATGCCGATTTCTAGATTTTCTTGAAAAAAAAATCAGAAGGCGTACTGATCCGAGGTTTGCACTCCCGCGTGTAAACAATCTCAAAGCTGCCTAGCAACTGCCCCTTTTGAGGGGTGGGGAATCCGCACCACACCCCCCCTCTCCTGCCCCTCCCTCACATCCTCAGTTCTGTCACTGGTCTCGCCCCATAGGTGTCTGCGTTTTGAATGCCTGAGTTAAAAAAAAAACTCCTATGTCTCTCTTTTTTCCCCTCAGTTCACTGATGCTGCACCCAACTGGTCTGAAGCCGATGTTTTCTCTTATTTCCCCTACCTGTCCACCCCACCCCCTTGTTCCGCAGTTCTGGGCAGGGACCTAGGTCATCGTAATCCATGCCTTCAAGTCAGGAAGCTCAAGATACAGAGAAGCCCTAAGCAGGAACCTCCAGGCCACCTCCCTCCGGTCTCCCATGAGGATGCTAAGGGCCCGGACATGGGCTCTCCCATGGCAGAGAAGAAGGGTGGGTCGAGTCCCCGCACACCAAGTGGCCAAGAGAAGGAGCAGCCAGCCAGCCAGAAGTTAAAAGGGAATGATTGCCAAGAACTTCCCCTATGCACTTTTGTATTTCATTGACATTTTAATTAAGACTGGAGCACTCTTTGGGGAGCTCTGCTCTGAAGTTGAAATCACTTTAATATGCTGCCCTCGCAAAAAGCTAGAGATGAATGGAAGCCTGGGGTTCTCATATGTTTCCTGGCACTTGGCGATTCTTCTTCACAATGCATTATGATGTTAAGACGCTTTATGAGTTCCTATTGGCTAAGAGCAGCCATAGCAAATTATAATTTTACTCAGTGGATTTTACTCTAAGAAGAATAAAGGGCACCCAGACCTTCCTCCACGGGAAAGGAGGTCCCAGGAGTTAACATTGTTGCAGGGAAGGTGACCTCCAGGTGAGAAGGCCATCTTGGGGAGACCTGTGGAGTCATGACCTTCACAGAATATTCTGGAAGCCGTTCTCGCTGGAGGTGAATCCACGTGTACTAGGAATTGAATCTCACGCGAAAACCTCCTCAACCCTCACGTTGTGAATTTTGGTTCACAGAGCTACACACTGTTATATCTTGCTCTGGTATTCGAATTTTTCCACTTCGTGGCTGACCCCTGAACACAGTCAGAGGTTCACGATGGGAAGTATTCCCACAACACTTTTATTTGTGGCATTGGTGTATGCTCACAGCCCTTGTTCCTCATCAAAACTGCTTTATCCGTATCACCTACACTGTGTAGGAAATGGCTCCCACAAGAACAGTGAGTGATATTCTCATGGCAAAATAATTATGTAGGCTCCAAACAATGAAATAAATGTAGAATACTGAAATAGTAGCTCCTACCAAGTTCTGGGTGTTTTGAAGAAGTGGGGGAAAGCTGGCTTATTTAATAGATGTCTTTGGAATAGCTGTGTAGTCATCTAGAAAAAATGTAAAGTTGGACCCCTACCTCACAACTTGTATCCAAATAAATTCCAGATGAAGGCAGGTTTTTATACATTCAATAATATAAAAACAAACTGGAAGAAGATATGGGAGAACTTTCAGATAATCTCAGGATGGGTAAGAGTTTTCACAGTATGACTGAAACACCAGAAGCTACCAAAGATTGATCAATTGGCAGTTATTTTTAAGTTATTTTGTTTTGCATAACAAAGAACAAAGACTAAAAGCAATCTAGATACAGAAAAATATTTGCATCTCATGTCATACAGAGGTGAATTTACTGAATATGTAAAGAGATCCTACAAATCAATAAGGAAAAAGTCATGGACTGAACAGAAAAATATTTTAAGACTATAAACAGGCAATTCTAGAAAAGTTAAACACTATATTTCATTGATCGGAGTGGCAAATATCACAAAGTTCGATGAAACCTGGTTTTGGGAGGCTCTGGAGGAATAAGTAGTCTCTTGGTACATGCTTCACCTTTTCTGGATGGAATCATGAGAAATTAAGGCCAACGTTTCTGAGGAGAGAAACTGGGTAGCTGGCTAATGTGTGTGAAAGATGTCTTTCATGAGTAGCAAGTGTTTTTCTTGCTGCTGCTGTTATTTTTGCTTTTACTTTATGTATGTATTACCTACTAAAACAGAAGATCTAGCTGCACATATATACCTGCAGTACTACTGGCTCGATGCTGGAGCATCTTTTTCCGACAATGGTTGACAATATAGGCTCTAGCTTAAGAAAAGACATTCCGGAACCAGTTCTATATTAATTAATAGGACAATTCTCCTTTTTCTTCTCTCCTCTTCCCCCTAGACTCCTTACAACTTCAGGCTGAAAAGAACTGACACCACTTTCTTCCCACTTTTTATCAGGATAGGAGCTGAATCACCTACCCTTCTCAGTCTCAAGAAGAAAAAAATTGGGTAGAAACAAATGCCAGGCTGCTTGGTCCAGAGAATGACAGGTAGCAATGGTTAAGTCTAGCTATAGGACTTTGGGCAAGTTACTTAAACTCTGTGTGTTTTTTGTTATTGTTTTTATTTATTTTTTGAGATATTATTGACATACAACATTGTATTACTTCTGGGTGTACCACCTAATTGTTTGATATATGCATATACTGGGAAGTGATGACCACAAGTTTAGTTATTGACTGTCACCACACATAGTTACAAGTTTTTTTCTTGTGATGAAAACTTTCAAGATCTACTCTCTTAGCAACTTGCAAATACGCAATACGGTGTTGTTAACTACAGTCTCCATGATGTACATTACATCTCCAGAACTTCCTTATCTTGTACCTGGGAGTTTGAATCTGTTGACCACCTTCACCCATTTTGCCCACTCCCACCACCCACTGTTGGCAACCACCAGTCTGTTCACTGTTTCTATGTGTTTCTGGGTTTTTAGGTTCCACATGTAAGTAAGATCATACAGTCCTTGCCTTTCTCTGTTTGAGTTATTTCACTTTTTCCTAATGCCCTTGAGGTCCAATCATGTTGTTGCAAATGGCAAGATTTCCGTTTTCATGGCCGAAAAGTATTCCTCTGTGTGTGTGTGTGTGTGTGTGTGTGTGTGTGTGTGTGTGTGTGTGTGTGTTGTATTTGCTTTACCTGTTTATCTGTCTATGGACACATGTTATTTCCATGCCTTGGCCATTGTAACTAATGCTGCAATAAATGTGAGGGCGGGTATATCTTCTTGAGACAGTGATTTTGTTTCCTTCTGAAAAACACCCAGCAGAGAAATTGCTGGATCATAGGGTAGTTCTATTTTTAATTTTTTGAGGAACCTCCATACTGTTTTCCATAGAAGCTGCATAAACTCTTTGAGTCTCTTTTTCCTGGTCGGTATAATGGAGATAATAAGAACTAACTCCTTTTTTAAAGATTTTATTTATTTTGAGAGAGAGAGAGAGACTGAGAGCAGGGGAGGGGAAGAGGGAGAGAATCCCAAGCAGGCTTCACACTGTCAGCACAGAGCCCAATGAATCCACAAACTATGAGATCATTACTTGAACTGAAACTAAGAGTCGGATGCTTAACCAGCTGAGCCATCCAGGTGCCCCAATAAGAAATACCTCTTAGGGGCTCCTGGGTCGCTCAGTCAAACATCCAATTTCAGCTCAGGTCATGATCTCATGGTTCTTGAGTTCAAGCCCCGTGTTTGGGATCCACCTCTGTACTTGTAAGTTATGGGAGCTATGAAACATGGTTCTTGCCGCCATTACTTACCAAAGCCTCTTTGACTTGGGTTTCTGTCACTTAGAGCTCAGCAACTTAGTCTTGAATTATGCAGAGATCATCATGTGCCTTTCAGCTCAGGAATCCAAAAGTTTCAAAGCTCCTGTGAGCCCCCTAATGTGAGGGGGCGGGGGGCATAAGGAAACTGGATCACAAGACTTCAACCATGGTTACCCCACTCTGCCAGAAGCCGTTCCCGACCTGCCAGGACAGGGAGAGCTTGCCTCCCTGGTGCCCCATGGGGAGAAGGAAGGGGTGACCAGTGTTGTGATGCAGAAATATTAATGAGTTTGTGTCACTTTGCTCCACAGCCCAGTTGGGGGTATCGTGTAATAAATGGCATTTGTGTTGTATAATCTTTTTAAATCAAGTTTATTTTATTTATTTTGAGAGAGAGAGCATG
The DNA here is from genome assembly GCA_017311185.1 of Proteles cristata cristata. NCBI lineage: Eukaryota > Metazoa > Chordata > Mammalia > Carnivora > Hyaenidae > Proteles > Proteles cristata. The sequence goes on from JAESUZ010003819.1 coordinate 1,415,354, forward strand.
CACAAATAAGGAGCAGAGAGAGAGAGGGAGAGAGAATCCCAAACAGGGTCAGTGCTGCCAGCACAGAGCCCGATGTAGGGCTTGAACCTGTGAACCACGAGATCACGATCTGAGCCAAAACCAAGAGTCAGTCGCTTCACCAGCCGAGGCACCCAGGCACCCCTCATTGTATAATCCTTTCAAACCTCAAAATTTCTGAGCACTGAGACATGTCTGGTCCCAACAGGTCCAGATAAGGGTTTGTGATCTTGTAGTGACCTCTGCTCAAAACACGGGAGCTTTCACATAAAAGCCGCCCCACATTTCTGACTTCCTCAGAGAGGTAGGAGGTCCGCATTGCCGGCCCTTCCCTTGGAAGGAGCCGGCACCCCGCTGTGCACTCACAATCCAATCCCACCCAAGAGTAGAGAGAGTTTGGACAATCCTCTTTGCAAGGGGGATGGTGAGGGCTGTGGAGGCCTGCAGAGAGGCTCCTCGAGACATTCCTGGCTACCTCCATCCCCCACAGGGCCTTTGCTTGTCATGCCTCGTGGAGCTGTGAGCTGCTCACCATAGCTCGGTTTGGGGACAGCCTCCCCGATGCCAGGCACTCTCCTCGCATCAGCTCATGGCAGCCCTGGATGGCGGTGACTCTGTCCCTTTTCAGATGAGGAGGGAGAGGGTCCAACATATCGTGTGTCGTGCCCAAACCCACACACCCTTAGGCACTGTGGGGATGGGGTGCATCCCCTTTGAGCTTCTCGGGACCATCATCTGGGGGTCACCCAGCAGAGGTGACTGGACCGTGGACCGCCCCCCTCCCCCAACCTGGGAGGGAAAGAAAAGAAGAGAACAAGAATCAGGAAAAAGCCTACAAAAGATGAGGGGCTTTCAGATTACTCGGTTCAATGCTCTTGTGTTTTTCGTGGGATAAGTAGAGAAGGTTCCAGGTTCCATGCCTCACGGTCCTTTGGAACAGAGAACAAGGCCATCATGGTGTCTACAGGGAACCGATTCTGGAATCTAATAGTTAACTCCGGGCTTTAACATTTGACACCTCCCACCCCCTGCAAACCTCATTAACTTGCTTTGCCAGAGGGAGGGGAGCAGCGTGGTGCCTGGGGACCTCGACCCTCTTACTTCTCAGTCACCCTTGTCCCATCCCCCCTGCCCCTTTGGGGAATCTTTCCATCACACCCGCCCTCTTTGGACTTGGTGGGGGTGAAAACCCAGCCCCCGCTGGTGTGCAGCCACACTGCAGCCCCGAGGAGTGTTAAGATTCAGCTGGAGAGGCGCGCAGGGCTCCAGGAGCCCAGATAAAGGAAAAGGATTTCAGGCGAGAGGAAAAAATATAATAAAGAGGCGAGACAGAAATTGTCCTGTGAAATAGAGAGCATTTGGCCCTCGGCACACGTGTCTGCGGGAGATGACTCAACTCCTTTATAAAGTGGTGAGTTTTGTGTGAGCACAGATGCATTTTGTTTTCCTAGGAGGAATCAATGATTAAATTATCAGAAACCAAGCTAAAAACCAGGCTGCCTGCATATTTCCCACACCTCCCCAGCGTCTCCTGCTGATGAGGTGCTGGCTTTATCTCGGAAGCTTTAGTTTAAATGTCCAACACATCTTATTAATGAAAGTAATAAGCTGTTGTTTATTATATGTCATAACGGGGAATATGACTATTTAATATAAATCTGACATTTAAATTCCACTTAGTTCTGCAATGTGGACGATATCAAGGCATAACTCTTTACCCCGGAGTAAAAACTCCCTGGGCCTGCATTTTAAAAGCATTGAAGTTTTCAAAGTAATCAGGTTCCTTTTTTTTTTTTTTTTTTCCAGAGGAACCAAATTGTGAAGACATCTGTTCTGTTATTAATTTCACATAAATCTTAAGCTCCTCAAGGCCAGAAATGAGGCTTCATTCACGTCGAATTAATGAAACATGATTGTAAGTCCCTTGCATGGAAATGCTGTCACACAATTCTGAGCTGCTTATAAGCACCGAGTAATCTCAGAAACTACCGGGGGACAGTCCTGTGAAATCCGCCCTCCCCTCCCCGCCGTCGCCCGAAAACAATATCTGAAAATATCACAACACTAACTATATTCTGAAAGATTAATAGCAGATGAACATTTCTGGGAAATGAATCAGACTTTCTTGGTAAAGGATACAAATATTGGGGATAGAAGCAGACTGCACACCAAGGAGCTCTCTGGATACAGTTTAAAAATATTTTTTTTTTTTAATTTTTGAGAGAGAGAGACATAGAGACAGTGTGAGCAGGGGAGGGTCAGAGAGAGGGAGACACAGAATCCGAAGCAGGCTCCAGCCTCTGAGCTTTCAGCACAGAGCCTGACACGGGGCTCGAACCCACGAACTGTGAGATCATGACCCGAGCCGAAGTTGGACGCTTAACCGACTGAGCCACCCAGGAGCCCCTGGATACAGTTAAATGACTGTAGCCCTATGTGCGCCTCAGAGGAGGGGAGCCCGGGGGTCTTACAGAGATGCCTTTTGAGAGGATGCTGAAGACCTAAGTTTGACACGGGAAACCTTCACTGGCCAAAGCATGAAGTGTGTATCACACGTATGAGAGAAGGCATGTGCGTCTGTGGGTTACATGTGTGCGATTTGTGGGTGAGTGTACGCGTGTGCATGCGTGTATACACATGCGTGTGAGTGTGGATACGAGTGCGAGTTTGTGTGTGCGTGAGTGTGAGAATGTGTGTGTTATGAATGTGTAGGAGAGTGCGTGTGTGAGTCTGCGTGAGAGTCTGTGATTTTGCTCAGTTGGGTGAATGTGCGTGCCAGTGTGCACGTGTGAGCGCCTGGTGTATGCATGGGTGAGAGAGGGTGTGTGTAGAATGTGTCTGTATGTCTGTAAGAACTTGTGTGTGAGGGTGCATGTCTGTGGTGCATGTGTGTGTGTGAGTGTGTGTGTATGAAAGATATGTGAGTTTGTATGAGTCTGTATGTACATAGACACACACACAAATAGACAGAAACCTCTCGGGAGAGACACGAATCAGTCAGTGAGCGATGGATCTTAAGTAATAGCTCAGCACAATCTTATGCCCGTTTGAGGTCCTCTTGAAAGCAACTTGCTGCTGGGATTTTGAGTGTGAGGGGCATGATTTTTTTGTCAAATAACCGAAATTGCCAGCAGAAAGATTGTCTGGAGGGAGGCATGGAAAGGGGAGCCTGAGATTTCTTAATCAAACTTCCAAGTGTTATTTTTGGTCTTCCGCTGAGCTGGGACCCAAAAAAGAATCTGCATACGATATTTACATCTCAAATCTTCAGAGCCTCATTAGCTTTGATATTTATTTATTTATTTATCTGCAAAAAGGAATTTAAATCAAACAGAGAGGCACAAAAGCAAAACCTTTGAATGCAAGGGCAAAATTAATTAAAACAGGCAGCCGATGGGTAGAGCGGAATACAATAGAGCTCGGAGAAAAAGACAATGAAACTAATTAGACTCTGATAGGAACCTCTTTCCCCTTTTGCTGATCATCCATTGGTAATTAATAAGTCACACATGTTAGTATTAGAAGAAATCGCCACAATTTGATTCCCCTGTTTGTTTCTTGAGGTTTCCTTCGTTTCCTTAGACTCTGATCTTCCAAACTGGGCCAATCAAGTTATCCGAGGTTGTGCTTATTTTGTTCTGGAGAAAGCAGTCAAGTTGATACCCAGCAACTGCTTAGCCCTTACCAACCGTCCCCCAAATGACACATAGGTGGGCTGAATGTAACTGACAACATATAAGGACACATCCCAGTTAGCACTCACCCAAGTGGCAGAACCAATTTGTCTATACAAACACATACATTTTTGCCCATGGACATTTTGAGGCTTTGTTTTACCATCTGCGCTTTGTGGATCTGTGAAAACTATTCCCATCCACCCACCTGAAAAACTCTTGACCAACAATACAAGAGAGGCTCTTAGCTTCATGTAGCGTAAGGTAGCACCAAGGGGTCCGGCTTTGGTCTTTGGAGTCCTTTGGAATGAAACGATCGGTTAGTATTTATGCTTTGTGTCCTTCTATATCACGCAGCAGCACAAACATACAGCCATCACAGTGGGATGGTTTAATGCATAGCCTGCCTGCTACAAAGTTTTAAAGTTGGCCACATGTGTCTTTCAGCTTCTTGTAGAATCTCCCTACCAGCCCCCTCTCTGCCAGCCCAGCACTTAACTCTCTCAGGATGACCCTGGGTCACTGCTAGCTTAAAGAGATGGAGCTTTGAGAAATACCTCGATAAGTCTGTTTGATTTTAAAAGGCGGATAAAATGCTAATGGTAGAATCTCAGGCTTTGGGGAGGTTGGATGAAAGGGATCGTTTTGAGCAAAAAGTCTTTCCGAGGATTCCTCAAAACAATTCTCCTCCAATGCGTACAGTTGGCCATCTTCAGATAAGTGGGTACATTGAACAAGATCTTAGTTTTCCTCTGAATAAAATGGAAGGAACCGAAATGGAACTAGAATGATCTCTTTGATTTCTTAAAGGCGATGTAAGTTGTGATTCTAACACACATGCCTCACATATGTGTGTGTCTGTATATGTGTGTGTGTGTGTGTGTGTATGTGAGAGAGAGAGAGATCTGTGGACCGGATCCTGCATCATGCAGTTCTTCTACATCATTTCATTTAACCATTTAACCCTTATAACAACCTTTCAAGGTGGGTATTCCTAACAAGGGTGGTAGTCAATCCATGTAACGATACATTCACCATGATGCCTGCCAGTGGGAAAGACCCCAGGCAGGGCAGTGGGTGCCCTTGTCTACGCCAGGCGATCCCTGCAAAATGAGAAGAGGTGGAGTTGGGGGAGGAGCCCGGTGACTGGCAAGATGGAGAGGGGTTTGGAAAGCTGTTTAGCAACTGGCCAGAGAAGGGCTCTCATTGTTTCAAAATGTTTATTTATTTTTGAAAGACAGAGAGACAGAGTATGAGCGGGGAGGGGCAGAGAGAGAGAGGGAGACACAGAATCTGAAGCAGGCTCCAGTCTCTGAGCTGTCAGCACAGAGCCCGACATGGGGCTCAAACACACGAACCGTGAGGTCACAACCTGAGCCGAAGTCGGTCGCTCAACCCACTGAGCCACCTAGGTGCCCCTTGAAGTGCTCTTTTAAACAACCAGTACAGTCTGTACTATGTCAGCCTTGATTTTCAGTCTCCCCATTCTGCAGAGGACAAACCTGAGACTTTGGGGGTGCCAAGGAACCTTCTCGAGGTCAACCCACTAGGCAGCAACTGCTCTGAGTTGGAAGTCACTTTAGGTTTTTAAGACTTCCAAGTTCACATTCTTTGTTTTTTCTTTCTTTCTTTATTTCTGAGAGAGAGAGAGAGAGAGAGAGAGAGACAGCATGAGCAGGGGAGGGTCCGAGACAGAGGGAGACACGGTATCTGAAACAGGCTCCAGACTCTGAGCTGGCCTTTAGCACAGAGCCCGACCCGGGGCTCGAACCCACAAACCGCAAGATCATGACCTGAGCCGAAGTCGGACGCTTAACTGACTGAGCCACTCAGGTGCCACGCCCCCGCCCCAAGTTCACATTCTTAACCACTGTGCTGACTGTAAAGATCTCTGTAAGCTGTGACCTCAATATGTCCCAGGCTGGGCCAGCATTTCTTTATAAGAAGAGGTTCCAGAATCCTGTTTGAGCTGGGGCTAGAGCTGCCAGATTTAACAAACAAATTCAGGATGCTCCTTTAAATTTGAATTTCAGATAGACAGTGATAATGGTTTTTGAGCATACCTAGCACATTGCATGGGACACACTAAAAAATTATTCAGTATTCATCTGAAATTCAAATGTAACTGGACATCTTATATTTTGTAGACAGCTCTCAGTGGCAGGTTGGGGGAGCTGGTCATAGAGTTACTGATGTCAGTCTGCAGAAACATTTTCTTTTCTGGGGACTCCGTCCTCCAGAGCCGACAGAGGAGGGTCACCTCATTCGCTGTACCTTCTTGATTCTAAAGTTGAAGTGCCAGGGGAGGAGTCATTGAAGCCAACGCCCCCCCCCTTGTCTTCTTCCCACTCAGGAAGGTAGAACTCATGGCCCAGTGGCTTGGCTTTGAAGCCAGGGACCATGGGCCACGAGGCGTGTCCTTCTCTCCGAAGCACATGGAAACTATTCCCTTCCAGAAGGCCTTCATGGTTAGCCTGATGCAAGTCTCATGGTTTTTCGTCTGCAGTTATAATTTCTGTGGCACCCCCACCCCGGCTCAGATGGTATTTATTAGAACACATTGCTTTTGGGAATAAAAAACAACAATACAACACTGCATCTTAATGAAAGGCTGGCGATCCAAAGCCGGTCTGCAGATGAGCAAAATAAAACAACCATTATGAAGCAGGCAGCGCGTCTCCTCTGTCGGTGAGAACGCCCCCGTCTCCACGCGGGGAGGGTCTCCTGGGTATCAGCCACCCCGTCTACATGGAGTGCTTCGCTGCACAACAAGTGGAAATGAGCCCTGAGGCTTAAGAGGAACACCTTTCAGAGTAACATGGCGCCTGGGGTCGGGCGGGGAGTTAAGCAGAGTTGTCTGTGTATGGAAAACAGCCCACTGCCCATGCCAACAGGTCAGTTTCTGGGGTCAGGTGGCCGTGGGGACAGTCTGGCTCTGTCCCACCCCCGAGCCAAGACGAAGTAAGCTGGCAGAGAATCAAAAATGCTCCTTCTCAGGGTGGGGCTCATTAACTTGGGTTTTGTGGAGCAGAAAACCCCTGAAAGATCTGTGGGGAGACTTCTGGGAGCCTGCGAGCTTGCACGGGAAAAATTTACACACCTACGCACACACACGTGCACACTCACCTGTGTTGGGTGCTGATTTCTAACTGAAAGTTGACATTCCCTTCAGTTCTGAAGGATACAATCCACAATTGTATGAGCACTACTTGTAAACTTTGTCATCAATAGAAGTCACAGATATTTAATACCATGTTCTAGTTTTTGGAGGACATTTTGAAACAGACTCAGTACTATCCTGAAATTATAACTACTCCACCCACCTGGCCCTCATGTTACTGAAAAGTTAATAAAAGCACACGGATTACCCTTTTTTTTCCAAAGTTTTTAAAGTTTATTTTTGAGAGAGAGAGAGACAGACAGAACAGGGAAGGGGCAGAGAGAGAGGGAGACACCAAATCCAATCCAAAGCAGTCTCCACACTTGGAGCTGTGAGCACAGAGCCCGACACAGGGCTCGAACTCATGGACTGTGAGATCATGACCTGAGTGGAAGTCGGACACACAACCGACTGAGCCACCCAGGTGACCCTAAATTTTTTTAAACGTTAATTTAGTTTTGAGAGAGAGTGTGCGTGAGCAGGGGAGGGGCACAGAGAGCGGGGAACGGATGATCTGAAGTGGGCTCCGTGCTGATAGCAGAAAGCTTGATGCAGGGTTGGAACTCATGAACTGTATTTTATCACAAGTTTTCAAAAACCCATGGGAATAATGCAGATAGTTTCATATCACATTGAAAAAAAGACATATCCTGTAAAGGGATTCATAGACTTCACCGGAAGTGTCCATGTCACAAGCGAGGCTAAGACCCCCTGATCCTGGGGAAGGGGAATCGCTCTTCTGCGTGCCTGTGAGCTGTTCCACACCTACTTTGCCTGGAGGAAAAATCCTACCCTCTTGAGAGCCCGGCTCCAATGCCACGGTCCCCGTGGCTTCTGTTCTGCGCCCAGGGCTCACCCGAGGATATAGACCTCATGACCCGCTAAGCATGCTGATTACACCCCAGCTGGACCCTACTGCCATCAGCGAGCCCAAGGCCTTGCTCTCTGCCTAGGTCAAGGGTTATCTGATAGTGTCATAGAGGCGTTCAAGCCACATTAGTACCAAACTGAGACTTCCCTTGTGTGCAACAGGGAAAGTTGAGTCACTGTTACTCAACGCTGTGTCCATGCACCATCTACACACATCTCTGGGTAAAGGGGTAATGTATCCACTCCATTTTTTGAGACACTATGTAATCTTCGTGCATCTCTAGCCCCTGGGAGGTTGGTATTATCAGAGGCAGCGTTTTGCAGATAAGGGACCGAGGCTCAGAGAGCTGAACCTGTCTGACCCCAGAGATTTTGTGCATCGAACATCTTTCTCTAGTGATGTTCCCTGTTAGGAGCCCGGGGCTGCATTACGAGGAGATCACGTCTCGTTGGAGAATGCGGCCTTGAACCCATCCGAGAAGAATGAGGGACTAGACAAGCGAGGCTTGTCCGGTCCTCAGAGTAGGAAGGGCTGTCCAGTTTGTCCTACCTGTTTCAGATGAGGAAACTGAGGCACAGAGAGAGCACGCCCGAGAGCAGAGGCCGCAGTGCTCGAGTCTTAGTGTCCAGGCACATGCATGAGTGGCTTTCCGTTTCTTCTTCAGTCTGAGTCCTGGGGACAGGTTGGAGGGGACAGAGGGTCTGAGTTTGGGGCGCGTCCTGTGTCTCAGGATCCCTGGCGCCTGCACCTATTGAACTGACCCCAAAACCAGCAAATCATACTCACTCTGCTGACCCCTTGATGCACGTTATCTCGAGGGTCCAGAACTTCCACCACTTGTGACTCCCTTTGAAAATGTGGCCACGTCTGAAACTTATCTACTTAGTGATTTTTTTCCCCCGTGAAATGGGCCTGCTTGGGGCGCCTGGGTGGCTCAGTCGGTTAAACGTCCAACTTCGGCTCAGGTCATGATCTCACGGTTCATGGGTTCGAGCCCCGCGTTGGGCTCTGTGCTGACAGCTCAGAGCCTGGAACCTGCTTCGGGTTCTGTGTCTCCTTTTCTCTCTCTGCTCCTCCCCTGCTCACTCTCTGTCTCTCTCTCCGACAAAAATAAATAAACGTTTAAAAAATAAAAAATAAATAAAGATGCGCTAGCGTCAGAGGCTTTCTTGATATAATTGGTAGGGGCCAAGGGAAGTTAAAAAAGCCATAATGTATTTACTGTGTGAGTCAATGCTACTTAATGTCTTGTCTGAGTATCCTCTAAAAGCATCTCGGGTATCATGTGTGGTGTCTATAAGTTTCCAGGCACTCCGGGGCGCCTGGGTGGCTTAGTCGGTTAAGCATCTGACTTTCGCTTAGGTCATGATCTCGCGGTTGGTGGGTTCGAGCCCCGCGTCGGGCTCTGTGCTGACTGCCAGCTCAGAGCCTGGAGCCTGTTTCAGTCTGTGACTCCCTCTCTCTCTGACTCTCCCCTGCTCACTCTCTCTCTCTCTCTCTCTCTCTCTCTCTCCTAGAAATAAATAAAACATTAAAAAATTAAAAAAAAAAGTTTCCAGGCACTCCATCATCTCAGTTCATCCTTGGCACAACCTACGCTGGGAGTACTAGAACTAGTTAGGACAGCATCATCCGATGGGTTCAGAGAGGCTGCTCTGTTAGTCTGAGGTGGCACAGCCAGCAGAAACATCTCTGCTCTCTTTGTCTCCAGAGCGGGGACTCCTCCCTCCCAGGCTGTTGAGTGGTGCTGTTTCCTGGCTACTCCCGCTCCCGGGATCTTAACGCGTTCTGTGCACCCGCAGGAGCTAGGAGACTGGGTGCCCATCCACACAAAGTCCCCTGCGTGGAGCCCCATGGAGGCACTGACTCCGGGCCTTCAGTGTCGCGTTTCTGTGACGGCGGAGGGCATGCAGCAGCCCCGGACCCGCTCACACACAGCAAATGAAGACGACTCAGATGCGGGAAAGGAGGTGTGGACGGGAGGGGAAGGACACGGCAGCGGGGGGTGGAGAGAAGGAAAGAAGCTCAGGGTCTCCATCTGCAAAATGGGGACAATAAAATCTACTGCATGGGGTAGGTGACTGTCAGGAGGCTTTGAGCACATAGTAGGCTCTTCACTCCCCCCTCCCATCCCGTCCCATACACCCCCTGCCCACCCACACGCGTGTATTATTTAAATTTAAGGGGCATCTGGGTGGCTCGGTCAGTTAAGCGTCTGACTTCAGCTCGGGTTGTGACTCGCAGGTTGTGGGTTCGAGCCCCGCATCAGCCCAGAGCCGGCTTCAGATCCTCTGTCCCCTATTTCTGCCCCTCCCCGCCTCATAAATGAATAAGCATTAAGAAAGTAATAAAGGGCACATGGGGGTTTGTAGCAGGGCCTGGGCTCACACGGGAACCCACAGGACACGTGGGGCAAGCTCAGGAGTCAGCCAGAGCCCTCTTGTGCTTCAAGGCAACGTCACCAGAGGCTGGAGCAAGGGTCCCCCACGAGGTTACCATCTGACTTGGATGCAGAAGTCCCTCCCGGCCCAGCAGGCTGGATCCCCCATGAAACCCCCAGGCCTCTGCAGCCGGCACCCCCTTCCTTTTGCAGGTGCCCCAGAGAAAGAGCTGACCACAAAGGAGACATGCAGTTTCGGGTGCTTTTCTGCAGCAGACCCCCCAGGAATCAGGGTATCAAGGGAAGGAAGGGCCCCAGCACACGTAGGCGCCTCTCCCTCACACATGCGCCCAGGGGTCCCGGGGTGGGGGGCTCCGCTCTCGCCTTCGAGGGGGAGGGCAGGCCTGCCAAAGGCCACAGATGAAAGCCCGCTTCCTGCGGTGCGTGACTGCGGGTCAGTTCCCTCCCCGCCCCCGGCCTCTTATCTGCTGCGGGCGGAAGGGGGGCCCTGATGAGAAGGCCAGATTACAGCCCAGCCCCGGCCTGCTTCTCATCGCGGGCAGAGCGCTTCCAAGGGCTTCCCTGAGCCCCGCACATCTGGCGACCTGGTGCGCTTTCCTTTCGGGGCCAGGGAGAACACAAACCCACCGGCGCGGGTGTGCAAGCTGTGAAAAGACAGCTGAGGTGTGCAAAGCCAGGGTAGATAGAGGAGGGGCCCCCGGGGGGCCGAGGGTCGAACCTGCGCTGTGGGCCCGAGAAGCCTGTCTCCTCCCTGGGCCTCAGGTCCCCGAGCTGTGAAGTGGTGGTGGGGAACCCAGCCTGGCCGAGGCGTCCGAGCGCTTCTTGTTCTTAAAAGTAAAACAAAAAATAACAATACAGACGCTGCTCTCGGATAAAAATACAGATTCACAAAGAATGCCCGGAGAAATGTTCATGGATATTGTTGCCCACTAGAGCTCTATCTTTGCGGAGCCAACTACCTAGATATTAAGAAAAATCCACCTCAGTGACAGAGCCTTAATTCTCAGCCAAAGGGAGGTAGTAATGCAGACGTCAGGGCCATATTTATTAGGTCTGAATGAATGAACTTGATCTGAGCCTGGACCTCAGAGATCAGACAGGCGTGGCCTTCTTTATTTTTTGCCAGATAATGTTTTTTAAAAATAGAGCAAACATTTTAATAACAGAAGATTTCCCATGAAAATGTCAAGGTCTGGCACCTCTGGGAAAAGGGGCAGAGTGCCAGCCTGCGGGGCCACCGTGAGCTCATCCTGTCCCTACCAAGTGACATCGCGGTGTTTGAGTTCGAGACTTTACAGGGAGGATGTCCAGAGGTTCAAGACAGAGATGTGGACTCTCCTGCCTGGTGACTGGTTCAGACACAGCCATGCGCCTGCTCTGCCTCGAAATGATCAGCCACAGCCCAGAGCTGGCCTTGCCGGTCTCCCCCTCCTCATTTGTTGGCTAAGAAGGAGGCGCCGCGTGCGGCTGTCTGAGCCCTTTGGAAGCGAGGGTCCGCCTGCCGAGGGCTGGGGCCCATATGCGTCCCAGGAAGGTCCCAATCTCCCATTTGATCTGGGTTTGCCGCTCAAGCTCTATCGACAGCACCTCCTGCCAACGGGCAGCTTTCCATTGCTTCTGCCCTGGGCCTTTTTCCAACGTGCAAAATTGCTTTCTCTTTCTTTCTGCGGGTAGGTCTCCATGCTTGGCGGCAGGGTTCTGCGGAGGGAGGCTTTTGCAAAAGTGACTTTCAGGGTTGCGGTCTATGTCTGTCTGACTTTCGAGACTCCACCTACCTTATGGGCTTAACTCTCTCGCTTGGTCTCTCCAGTGTGCTGTGCTCCGGGGAGGCGTGACAGCAAGCATAGCCTTCCCTATTCTGTGGGGAATGCCCCCCCCACCCCCACCCCCCACCGAGGCAGGACAGTGCCAGCTACGATCTGGTGAAAGCCCAGGAGCATCTGCTTTAGGGATGGTGAGGAATGAGTGGTAGTCAGGGTGAGAGTGCCAAGGCCAGGGACGCCCTGTCTCACTTCGTCCTGAGGTCCGCGGGAGCCATTGCAGGTTTAAAGCCACAGGCGATGCTGTCAGATCCAGGTTTTAGAAACAGCAATGTATTGATTAGAAGAGAGAGGGGAGGAACAGAGAGAAGGTAACGGCAACGATCCATGCAGTAGACAAAGGCCTAATGGAATGATGATGGCATGACTGTGGGGGCCAGCAGGGTGGAGGTCAGGATGGGCTGGCGAAAGGGATGCCTCTGCAGCTTGCATGTGGAGTCTGAGAGAGAGGAAGGAACGCCTATTCTGGGCTCCAGGGAATTGCTGACTCCAGTAAGAGACTGGGGGAGAAAGCAATGATTCTGGTTTTACATGTGGATAAGTAATTAATATGCAAAAGACAGCTGCATTTGGGGGGTTGCAGTATCAGTTTGCACAATCTGCAGTCTGTGGGTGCACACACGTGTGTTTTAAACTCATACAAGATAGGGGCGCCTGGGTGGCTTAGTCGGTTAAGCATCCAACTTTCGCTTAGGTCATGATCTCACGGTTTGTGGGTTCGAGCCCCATCAGGCTCTGTGCTGACTGCCAGCTCAGAGCCTGGAGCTTATTTCAGAGTCTGTGTCTCCCTCTCTCTCTGACCCTCCCCTGCTCACGCTCTCTCTCTCTCTCTCATAGAAATAAATAAAAATATATAAAAAAAACCACATACAAGATATTAGGAATCAAGGAAAAGTATTTGCTTTCTGCCTTCGCTGCCAGGAGAGTCACATTCAGCTGGCTGAAATGTCATCTCTTCCAGGCAGAACTCCGGGCTTCCCCCTACGGCCCCATGTTCTTAGTTCACGTCAGTACTTATCTCTTGGACCTACGGTTCACCGTTCCTGACTCTGTCTCGGTGATAAGCCTATTGATTTCATCTTTACATTCACCATCTGGCACAGCGTTTAATGCACTGAAACTGACACTAAAAGTTGAAGAAAGAATAAATGATGTTTTTTGTGTTCTTCTCAAAGCTTTGGATTCAAGGCGCAGAGACACCCAAGCACTTGTCCTACATCACACAATGATCTTAGGCCAGATCTGAGGGACCTTTTCCACCAGCTTTGCCTTTCTCAAGAGACTTGACATTCACATTGTACAAAGCATGTATTTGGCCTACAGAGTTATTTATAAATTGGAGCCCACATAGAAATTGAGACTTCACACTAAGTCTGCATTTCTTGTTTCTTTCATTTTTAAAAATGTTTTCTTTATTTTAGAGAAAGAGAGAGAGGGAAAATGCAAGTGGGGGAGGGGCACGGAGAGGGGAGGACAGAGGATCCAAAGCAGGCTCTGTGCTGAGAGCAGAGAGCCCAATGTGGGGCCCAAACTCACAAACCATGAGATCATGACCTGAGCCGAAGTCACTTAGCTGAAGGAGCCACCCAGATGCCCTCTTTTTTTTTTTTTTAATTTATTTAATTTTGAAAGAGAGAGAGAGAGAGACAGAGAGAACATGTGAACAGGAGGGGCAGAGAGAGAGGGAGAGACAGAATCCCAAAGTGGGGCTTGATCTCATGAACTGTGAGGCAAAACCAAGAGTCAGATGCTTAACCAACTGAGCCAACCAGGCACCCCTGAATTTCTTGTTTCTTTCGATAACTCAGATCTGGAGACACTGTACAGGCTCTTCTCAGTTTGCTACACGCCCCACCGCTCCCCTAGGTCACCCCAGCACTAGGGCAGGAGCAGAGCTGTTATGTAGCATTGGGCTTGCATGTTGTTATTTTCCTTCAAAGAGGAACATTAGTATATAGTTATGGCTTTAACACAACAAAATGGAGCTGGAGCGGGCCTGGTGTTTGGAGAGAGAGCACATGCTCTTTCTGGTGGAAGTAAAGATTATTAACTTTGAGGTGCAAATGACTCCCTCCTTCACTCTTACACCATGACTCCTACACCCAAGGACTCAGCCATCCCATAGAGGCAGAAGGGCACAGTGGTTAGGAGCTTGGCCTTCTGGGTGCTTGAGCAAGTTCCTTAAACTCTTACTGTCTCTGTTTCATCATCTGCAAAATGGGGTAATGATGTAATCCTACCTATCTTGTTTGCGAGATTGTACAAGATGACAAGTGTAAAGAGCCCAGAATAGCCCATGAGCCCCGGGAAAGACAGAGGAAAGGGGCAGTTTTTGTCATTATGATGAGCGGTAACTCACCAACTTAATCACTTATCAGTTAAATCATTTGGTAAGCATTGACTCACTTTAGAAGGTAGATGCCTTTGACAAATGCCAAACTATAAACATTAGTTACAACTCAATGCTTCTCACTCATGATGGGCGTGGAATGACCCAGATAACTGTGGCAAAATACTGATTCAGGGGTCCACCCAAGATCAAACACCAGAACCTCTGGAGGCTGAGTCTGTGGCCCCTATAATGGACATGAACAACATCGAGCTGTGGTGAGGATGGGACGCTCTCCTCAGGCTTGGGCCAGACGCACATGACCCTGACAGTGCACCCTGGTGCCTCATTTGCTTGACCTAGTCCCTGTCCTGCCTTAAGCCGCTAGAATAGACATTCCCCAGGTAAGGAATTTTTGGTTTATTTTCCCCCCCATTATATCTCCAGTACCTAGAACAGCCCCGAACACATAGTAAGCCCTTGATAGGTGTTTATTGAATGAACAGGTCTGTCCTCCTTAAGTTCAGGCTGCAGCTGCCTCTGATGGCTATACTCTCCAGGAACCAGAGGTGTGTGGTCCTAAATGTCAGACAGTCAGTGTTGCCAGAAGGGACCTTGGAGAGCAACTGGACAGTTTTTTTTCCAAACCCAAGGCATTTGAGTCTCACCACCAAGATGCTTGCCTCATCTGCTTCCCTCCTGAACTATTTATCATATCTATCATCCAACCATCCTTTCTTTACATGAGTTCGTGTTGACTTTACTAATATACTTTTGTCTGACAAAGAAATCTTAAAACAAATGAGTCCTGTAAAGGGAAAACTATGATTGCTTGCCATCAATAGGTAACTGTAAAAATAAGTACAGAGGAAAGAATTCATGGCACGCCTATGGAGGGGATCGGAGCTTGAGCCCTCCCCTCTTATAATAATGAAAAGAGTTCAGAAACAGAAGAGAGGTGTTAAAGTCACAGTACCTTTGGACTGAGACTTTCTCCTATAGGGAATCAGAAAGCTCAAAAGATAGTTCAAAAGTAATCCCTTCCTTCCTCTGTGTGTCAATATGATTTACTGCCAGATTCATGTTGATCACTGCATCCCATCCCGATGGTACCCATCCATCATGGTCCCCATCCCACCGGAAAATCCTGCTTGAGAGGGTTGAGCCCTCTTTTGTTTGCAAGACTTAGGCCCAAAGGAGAAGGGTTGACCCAAGGTCACATTCACTTATTCATTCCTATATTCATTTGATGTCTATCCATGGGATACCTTCTATTGCCTGGTGCTATGAACCAAAAAGGCCAAGTCCCGTCATCATGAAGCTACCATTTTAGGAGCAGAGAAGGGACTATATCCCAGGTCTGCTGATTCTTAGTCTAGGGCTCCTTCCCGGCCTCTTCCCCTCTGGTAGAAGATGTTTCCATAATTCCCGTCCACGCCCTGCCAGCATAGGTGACTTGGGCTCTCAGTGTTACATTAGCATTTTTTTCATTGTAATCAAGCAGCTCCATGTGCACCCCTGCTGGGCTTCCTGTTCCCCCAGCATGCACTTCGAGAGTGCTGCTGATTTCAGCGTCTGGCTTCCAGACCCAGACGTTAAAACAACTACCTTTCATCCCAGGTTTGTAACACAGAAAACCTCCAATATTGGGAACGATAGCCTCGAAGGTGGGTTCATATCTCTCAGCAAGATTGCTGTAACTTTACTCTCCCGCGCCCGATCAAGGCTTTCTCTCTGCCTCGTAGGTATTTTAATACAAATGTTCCTTTCATTTGACTGATTGAAGGTCTCCAACCTGCAATAAATGAAACATCTGATCCCCTTGAATCCAAATCACTTTTTCTTTGATTTTCTTTTACTTCTATTTCTTCATCCTTTGTTCTACAGCTCGAGTCAAATTTCCCTTTAGAAATTGAAAGAATGTGTGTGGGTTTTTCCTGCCTTTTTTTTTTTTAAAACCAGGCTCTAGTGCAAGTGCTGGCTCATGGACTAGAATATTAAGGTCGAATTCAATGGCTGACTGTCTCTAGCAATGTGCTTTACATGCCATTGTCCTCCCCGCCTCCCCACCCCCACCCCAGTTTTAGGCAACAGCTGTACAAATTAGCCTCTGTGTACAAGTCATTGAAGCTCGCTTCGTGAGTAGCCCCCAGGCTTGGGAGAAAATAGGACTAAAGATTTTTTCCCCCTGCTGAAAGAGTTAAGATACCCATGCACAAAGGCCTGCATGTTGGCATTTTGCTATGGAGGTAAGCACTTAATTGCTTCTATAATGACTTATACCTTCTACATGGTATTGGGTCTCCAGTTTCAAGTAAGGGGCCAGTGGAGACTGTCAGTCTCTGGAATGACTGGCTCGTCCATATTAGTGATTTCAAAAGGTGAGCAGTGGCTTTTCAGGGGCTGGCAAAACCCTCTGTGTTTGTGTTCGTTTCCCTGATTGTGCCCTGATTGTGCCCTCTGTCCGTACTTAGCTGGGATGCGTGTCTGCACAGCGGCCTTGGCTTTGCATCTGGGGGAGGCTTGAGCTGTGTGTGTTGTGGGTACCAGTGCTACTTCCTACATGCTCATGAAACTGTCCATCTCCCTGAATTGGTGGCAAAGCTCATTCTTAGGGGTGATAGGGGAGGGACCAGGGGGCAATCCCAAAGAACATTCTGGTGCACTCTTTATTTACCCTTTGACCTGCTGCTGTCCGGGGCCAGTGAGCCTTCCTGAACTTGGGCAGTCTTCCAGGCTTTAAAAGACTCTCCCTACAGATGATCTGATTCTACTCCCTGCCTCTCGTTTGCCTACCCGTGGTTGGTAGTCAGGCTTCAGGATGGCCCACAGAGATTCTGACTCCTGGTGTTCACACTCTTGCTTAGTCTTCTCCTCCTTTGCACCAGGGTGTAGCCAAAATGAAATGGCAGATGTGATGGTGTATGCAGTCTAGAATGGGTTAAAAAAAAGACTGGTTTCCATCTTGGGTGCTCTGCTGTGTGTGTGTGTGTGTGTGTGTGTGTGTGTGTGTCTGTCTGTCTGTCTGTCTGTCTGTCTGTCTCTATCCTCTCTCTCTTCTCTGACTATTCCTTGAATCCCTTGCTCTGGAGAAAGCAAGCTGCTATGTTGGGAGAAGCCCCCTGAAAAGACCATCCCGGCAAAGAACTGAAGCCTCCAACTGACAGCCAGGGAGAAGCTGAAGTCTGCCAGCAACCATGTGATGAGTCTAGAGGTGGGTATCCCATCCCCAGCCGAGCCTTCAGATGACAGCAGCCCCAGCCATTTGTGAGAGCCTCATGAGAGACCCAGAGCCACCCAGCTTGGCTGCTTGCGGATCCTGCCCCTCAGAAACTGTGTGATACAATGCATGCACTCTTTTAAGCTGTTGAGTTTGGGCATTACATTGTTATGCAGTGATACATAACCGATATGTCAGTAAACTCATTGCAAGGGTCTCTGGGGCATTCTAGGTCAGCTTACTCAATCTGTGTGACAGGGTTCCTTTGTTGTCCCTTGCTTTGCATGTTCTGTTCTCCCTCCATAAGAGAGACTCTTGGCTTTTAAATGGCTACTTAGCTGCCTGGAATAGTACGTTGTCCAGCTTCGCTCACAGCTAGGTGTGATCTGGTGACTACATTGTGGTTGGTGGACAAATATGGGTATGGTGCATGCCACTTCTGGAGGTACCCCTACTGGAGGCACTCTCTTACATTTTCTCCTCTTTACATCTTCCTCCTTCCTGCAGGCTGGAGCTCCAGAAGCCACCCTGAATGATGAAGAGCAAGAAGAGGGGAAGACATAAAGATTCCCAACAGCGACCAGTGCCAAGTTGAACCCCAACCACCAGCCCTGGAAATTTTTATATGGGAGAGAAAGAAACCTCTCCTCTCCCAGTGTTACTGCAAGCACTAAGTGAATTAATAAATGTACAGTGGTTAGAACACATGGGCAGTGCCAGGCACAAGGTATTTAGGCTCTAGAGCTCCCACCAATGTCTTGCTTTGGCCTAGCAGCCCAAATGTTCCTGAGAAGCTTTTATTCTCTTCTAGAAGTTTAAATGCTGAGGCATTCTTTCTCTTAGAGATTCACATTCTGCTCTCTTGTGCAGTCTCCTCTCTATGATTGGTCTCCGGAAGCCCATCCCACCCATCTGTTCTTTCCAGTTGCTCACTCTGCACTCATGGGTTCAGATCAGTTGGTCCCTTGGGACAGGATCTGGGCTCAAATTTCTCAGCTTGTCAAATACATACCTCCAAAGCATTTGGCTAGATCGGCCAGGTGAGTGGCGGTATCATTGTTTGGATAAGAAAGGCATGGGGGATGGTGAGGGAGAAGATTTGGAGGGGAAATGTCAAGTTTGTAGATCTGGCCATGTTGAGTTTGAGATGTCTATTGGCCATTCAAGCCAAACTGTTGAGTAGTCAGGTAGAAATACAAGTCTAGGGAGGTGAGGGTTGAGGTCAAGGACGGGGAAATAAATCTGAGTACAGAGCATGCTGGTAATTATGTAAGTCAACAGCAGAAGACCTTCAGCTTCTAACTTTGTGGGCAGAGTGGACAATGCTGACATGTCCAAGCCCAGGCAAGGGCCACGTCCAAGTTACTGTAGTATGATTTTCAAGGAACATCAGCTGGACTCTGCTTTCACAAACACACAGGCTGTCCGTGAGGAGGCCACATGACCGTTTTAAGATGGATCTGGGGGCGCCTGGGTGGCTTAAGTCGGTTAAGCGTCTGACTTTAATTTAGGTCATGATCTCACGGTTCGTGGGTTTGAGCCCTGTGTCGGGCTCTGTGCTGACTGCCAGCTCAGAGCCTGGAGCCTCTTTCAAAGTCTGTGACTCCCTCTCTCTCTGACCCTCCCCTGTTCACGCTGTCTCTCTCTCTGTCTCTCTCCTAGAAATAAATAAAACATTAAAAAAAAATAAGATGGATCTGAATGGCCATTATCTGAAGGAGGAGCTCAGGTTTTAAAATCAGAGAGCCCTGGGCTGGACATCTAGCTCCATCCCTTAATAATATATGATCCTTGGTCAAGTCAGTTAACTTCTCTGAGCCTTGGTTCCACCATCTGTAAAATAATGACAATAGAGTTGTTGGGGTACTAAGATTAAAAAAAATCATGCCCCAAATGATTCCACTAAGAGAAGGAACCAATGCATCTTACTCAATCCTCCCACCTCCCAGAAGGAAAAAACCTATTCTATTTCTTGCCCATATATATTTCTTCTATAGTTTCTAAATAATGTTTTCGGCCAATGTGATGAGTGAAGGCAGGAAGGGGTTGCAATGGTACAAGAGCTTTGATCGCCAGTTGGCACCTTGGAATGTTCCAGAGTATCTACCGCTACAGAATAAGCCCAAGGTGGGGCACAGTAGTTTAAGTGTCCGACTTCGGCTGATGTCATGATCTCACAGTTCATGAGTTTGAGCCCCAAGTTGGGCTCTGCACCTGCCGTTAGGAGCCTAGAGCCTACTTCAGATTCTGTGTCTCCCTCTCTCTCTGCTCCTCCCCTGCTTGTGCTCTGTCTCTCAAAAATAAATAAATAAATAAATGCAAAAAAAAAAAAAAAAGAAAGAAAGAATAAGCCCAAATGATCTGGGAACCACACATTAGCTTCCCACCTCACTGCAATAAAATTTTTGAGAGAATAAGAGAGAGATCAGTCGACTGGTGATTCCCCTTAGCACCTAAATGCCACCATGACTTGTGGCCCATGTCACACACTGAATCACAAATACCAGAGTTGGGCATTAAGGTGTCTGGATGTGTAGAGGCCAGGTGCCCTGGCTTGTGGCAGCGATTACAGGGGCCAGCGGTGGGGGAGGGGGGCAGTGTCCGGGGCCAGGCTCTTAGCTCAGCTCAAGTATGTAGAGGAGGCCCTGGAGGGCCTTCCCCACCTGGAAGGGCCCCAGCTCAGGCCCCTTGTCTGGCTGATGCACCCTCAGCTGCTCAGCCCAGGGATATGTTGGGGGTGTTTTCAAGCCCTTTAACATGTCCTGTAGTCCGTTGTAAAGGGTCTTGTCACCCTTGAAAGCTCGCTAAACAATCATCTCTCTCCTCCTCCTCGGCTTCCTTTCTTTCCTTCTTTCTTCTTCTTTTTTCATCGCCAGATTTGTTTCAAGTGTGATCGGAAACCTGCTGTTGTGAGTTTGCGTGGAGGAGGTGAAGCTTCCCATGTCCTGCTTGTTACTTGCAGAAAGGCAAACATCAAAAGGCCCAGCGCCCGTTCCCAACATGGCACAGATCTTTCTGTATAACGTGCAGAGGAAACTGGGGCCTTTGTGCTTCCCTCGCTCAGATCATATCAATTCAGTTTTCCCCTTCACTTAATTTGTAGTTGGAGTCGTCCTCACAGGCATGCAGCGGTGGGTGAGGAGGAAGGTCAGGACAGGAGAGAGAGCGGGCTGGATGCCGGCTGGTAAAGACGCCCAAGGATTTGGGGGCGAGGAGGGGAGGAAAGGGCCAACAGAAGTGAGGGCAAACCTCCCTGGTCCAGGGGGTCGGAAAGGGGCTGTACCATTAACCCGGCAGCTCCCGGCCTCCCCGGGGCTCAGCCGCTTTTCTGTTTTGAATCCGTCAAACAAGAAGCTGGTAACTGATGCATATGAGATGCCTCTCCAGCCATTAGTGTGCGATTCGACATCCCGTTCTGTCTCTTAGCATGTGGCCTTGTGGCCTTGTTCCCCTCCCTACTTCGTCTCCGGGACCCTGAGCCCCCGTCTCTGCAGCGCGGTTGCTGGGCCCTCGGTAAAAGAATACCCATGACGAGGCTTAGCTGGGGCCCGGAGCATAAGAGGCAACCAATAAATGTTACTTCCAAACGCATCCCTACTCCACCCGCCTGTGGACACATGGGGAGCACCCATGGAATTCGTGATTCTGTATATTTATTCTAGTAAACGTCATAGGCTCTGTGGGCCGTGTGTAGGGCACTGTTGCATATCCCTTCCTCCCAACTATGTAAGAACGTAAAAATACTTCTCAGCTCCCAGGCTGTACAAAAACACTGCAGTGGACAGGAATTGGCCCGCGAACTGTTGTTTGCCAATCCCTCTGCTCACGAAATTGACAGTTTGAGTTGAAATATCCCAGCTAGCTGTGTGGCACTGAGTAGATCATTTAACCTCTCCGATTATTATTTTGTTTAGCTACCGAGTGGGGCTTACAACTACCCTCTCCATAGTGGTACTGTAGGAATTATGCACACAGGTACAACATTTAGCAGAATATCTTGGATACAGTTCGTTATTATTGATGTTGTTATTAATTGGCTGCTGAGAATTTGGGGCCTGCCTGGATGAGAGGTCAGGTGGGGATAGAGCTTCATTTTTCTTGCCACAGGATCAAGGGAAAAGGAGTCTTTGGGCACGGGGTCCAACGCATCTCTGAACCAAAGATTCATTCATTCATTCATTTGCTCACAAACATTTATTGAGAATCTACAGCATTCAAGGCATTGTAATGAGAACTGAGGACACAAATCCCTGCCCATAAGAAGTTCGTATCCTAGTGGGGGGAGATAGATGCTACACATCTAAGTAACAGTGAGAATGTGATAAGGACTCTCAGAAAAAAGAAAATAAAGTGGAATAGAGAGGGTTATGAAGTGCTTCAAGGGGGTGATGATTTTTTTGTGCAGAGATCAGAGAAGGCCTCCCTGGGAAGGTGTTATATGAACAGAGACCTGAATGAAGAGAAAGAATTAGCCATGTGGATATTGGAGAAAGAATTTCAGGCACAAGGAGCAGTGTGTGCAAAGGTCCTGAGGCCAGACTGTGTTTGGCCTGTTGCTGGGACACCGAGGAAGGCAGAACACCAGGAGCACCGGTGAGGCCAGAGCTAAATGTTCCAGAAGGAGAAGGCAGAACAGATGTCAGGGAAGGAGGGAGGCTGGGTAAAGGGTTCAGGCCACATCAGGCCTTACAGGCTGTTGTGAGGTCTTTCATGTACGAAGATGGGGATACAGGTACTTTCCTTGCTCATTCCCACTGCAGATATTTTTTTCACCCAATCCATAACCACGTAGCACCCACGCTATGCCACAGTCGCATCCCATCGGCTGTGTTCTCAAGGAGCCCAAAGTCAAGTTGGGGGTAGACAGTCATTAATTCAGTAAAGATGCAAAGATAAGACCACGGCCCCGTAGGCTGATGGGGTAAGGGGCTTTGAGGGAAACAGAGTCTAGCAACCGAGGAAGACTACCCTGAGGAAAGAACAGTGGAGGGAGACTGGGCATTTGGTGGGTGACAGCGTGGTCCCTCCAGGAGCTCAGAGAAGGCCCGTGTGGCCGGCAGGTGGAGAGCGACAGGGGGCACGCTAGGGACACGAAGCTGGAGCCGAGGGTCTCCCGCACCCTGTGGGCCGTGTGAGGATCCTCCTTTCTCCTGAGAGCGAGGAAGCCTCTGACGTGGGCAAAGCAAAGAATGACATGATCAAGTATGCAAATGGACAAGAGCACGGTGGCCGTGCCCACAGAGGGGAGAGCAGACAGGACGTGGGGTTGCCCGTTAGGAGGTCATTATAGTTGTGAAGCTGAAAGCGTAGGAGAGACGGGAAGGCCCGAGAGAGCTGGGTGGCCCCTGGAAATGTTTCCAGATCGTACTGGGAGGACTTGGTGGGAGACTCGCTGTGAGGCACAGGGAGAAGGCATCAAAACGCCTGAGTTCTGGGATTTGTGCTCCCCGGATGGAGGGCGGGCGGGGTGCCGGCTGGAGGGCAGAGCCTTGACCTTGCCCACTGCTGTGATCTGCCGGAGCAGGCTCCTTGAAGGTAAGGAACAAGGTTAGCTCCCTCCCCAGCACCTGCCTCCTGACCTGGTTACGACAGGTGCTCGGTCAGAGTGGCACGGAGATCCTTTGGAGCCGGGCCTCCGGGAGCTAGGAGACAGCCTGAAAACACAGCGAACTGGTCACAGTGCAGTGACATTGAGATGCCATTTGGAAGTGAAGAAAATCGGACTTGAAAAGAATCTGTGAGGTTTCGACAGTCAACTGGGAAAGTGGCTCCTGATTTTACGTGTCAGTTTCTCAAGGTGCCTTTGGACAGCCTCAGTTCCCTCCCCCTCTAACCCCTTTCCCTCAGCTTCTCTCCTCCTCCATTTTCTCCACTCCTTCCAGAGCCAATTTCCACAGGCCACTCCGGAGGGACTTTCCAAGCTCCTTCCTACCTTGAGGCCTCTGCACACACTGTCGCTTTATTTCGAGTGCCTCTCCCGTCCCTCAACCGCACCTCCATGAGCCCTTCTCATGCTGATGTCCCACCTGTCACCAGCCCAGGTCACCTAATTCTGGATCCTCTTCAAATTCTTCATTCCTGGAGCGTCCTATACTTTCCCTGAGTGACCCTGCTCACAGCTGTCATTAGTTATTGTCCTTGCCTTTTTATATCCCTCTGGGCAGTTTGTGATCCTCGGTGCCTAGGGCTATGCCAGCCAGTTGCTGAATAAATGAATGAATGAATGAGTAGGCAGGCAAGGCTTATGCACCCTTAGGTGTGGATGAGCCAACCACAAACTCATATTGTCCAAGTGTTTTAGAAAGAGGAGATTTTGCTTTCCATCTCCGAGGCATATCTGCATTTTATGAGACTAAATAAACCCGAAGCTCAAGGAATGCACCTCTTGTGATGGAGAAAATATTTTAAAAATATTAAATGCCTGTGGTTTTCAGCCAAGTCCTCTATAAATAACGTTGTCCACAGGCATCCTACCACACCTGCTCCAGTGAAGGGTGAATGCCACCTTGGGAAGGCATATGATATAAGGTAGGAGAAGTCTCTGTGGACAAGGGGAGGAAGGCCCTCTGGGTGAGTCTGGAGAGGAAAATGAAGGGCGTGGGTAGGTCAGGGAGCAAGCAACGTGCCACCGGAGTGCTGGTTGCCGTTCCCCGTGGAAACTGCCGGGGCCATGTTCTCCACTCGAGCAACACCTCGAAGGTCCAGATGTGATGGCTCGCTGGAAGGCCCTTGTCCTGCGGGCAGGAGCCCTCCCACCCCCCCAACGACCGCTGGTGCCAGCAAGTTCTCCGTGGGCACAGTGCGGATATGAGGTCCCCTCCCTCCTGTGTTATAAACATGAGGATCAGAAAAGACAATTCTAACTGAGAGGTGATGCGTCAGACTGAGGAAGCAGAGTCGCCTTTATTTCAGAAGCTTACACTATCCATTCCAGAGCCAGGAATGGCAAGAGGCTTTGGGGAGGCAATGAGGCCATTTCTCTAAAAGAAAACAGTGGCATTTTCTTTGTACATTTAAGAGGTAGTCGGATTGAAATTGTGGCGCGCTCCATCAACACCCCTGTATGGTAGCACCTTAGGACCGGACCACTTAATACTACATGGTCCAATGTCTGCCACTGGCACCATCCCAGCCACCCTACAATCCCGAGCATGCCTTCTCCTCCAGGCTGTTCTCCTCTGCTTCCTCTCCTGTCCCTTCTGTAATGAAGATGTCCAGCACAGAATGACTATCACAGCCCCGTAGCAAACAGGAAGTATGGGTCCTGGGGCTGAGGCTTGGCACTCCAGCCTCCAGACTCTACTACCTGAGACTGTAATGCACAGGAAGTGGCAGCGATCATGGGGGTGTGTGCCAGCATCCCTCCCTGCTTCCATGCACACAAGATGGGTTTTCTCGGGGCGCCTGGGTGGCTTAGTCGGTTAAGCGACCGACTTTCGCTTAGGTCATGATCTCGCGGTTCGTGGGTTCGAGCCCCGCGTCGGGCTCTGTGCTGACTGCCAGCTCAGAGCCTGGAGCCTGTTTCATTCTGTGATTCCCTCTCTCTCTGACCCTCCCCTGCTCACGCTGTCTATCTCTCTCTCTCTCCTAAAAATAAATAAAACATTAAAAAAAATTAAAAAAAAAAAAGATGGGTTTTCTCTGCCTCACCTGTCCACACCCAGATGCTGTGTCCTCAGCCCCATTCAGCCAGCGTCACACAGATTCTGTGCCCTCGGGCTCCTTAACCGAGCATGCTTAACCCTTATTCTCTTGAGTGATCACTCTTGGTCCACGAATCCCATGCTAACTGAATAGTTTTTCCATTCCTGGCTCATCCTCAAGTCCACTCCAATTACCCTCTGCTTCTCCCAGGAGTTAAATATTCCTGTCATGACTTGACTCCTTTGAAAATGTCTGATGGTTGTATCATAAAAACAATGGCAAGGCAATTTAATTGAACGTTCTTTTTGTAAGGGCCCACTGACATCTGATGCAAAATAACCATGCTTGGCGCTTACGCAGAACTTCTATCTTCAAAGCACTTTGCTACTATTAAAGGCCGAGTTTGCTCAAGATAGATTCGATCTCCTTTGTGTCTCCCTGAATCTCATCAGATTGAATTTGGAGGGTACGAGGAGCAGGGGACTCCCTTGGAGCGCTGAGTGGTGCTTAAAAACAGCCTGAAAATAAACACCAGAGAGCTCAAGCTCTCGTTGTCGTTTCCTTTCTCATTCCTCACGACTGTGTCCCGGTTCTGCCTTCTTATTTCTTTTTATGGGCAGCATAGGTTAGGTTATGCTGCTGTAACAAGCAATCCTCTGACCTCAGAGGCTTAAGCTGTCAGAAGTTGATTTCTGAATCATGCTACAATCCAGTGGGTCACCTGCGGCTCTGCTCCATATCCCCTCTGCACAAGGAACCCAGAATATATAAGGGACCACCACTTGTAATGATGACGAATGTCATTTAAAAGGAAAGAGAGAGTGTGGGCAATCACACACTGACTGTTAGAGCTTCTACGTGGACTTGTCACATCACTTTTGCTTACAAGACCTTGACAAACAAGTCGCATTGCCACAGCTGTCATAAGCCTGAGGGCTATTGCAACCTCCTAAATATCTCTTTTGAACCTGCTCACTTTTCTTCTCTTCCATTTCTACTGTTCCCACCATGGCCAGCTTCTCCCCTTGCCTAGAAGGCAGAAGCCGCCATCTGATTTCTCTAATTTCACCTGTGCTTCTTTCTCCTGATCTGCTCTCCATACTTCAGAGTGAGCTTTTCAGTACGCAAATTGTATCTCATTACCCTCACCCCAAGTTAAACCATTGCATCGTCTTTCCATTGTTCTTCATCACAGTTGAACCTGACACACCCCACCAACCTCATCTTGGGCCACGGGTCTCATTACTGTCCTTCCTTCTGTGTCCTTGAACCTCAGGTTGTTTGCCCCTGACATTCCCTCCAGTTGGAAAGCTCCTGACCCCAACTCCTTCCCCCAGGTAGCTCCCAGCCAGGCATGCCTTCTCCAGAGAAGTCTCTCTGATGACCCTTGGCCAGCCCATCATGAACCTCTCTTGTATATTACTCCCTGCAGTCAGACTGTATTTGTGTGGATGACTCATGAATTCTAAGTTTCACAAGGGCATGGACCTTGTTTTGTTTCTGTTCAGCTGTATATTCCCACAGCCTAATAGTATAGTGCTTGGCACTCCACAAATATTGATTGGATGAATAAATGAATGAATGAGTGAATGAATTTCAATCTCTGACATTTCTATCTGCCCAAATATCCTCCTTATTTCAGGGTTCAGGTCAAAGGCAAGGCCCTTCGAGTGTACCTTTCTTGTGATATTTATCACGTTTCCTTATTCTACAATCATTGTGAAATTGTCTTTCCTTCCTCCCTGGTACCTGGAACCCTCAGAGCCTTGCCTATTATGGACACTGAGCATGTGGTTGTTAAATTGACCTGAAGTAGCTAAACTCACCCTTTTCGGTTTTGATGCAGAATGAAGTCTACATGGCATCCCTGTCACACTGCAGATGGCTCCACCCATCTCCCTGACCTCTCTCCCTCTTCACCCCATTCATCCTTCTCCAGCCACAGCAACCTTCTGGCTCTTCCTCAAGCAAACTACAGGCCCTTTGCATTTGCTGTTTGCTCTTTCCACAATATTCTCTCCCCAGGTCTTTGTATGATTGTCTCCCTCACTTAATTCAGGTAACTGCTTAAACGTCACCTCTCCAGAAAGCTCTTCCCAATAAAAAGCAGCATACCTTAATTTCTCTGTACCTAACAATTGTTCTCTGCCTTTTAAATTATTTATTATAGCTTTCATAAGAGCACGCCATATAGTTATTTGGTTATTTTCTGATCCTTCACTAGAACGCATGTTCCATGAGGATCCTCTGTCTTATTTATCACGATATCTGCAGTCTCCTCAGCTTCTAGAGTGGTGCCTGGCACTCAGGGAATCCATGAGCATCTGTGAATGAATGATTTGTATGATATTGACTCACTGGCTAGTTTTGTCACCAGGGGAGACAATGAAGAGATTTCACTTGATTGTTTGATGTTTTTGTTGTATGGTAACAGGTATTTTCTAGGTGTTCTTGTAAGTATAGGAGAAACTGTCTTCTGAATTTCAGCCTATTTTTCTTTCTGTTTCTGCCTGTCTTTCTGACTCTGTCTCTCATTTTCTCAACCCATCAAAGTCACATACATATACACACATATATCTACTCCAAACAACTTTATTAGATCATTAGTTGAGGTGATGGAAAGTTGACACCCTTTGATTTTCTCCTTCATGTGTTATAGATTTCAAATAAATTAAGTGAGTCCCAAGAAAACAAAGTATGAATTTTGTAATTTTCTGAGAATTATTGGAACCAGGTCTTCAACACGAGATACGAGTCTATAAATATTCTCAATGCTGAAAGCAGTAATTACATTTTGGTGCTGATTCCCACGTAAATGTTTTCGTATTTGCACCACATGTATGTTGGAGTGAACATATTTTTCTTTTTTCTTTTTTTCCCCCTTTCCTTTCTTTTTTTTTTTTTTTAAGAAAAGCACATAAAATACAAATCTTTCTACTTCAAAGTGGCAACAGAGGAGTTAGAGTTCTAAATATTCTCTGATTTGGAACAGTGTTGCACTAGCATGAAACCAACATTTCATCAAAGTGGCTTGCTTCAATCAGGGTTGTACCGGTGAGATATAAATTATAAATCATATCTTCTGTTTTACATGAGAAATGGGAGCTCTGAGGTGGATCGTGCTCAAACAGATGGACTCGAGGTGGTTTCATGTCTTCTGCTGCTTATGTTTTGCTTCTAATGTCATTTTCAAAGATTCCATCATTAACTTCAGAGGCACTCAGGCAAGGTTCTTTCAACAACTAAATATGGGTTTTGACAACAGTTCCAGCAGCCAAACAAGGCAGGGTGGCCTGGAGTAGCACAAACAGGCCGGAGGGGACAGAGCAGGGGACAGAGAAGGGACATGCCCCCACTGCCTTCCCAGTGCCGTTCCCTTAGAGAGGGAGTGTCAGGGAAGAAATATCGGACTGACCCTTGGGTCCAACTCCGTCAGCAACCCACTGTTAGCTGTGGGCTTCAGCTTCCCAGCTATTCAGTATCTAGCATACAAGGAATTTGGACCAGATTGGGCTGATAATGCTGTGGTTCCGCCGTACAATTTGTTAATGGTTGAAATTCTGTTCGGTGAGAAGTTTCCGAGAGCTGCGGTAACAACGGGCTGTGTAGCTTAGCACCGCAGAAGCTTATTCTCTCTCTGTGCTGGAGGCTAGAAGTCCAAAGTCAAGGTGCTCACCCTGAAGGGTTTAGGAGGGAGTCCTTCCTTGCTTCTTCTAACTTCTGGTGGTCCCAGGTGGTCCCTGGCTCGTGGCTACATCATGCCAATCTCTGCCTGTGTCTAGGTGGACTTCTTTTCTGTGTGTCTCTCTGTGTCTTCTCCTTTCCTTATAAGGATGCAAGTCATAGGGTTTAGGGTGCATCCTTAATCTTGAGATCTTTAACTAATGACATCTTTAAAGCCTCTATTTCATAGCAACACTCTCAACAATAGCCAAAACATGGAAAGAGCCTAAGTGTCCATCAAAGGATGAATGGATCAAGAAGATGTGGTTTATCTATAGGATGGAATACTACATGGCAATGAGAAACAATGAAATCTGGCCATGTGTAGCAACATGGATGGACCTTGAGGGTGTTATGCTGAGCGAAATAAGTCGGGCAGAGAAGGACAGATACCATATGTTTGCACGTATAGGAGGATTAGGAGGAACTTAACAGAGGACCGCGGGGCAGAAGAAGGGGGGAATAGGCGGGGAGAGGGAGGGAGGCAAACCATGAGAGATTCTTGAATGCTGAGAACAAACTGAGGAGTGATGGGTATGGAGGGGAGGGGAAGGGGGATGATGGGCATGGAAGAGGGCACTTGTGGGGATGAGCACTGGTTGTTATATGGAAACCAACTTGACAATAAACTATTTTAAAAAAATAAAACCTCTATTTCCAAATAAGAAAAGCTTTCTGAGGTTGTGGATGGACATGAACTGGGGGCAGGGAGACACTACCCAGCACCCAACAGCCCTGAATACCTCTGCTGCCCTGCTTTCTGGTCCCCTCCCTTGGACCTCATGAAGTTCCCCTGAACCCAGCAACTGAAGTGTTCATTCAGGGCACAGTAGGGGGGACCTAGGGACCCTGCCTCTGGTCTCTGGGCAGGACTGGAGTGTCCCAAGGGCTCTGGATGGTCCAGATGCTGACCCAATCAAGCAGCACAGACAGCATAAGGAGAGAGTAGGAATGATCCCAGTGAGGGCCGAAGGGGCATCAGGCATAGACAGAGGGAGAAGGATGGATTGGGGAGGGGGGGCAGGCATATCCTGGGAAGACTGGGCCCAGTGGTGTGGTGTGTATGTGCGCGTACATGAGCATGTGTGCACCTGTAGCCAGGAGGGTGGAGGGTGGGGCGTGTGCTGAGAGTAGCCTCTGCTTGACCAAACTGGATGACTTTCCTGTGTGTCTGGGCAAAGAGTGCTTTCCTGCGCCTAAGCATTTACCCATGCTCTTTGTCAGCCTGGAATGTTCTTCGACTTTCTCTTAAGCTATATTCTTTATCCTTCAAGGCTTTCTGGAATTTTGTTCATGCCTATAGGGCTAAGACTGTATTCCCCATCCTTCCTCTGTTCTGAACTGCAAGAGAGGGAGAGTGGGAGAGACAGAGAGAGTCAGAGAGCCAGAGACCTACAGTCTACATCTCTCCAGGTCCTGAATCAACTGGCCTCCAGCTGGATTCAACCAATGGGAAGGACTGCAGAGGCCTGGAGGGGGTGGAGGTGAGGGAGGAGGCAGCATGACTCTCCCTTTCCTCCCCAACTACTGGTGGAACTTCACAATCCCGTATATGGCTTCTAGTTTTCGCTATCATAGGTAACCGATTCCCTTCAATAAATCCCTTCCGTGTTAAGTACTCAGACTATTTGACTGAAATACCTTTCCTGTAGGACCAAAACTCGCTGCATAGCCATTTATTTATTTACCTCTCCGCCTCCCCAACGAGATGGTGAAGGGGTAGAGGGTAGGAACTGTGCACTACTGTTTTTTGTACCTTTCCCTATCAGAGCCCTCCTCTCCCACCCCAACTTGTCCTGATTTTTTTGCATAGGAAGTTCACAGGAAATGTCTGTTGATTGAGTGAATAAATGATAGGAAAAACTGAGCTTTCCAGAAGCTTGTCATTGGCAAGCAGACATTGTCTTCCATTTCCTCGACACAATGTTACAAGAGTCTGTTCTTTGCCTACAGAGCACTTATCATAATGTATAATCGTGTAGCTATTTGCACGTCTATTTGGTTGTCTGTCTCTTCATCTTCCAGGAACAAAACTTGGAGTAATTTGTTCAGCTCACTGCATCATCCCCAGCTCCGCGCCTAGCAGAGAGTAAGTGCTCGTGAAATCTTTGTTAAATGAACAATGGGTGGCCCAGGGAGGCCTTCCAAATTCCTAATTGCTTTGAACTTAAAAGAGGAAACTTAGCTCCACTTTCTTCGGAATAAAAGGGAAAATGTGTTAGAAAAGAAAATTGAAAGACAAAGTGTTGGTATTACCAAATAATATTTCTTTTTGCTCTCACTGACTTATTATAGGCTCTGTCCACTTTGACTTTAGAGATATCTGTTCAACAGAGAAGGATAAAGATTATGTTTCCCGGGGGCACTTGGGTAGTTCAGTCGGTTAAGCAACTGACTCTTGATTTCAGGTCATGATCTCGAGGTTCATGAGTTCGAGCCCTGTGTCGAGTTCTGCACTGACAGTGTGAAGCCTGCTTGGGGTTCTCTCTCTCTCTCTCTCTCTCTCTCTCTCTCCTCCCCAACTCAAGCTTTCTTTCTCTCTCAAAATCAATAACCTTAAAAAAAAAAAAGATTTTTTCCAAGCTTCAGAGACACAGACCAAGTCTGTTTCTCCATCTTTCCGCAGCTCCCTGGGTGGCCTTCTGCCAGAGTCAGCACTGACCAGACTCTGGTGTCTTGTGGATTTACATACCTAGGTCTCTCGCTAGCTGTAACCTCCCAGAGGCCAGGAGCTGTGTTGGGGTGGTCATTAGTACTGGTCACAACCATTCTAATTCTTTCCTCCTTCCAGTGCATAGTAGGAATGCATTTCCTGCCTTTCTGTGAAGTCAGCCATGGACAATCACATACTAGCAGAAGTGATGTATGTCACCTCCAGGAAGAAGCTTAAAGAGCAAGCAGCATGATTTAGGCCCCTTTACCACTGCAGTGGAAATGCCAAAGCACCTGCCCAGCCTGGGTCTCAGTGACTCAGAGGAGCATCGCCCCCTGCTGACCGGTGACGGACATGCAGCATGAATGAGAGGTCAAGTCACTATTGTAAGTTTCTGAGGTTGTGAGCGTGCTTGTTTTTGCAGCAAGATGGAGCCTCTCCAGCCTGGTAGTCAAGTCTCATTTGTTGTTTTAGCTGCTGGACCCAGTATCATACCTGACTTCTGTATTGTGGGCTCTTAATAATTATTTGCTGAATTAACAAAGGAACAAAGACACTCAGCCAGACTCCCCGCCAGAGCTGGTGTGAAGACTCTACGGGCAGTTTCTAGAGTCACAGGAGACAGATCTTACCATTTCTAGACAAAGAAACCAATTCCTGGGCAGACTAGTGACTTCCTCAAGATCATGCGGTAAATCAGAGTCAGTATCAAGACTGGCATCCAATTCTCTCGGTCTGCAAAATTCTAGAATATATCTTTGTCCAAATCACATGGACTTAAGGAAAAGGGCTGAGGGAGGCCTGAGTGGCTTAGTCAGCTAAGTCTCTGACTTCAGCTCAGATCAAGCGTCCGACTTCAGTTCAGATCATGATCTCGCGTCTGTGAGTTCGAGCCCCACGTGAGACTCTGTGCTGACAACTCAGAGCCTTGAACCTGCTTCGGATTCTGTGTCTCCCTATCTCTCTTTGCCGCTATCTTATTCACACTCTGTCTCTCTCTGTCTCTCAAAAATAAATAAACATTAAAATAAACAAGCAAATAAAATTTAAGAACCAGGTTCAAACTGACTAGCAAAAAGCTCTTCATGTTGATTTTTTTTTTTTTGCTTCAAATCAAAACCAATTAAATATGAGAGTCAGAAACACCAGGCAGAAAAGTGCCTTCTCCAGACACCTCAGGACCCTCCTCGGTCTGACATGCATACATAACGCAGACCTGAGGTCCAGGGCCACATGCTGAGTGGACATCTTGCAGCCCCACGTGTCAATTGCACACACTCAATTCTGTGGGTGTTTTTAGGCAAGCATCGTCAGTAGTCGGGGAAGCAGGTGGGTAATTTTGCAGTGCGGGAGGAGGAAGGCAGCCCAACCAGGTATCTGTTACTCGGAGAGAGATGAAAGAGGAATCAGCAGGCCCTTTTCTAAGCTGGAAAACAGCCTGGACAGGCCGCTCCCGTGGATGGCTAGCCAGCTGGGCGACAGGAATCTCTTCCATTGCGGTTGACCGGACCCAGAAAGCTTCTCTGGGCTGCCTGTGTTAATAGGTTGTTAATGATTGATGTGGGGGCCTTTTAAGTCACCAAATGAAAGGCAGAAGCAGGGCCTGGCTTGGGAGCTGAGGACTCCACCGGCACTTGTTCTGCGCAAAGGCGGAATCTTAAAACATTTATGTTGGCTGAGCTCGAGCTGGGCTGCACAACAGCTCGTCGAAGGAATGAAGCGATCTTGTCTTGTGTTCGCCTTCCTTTGTTCTTTCACTCAGACATTAAAAATACAGCAGGCTAAAAGGAGAAAATAAATTTCAAAGATCCTGCTGGATGTCAGGCTCAAAGAGGAGGCGAGATGTGGAGGGAGTTTGCTAAACAGATAAAGCAAGTAGGTAGGAGGTGAGGGGTAGGTTCTTTGGACACAGAGGCTTAACTTAACTCTATCTTTGGCTCCTTGCAGCCTCCTTGGGGGATCTCGCGTACATGAGCTTGGCGCGCCTGCTTCCCCAACCCAGCGGGTTGTACAGAGCATCTAGGGCCGTTCTCTGTGCTCTCGGCTTGGCTGAGCTGAGAGTTTCCAAAAGCAGAGCAGCTCATGTGCTTAAAAACAATCACCTTGCCTACTGATGTATAACACACGTACAGAAAAGCATTTTTCGTAAATCATCATCGTGCATCTATCTGTGGGTTGTATATGTGTCCCCGATGGAATACGCCCAAAGTCACCCCCACTTGCTCCAGCCAGCAGAATGCCAGCTTGGACCCGTTGTATCCAAAGGATCAGGTGGTTTCTTTGGAACTCTTCTCGTGGCAGATCGGATTTTCCCTTTGATAATAGCTAATGAGTAGGGTGCCCTTATGTATAATTGAGGCCAAGTGGGACCCCTTTGGGAATGAAAACGTACAACGGGCAGAGGGTGGAATTGTCCCAGGAAGATAGGCTGGAGGTCTACCCGGCCGATAATGACAGGAGACACGTGTGAAGCATTGTGTCCTCGGTTCCCTGTTTGCAGCTGCCTCATCCCATTGACCTTCTGCCCTTCTCTCCCTGCCTCGTGCTCCGGAAAGCAGATTTCTGTGTACCGCATCTCCACGTTGCATGGCCCTCTGGCTTCTGCCGGTGGGAAGCCTAGCAGGGGAGCGGAGGGTGGGAGGAGGGGGAAGTCACAGTGTTTCTTTCCTGCTACCTCCCTACACTGCTGCAGCATCTGGTCATGGCTTCCCCCTTCTACTGCTCAGCTCCCGCCAGCCCTCTCTGGCCTCTGGTGCCCAGTCACTCTTTGCCACTGGGGGATGGAATCAGATTTTCTCAACTGCTGGTCTCCAGGGGCCTCTACATCCCTCCTTGGTTCTCACGGCCCTGCCCACACCGCTGTGAGTAGCTCCTGCACGGCAGCCTTCTCGGTAGAACCTTCTGCTTGCATTCTTTCCTGCCAAGACCCTGACTGCTACTACTGCTTGTGAGGAGCCAGCATTTTGTGTGTCTCATTCCAGGAGTCCTGACCGCGGCCCAGGAGGGGGCGACTGTTGTTATCCCCGTTTCCTAGACGAGCAAACTGAAGACAGAGAGGTTACATCTACCTGTGAGACGCACAGGTAGAGATCGGGTCTCACGTGAGTGATGGGAACCTGGAGACCCGGGTGCCCCTGCAATAGTGGTACCAGTGACTCAGACCCATGACTCAGGGGTCCCTGACCGCATCCCGGAATAGCCACGCAAGTCCTGCAGGTCAGAGAAGAGACTCAGATGCGTGTAGGACTCAGGCTGGCTTTCTGCAGACGGGTTAGGCACCGACCGACTATGTTTTCCTCTTTTGGAGCTGTTGCTTTAGTACTGAGGGCCAGGGGCGCCTGGGTGGCTTAGTTGGTTAAGCGTCCGACTTTAGCTTAGGTCATGATCTCGCAGTTTGTGGGTTCGGGCCCTGCGTCGGGCTGTGTGCTGACTGCCAGCTCAGAGCCTGGAGCCTGTTTCAGTCTGTGACTCCCTCTCTCTCTGACCCTCCCCTGCTCACGCTGTCTCTCTCTCTCTCCTAGAAATAAATAAAACATTAAAAAAAAAAATACTGAGGGCCAGTAAGCTGCAGCAGGATCACCTGCTAAAAATGGCAAACTCAGGGCCTCAGCCCACACCTACTGAATCAGATGACCTGCAGTGTAGTACCAGCAGGCTAATTTAACAGGCCCTCCCAGGGATGCGGATATCCGGCCCTTGAGCTCTTGCAGCTTTCTGCCCGAAGCCTGGTACTGTCTGGCTGCTCAGGGTACCTCAGGAGCTCCCAAATTCTTTCTTTGTCTAATGGGATTGAGAACAGGTGAGAAGATGACATGAAAAGCCCAGGTCCCCTGCCGCCCCGCTTTCCCCATGGGCCCCCCTCTGTTTGTGCAGCTGTTAAAATCCACGAAGCAGTTGTTCATGAATATTTCAGGATCTCTGACGAATCCTGAGCCTGATTAGCAAGGCACAGAGGCAGGAACCCAGAACCGCCTGACCATACAGCCTGTT
Organism: Proteles cristata cristata; assembly: GCA_017311185.1. Lineage (NCBI taxonomy): Eukaryota > Metazoa > Chordata > Mammalia > Carnivora > Hyaenidae > Proteles > Proteles cristata. The sequence continues at coordinate 1,450,857 of JAESUZ010003819.1, forward strand.
GCTAATAGAAGTAGTGATTTATCCTTTGGATCCTAGGGGGACCCCCCGAATCCGGAAGGAGAAGGCCTTAGTAAACATGGAGCCCATGTCTGATGGGCGCAGTGGTTATGCCTACCTTCTCCATGCTGAGAAGTTTCTACAGGAAAAGTGATGGGGATGCTCCCCATACTGTAGTCTAAGTGGGGCGCTATTATTTGGCGGTAACAGACATCAAGGGAGAAATAAAAGAAGTTTATCAGACAATGTATCAGTGGGGGTTCAATCCAAGAAACAGAACCAGTAGAATAGAGATAGAGTTTTATTGCAAGGAATCGGCTTCCGTGACAGTGGGCTGGCCGGGCAAGTTCTATATCTGCATCTAGGCTGTTGGGAAGACGGGCTGGAACACAGAGGCATGGATTGTAACTGTTACCCACGGGCAGAATTTCTCCTCTTCAGGAAAGTCTCCATTCTGTTCATAAGGCCTTTCACCTGATTGGATCAGGTCCACCCAGATGCTCTGGAATTAACTCTTCCTTAAAGTCAACTGATTAGTGACTTGAATCACATCTACAGAATACTTCCCTGTAACCTCTAGATTTGATTCAATAACTAGCGACTATAGCCTGGTCATGTTAACACATACAACTGATCATCACAGAAGGGCACAGAGTAGCACCAACATCAAGGAAAAGCCACACAGAAAGGACCAGGGACTGTTCTGGAAGTCCAAGTAGTGGCGGCACCTGGAATGCTTCCCCTTCTGGGAGCCATATGAGGGAGAATAGTCCCGACTGGTTTTGACCTCCTGTCATTGCTGCTCAAATTGATAGTTCCTGAGTTTACATGAAGCCTTCAATTCACCTCAAAACGCACAGGGCTTTTCTTGGCTCTCCCTTGCGCGGCTGTATATACATTTCTCTCTCACACAGTGAAAAGGCTGAGTCCCAGCGATATTGATACATTTCTCAATAGGCACTGCTAGTTTCAGAGCCACTGCACGGGACCCCTGTAGACAGAAAACACTCGAAACAAAGTTAAAGGTTTCTTCCCTCTTTTTCAATACCTAGACTGTATCCACTATATGTGGATTGTAAAGTTGCTAGAATTACTTTCCGTGTGGCTGTGTGGTTATAGGACGTCTGTGATATATAGTTCAGTGCCTCAATTTCTAGTTGAGCTCAAAGTTAGGATTTGCTTTCTAGACCCTTTTACACTTATTTTGTTCCTTTCAAATATTCACAAGTTTCAAGTGTCAGAGGCTTTTTATGAAGAGGGTATATAAAGAGAAGTTTCCCTTCCCCCCTTCCTTCCCCCTTTCCCAGCCCATGCCCAGAAGACCATATTCATTCATTTCTGGTTTATCTTTCCTGAGGTTTTTTTGTTTTTTTTTTTTGAAAAAGACGCACCTGCGATATATGTTCCTATTTTCTCATGGTTTGTACACAAAAGCATATCATACATAATTAAACATCTTAAAAATTACAGTTAAGGGGCACCTGGCTGTCTCAGTCGGTTAAGCATCCGACTTCGATTCAGGTCATGATCTCACAGTTCGTGGGTTCGAGCCCCGCGTCGGGCTCTGTGCTGACTGCCAGCTCAGAGCCTGGAGACTGTTTCAGATACTGTGTCTCCCTCTCTCTCTGACCCTCCCCTGCTCACACTGTTTCTCTCTGTCAGAAATAAGTAAAACATAAACAAAAATAAAAATAAAAATTACAGTTAAAAAATACATTACAGAAAGTTACCATTTAACCCTTTTAAGTGTACAGGTCAGTCCTGTCAGGCATGTTCCAAGTGGTGCCTCAGGGCCCTGACACCTTCCCTCCCGCCACACTAAAACTCTATACCTGCCCCACAGCAACTGCACTGTCCACTCCCTTCAGACCCCAGCAAGCACCATACTTACTGTCTCTATGAATTCTACTACTTTAGGTGGCGGAATCACACAGCATTTCTGACTTCTGCCTGCCTTATTTCACTTAGTATACTCTCCTTGATGTTCTATAATACACCCTGGATCTGTGACTTTTAATATTTTCTGAAAGTCACTCCATATTCATTTTTGTGATCGCATACTACTCTGTTGTACGGGTCTACAATATTTTTTCCCCCACCACTCTTCTGTGGACGGGCACATAGGTTGTTTTCAATATTTTACTGTAACAGAAAAAATGTCACAGTGAATAACGCCTTCCATATGTTATTTCTATCTGTAGAAGTGTATTTTCTGGGCAAATTCCTGTGTGTGGGACAGCTGTGGCAGAGGGTGGGAGCATACGTGGTGTGGTGGCGTTAGATGCTGCCAAATCCCCTCTGAGGGAGGCTCGCCTCACGGCACTCCCTCCAGCAAGCCGTGAAGCCCCCATTTCCCTGCAGCGTCTCCAACAAAGTGTGGTGATACGTTTTTGGATTTTGGCCAATGTGCTTGGTGAGACAGTACCTAAGTTCAGGTTCTAATTAGCACTTCTATTATGATAAGTTTGAGTGAGCATCTTTTCATGTGTTTAAAAGCCATTGGTACACCTTTTGTTGTGAATAACAAAACAGATTGACCTGTTTTGGGGTTTTCCTCTTCTCCTTCAACTTCTAGAGCAGGGACTGCACTCTTAACAACCGTACTTGCTATAAATTGATAATGATGTAAAGAAGGGAAATATGTATTGTTGTTACTTATTATTTTCTGTCCTGCATCCAATTTTCCCCTCCTTAAAGCATCATGGCCTCCCTTTTAGGGAGACGTCCCATTGTGTGGAGGCGGGATGGGCCGAGTGATGGCGGCCATGATGGCGGCCAGGCTTGGCTCTCTGGACTCTGACACTTGCACAAGTGTCTGCAACTCTCGGAGGTCATTTGCCACAAGTAGCAATGTGGTAAGCTTTCTTATCAACTCTGCTATAATTTTGCAGCCCAGCTCTCCCAAGATTTCTGGATTCCTGTTGCTTCCCAGGCTCCGGCTGAATCTTCCCCAACCTTCCGGGTAACTATCAACTTCTGCTTTCGCTACCCAGAGTCAGTTTCTGTTGCTTACTCTCCATAATCCAGAATCATTCTTTCATTTGATGATAATTATTGAACTCCTATGCATGTATTGTTGTAGGCATGAGCAATACAGCTGTGAACAAAGCAGAAAACGTTCTGCTTTCTTGGGGCTTACATTCTGATGGGGGAGACAGACAAGGCAGAAGAGAAATACGAAGACAAAGGAATACAAGGAGGTGGTAAGTGTGTCGGAGAAAAACGAAGCAAGGAAAAGGGACAAGACGTGGGGGTGGGTTGGCAGCAATGTTAACTGAGGTCGTTGGGGGAGGTTGTATGAGAAGTTGACAGTTGACTGAAGACTTGTTAGAGCTGAAGATACAAACCACACAAAATAACTGGGAAGAAAAGATTCCAGGCATAGCAGACAAAAGATGCATTGGTGCTGAGGCAAGAGCGCAAGATATATTTGAGGACATCAGCATGCCTAGAGATGGGTGAGCCTGGGAGAGACCAGTAGATGAGGTCCCGGAAGTGAGGGGCAGTGGGCGGGGCCAGTTGTGCAGGGTCATTTACATCACTATAAAGACTTGGGATTTTGCTCCGAGGAAGATGTAAGCCATGGAGGGTCCTGAGCAGAGGGGCGGCGTGATCAGACTTCTTCACCAGGATTCCTCTGGCTCCTCAGTGTAGAATAGACTATAAGAAGCAAGACAGGGGAAAAAAGGAAGGAAGCAAGGTAGGTAGTAGGGATACCAGTGAGAGGATAGGAATTATGTGCTTTAGAGCAGGTAGCGATAGAAGGTAGATACCATAAAAGGTATTTTAAGTTTCTCCCTGTACTAACAGGATCTTACATACTGTCTGTGGTACATGTGTCCACTTGGGGAATTGCCGTATTACAAAATGGAGATTTCCATCCCACCGCAGAGTAGAAGTCCTAGTGAGTTGGAAGGAGAAGAGAAGGGACCCTTGCGGGTGGCTGGCCTTCAGGGTTTCAACTGTCCCCACAGCAATCGGCAGAGTGGAACTATCATTATAATGGTAGAGGAAGAAGAGAGTCTTTGGGCTCTAGTGGGAAAATCAGACCAAAAAAAAAAAAAAAAAAAAAAGAAAGAAAGAAAAAGAAAAGGAAAGGAAAGAAAAACTGACCAGTTGTCCCAAAAGCCACGAGAAAGGCTAAGAATTGGGAGAGAGAGAAAACCTGAGGTCCATACTGGCAAGAAAGAGAGGGAGTCAGCTGAGAGAGGTGAAGAAAAGAGGGGGTTCTAGCGGGTGGTGGGAACAGCGTGTACAAAGGCCCTGGGGCAGGAATGTGTGGCTACGCCAGAGAAACTGAAGGAATGGGGCTTGGGTTTTTACTCTAAGGGATGACCTCTGTTCATCTACAATTTCCATGCACATGCATGTGCTGTGTTAGCTCTCGTTCAGCTGTTTTGTTTTTTGGGGGTAGAATGTGGAGCCGTTTCTCTAATTGCTCTATATTTAGCTTTGTTTAAAAATCTGTAATTTAAAAACCACCGAGGGCTGGGCTGGTAATTCAGTTCCCATGGTCCATTTGCTCTCCGGCCGTGACTGCTGTGCCAGCCCACCGAGGTGACAGCATGTGCCGGTCACGATGGAAGTGTTTGTTAGCAGAGCGTCTGCTTCCCCAGAGCCGGCCCCTTTCTAGCTGCCAAACCCCAGAGCTAATCCCAGGGGCCCTCATTTTAGTTTCCCACAATGGGGGGCCAAACAGGGACTGAGAACGGCTGGGGCCTGATGGAAGAGGTGGAACAGCATCACAGGCCCTGGGGCGCTTCAAGTCTAGGCTGTGCTAAGAAGCAACCACATCGCTCCATTTCTCAGGGCCTCAGTTTGCTCACCTGTCAAATGGATTGGATGAAATAAGAGGCTCTAGATCCAGGAAGCATTCTTATTTACTGTGAGGGGTAGTATCATTTGGCATTCCTTCTCGTAGGGTCATTTGACAATACCACAATTTTTAAAAAAATTTTTAATGTTTATTTATTTTTGAGAGGGAGGAAGGACAGAGAATGAGGGAGACATAGAATCCAAAGCAGCTTAACTCTGAGCCGTAAGCACGGAGCCTGACACGGGGCTTGAACCCACGAAATGTGAGATCATGACCTGATCTGAAGTGGGACGCTTGACCGGCTGAGCGGCCAGGTGCCCCGACAATACCACAATTTAAAAGGCACACTTTATGAAGCAAGAGTCCTAGCTCTAAAGATTGTTCTTCCTTGGGGGACTTGGGTGGCTCAGTGGGTTAAGCATCTGACTCTTGGTTTCCGGCTCAGGTCACGATTTCTCAGTCTGTGGGACCGAGCCCTGCGTCAGGATCTGTGCTGACAGTGAGGAGCGTGCTTGGGATTCTCTCTCTCCCTCTCTCTCTGTCCCTCCCTCACTCGCTGTCTTATCTTTCTCTCTCAAAATAAATAAATAAACACTAACAAAATAAGAATCTTGGGGTACCTGGGTGGCTTAGTCGGTTAAGCGTCCGACTTTCACTTAGGTCATGATCTCGCGGTCTGTGGGTTCGGGCCCCGCGTTGGGCTCTGTGCTGACTGCCAGCTCAGAGCCTGGAGCCTATTTCAGAGTCTGTGTCTCCCTCTCTCTCTGACCATCCCCTGCTCATGCTGTCTCTCTCTCTCTCCTAGAAATAAATAAAAATATTTAAAAAAAAAAAAAGAATCTTTCTTTCAGACACACTCACACTTGTACTGTTAAGGATGCAGGAAGATATTCACGTGAGCACTATTTGCGATAACGTAGGTTGGAAGCAACCTAAATGTCCATCAGTAGGCAACTGGTTATATAAATTATGGTGCATCCTACAAAGGAGTGCTATGCAGCCTTTGAAAAGAAGACAGATCTATATATAGATAAGGTACGACACCTAAAATATAGCTACATAAAAAGGCAAATACTGTGTACATTTGCATTTTTTAAAAAGATGATGCTATCATAGGCTTGGATCTGCATACGGCATCTCCAGAAAGAGACACAGGGGATCTGGTAACATGGGAGCCAGCAGGATGGGGTGGAAGGGAGGTTCCCTCTCCACAGCACTATCTGAAATGTACCCCACAGGCATGATTCAATCAGCACATTAAATTGTAGAACGTTTGACGCGCCGACAGAACCAGATCGGCAGCCTCACTGACCGAGACGGGCTGAAAAAACAGCAGGCTGCCATGAGGACGCTGGTGACCTGGAGCCCTCAGGTCTACGCAGAGCACAGCTGTCACTCAGCCCACACAACACGGCCATGGCTCGTGTGGCCAGACCCGACTTCTCAAGAGAAACAGAAATTCACATTTTAATGTGAACTCTCCCAGTGCTTAAGTGTTTGCAACTGATTTACGCTGCTGTGAAACCCAGCATTTGCCACTGTTTGCATCCAGCCGTATTAGGTGACTTCTGAGCATCCTTTCAATTTCACCCACCCTCTGCCTGGGACACTTTCAGCCACTGCACATATATTTGCCTGCACGCAGCGGGTCTCCTTCAGATTGGTGCAGGTGACTCTTCAGAGGGTGACCGGGGCCAGGAGGACACAGTGGTATCTCCACGCCAGCAACCGTAGTTAATGGGAAAAGCGCTGGGCTGCGGTAAGCACAGGGAGCTTGGCCTGAGCACTCAGCTTTGGTTTCTTCATCGATGGAATGGGAACAGTCGCCATCCTGGCCTACCAGTGGTTGTGAAGATCAATTAAAAGCTGATTGTAAGAGGGGCGCCTGGGTGGCTTAGTCGGTTAAGCGTCCGACTTTCGCTTAGGTCATGATCTCGCGGTTAGTGGGTTCGAGCCCCGCGTCGGGCTCTGTGCTGACTGCCAGCTCAGAGCCTGGAGCCTGTTTCAGTCTGTGACTCCCTCTCTCTCTGACCCTCCCCTGCTCACGCTGTCTCTCTCTCTCTCCTAGAAATAAATAAAACATAAAAAAATTAAAAAAAAAAAAGCTGATTGTAAGGGTACTTTGAACTTAGCAGGACATGGTACCTCATTGCTTCAAGGACACAAACCTGGACAGTCAGCACCAGGCCTTCTGGTCAATGTCCTTCCTACCCTGTGCTCCTGGGGCCTTAGAGAGCTTGCTGCCCTACAGAGGAAGTTCAGAGAGTCTGACATCACACACATCCAGAGCCCAGAGCCACCTCTGCAAACTCACAAGCCCCCAGCAGATAGTGAGACACCCACACCTGTGTTCTAGCACACATCCTTCGAACGTCCTAGAACAGAGAGGCTGTTCAATGAAGAACTGCCTTTGAGTCCAGACAGAGGTTATTTTCTACCACCTGTGAGATGACTTGACACAGAAAACAAAAATATTCCAATCAGAGCAGGACAAAAATTTCTCAACTAATCCCTGCATTTGCCACCAGTATCAATATGCTTTTATTGTTGACATTTATTATTTTTTAAAGTTTATTTCTTTACTTTGAGAGAGAGAGAAAGAGAGAGTGCATGAGAAGGACAGACAGACACTTGTGGGGATGAGCACTGGGTGTTATGTGGAAACTAATTTGACAATAAACTATTTGTAAAAAAAAAAAAAAAAGAGAGAAGGACAGACAGACAGAATTCCAAACAAACTCCCGATTGCAGGCTCAAACCCACAAACCCTGAGATCATGACCTGAGCTGAAGTCAAGAGTCAGACACCCAACCGACTGAGCCACCCAGGCACCCCTATTGTCTACATTTAGACAACAGTGAGAAAATAAGAGCCTCCTTCAGTGTGGCTGAGGGCCTGAGTTCCATGAGAAAGATGTGAGAATTGAACGGGCAATAAATAATGTATTAAAAGGCAATTATTTATTTCCTTCCCTCTAATGGCTACTAGCTGCCTGTTTCCCCTTGAACGAATCTGCTTCCTGGACTATAGCTCTCAAAAAATAATAGTAACAGGAAAGCCGGCCTTTCTGCATACGGAGGCTGATTACGGAGGCTGCCTGGCCAGGTTCACAGAGGCTGTAAACCGTGTGGAAGGGTAACGCGGGTCAGCGCCTAGCAGGCAGTGATTCACACAAGACTCCCCTGAACAATCGGGAAGAAAAGCCTCAAAGACACACTTGAAAGATGATGCGAAGGGGGAAATGATCAGCCCTGTCTCCCCAATTACGGGACCGGTGCAAGTCTGAAGAGAGAGAGAGCTCTTTGTATAAAACACGGGGACACAAGTCAACACCTGAGCCTCGAGCCCCCTGCGCTGCCTGATTGAGATGCGTCTGTACCACCCGCAGAAGCTTGCAGGGGAAGTGACGCTGCATGTCGCATCGCTAATGAACTCGCGGCTTGGCATCTGAGAGCCTCTCATCTCCTGTGCCTGTCTCGCCTCGCCTCCTGTCCAGCCAGTCCCAGGAGGATCAGAGCAGACGCTGCTGTGTCTGTTGAGCGCCAGGCTCTGAGCGCTTTCAGACATTCCCCCCTTCCCACCTCGATTTGGCCAACCCGATGAGGAAATGGAGCTGTTTGTTTGGAAACAGAGACAACTTCAGGATTTGAACCCAGAACTGCCTACCATCAATTTCTGAATTCTTTCCACTGGGGGGAAAAAACAAAACAAAACAAAACAAAACCCTGGGCTTCTAACTGTTGAGGGGATATAAGAGAAGTTGAAGTCTTTAGCCTTGGCATTCAAGGTCTCAACCCACCTGTCCCTTCTTATATCGGCCAGCAGCTCTACTCCAGCAGACAGCCTTCTCACTTCACCATTTCTGGAATGTTCCATGAACCACTTTGTAAATGCCTTTCACCTGGGACTCTCTGCTCTCATGCCTCCCCTCTTACCTTGCTGGTGATCTGCCACAGCTTTGGGAACCCGGGGTCTCCTGCCTGGTACTACGGCTTACCTGCATATCTGACACCCCCCTTCCCCCGATGCTTCACGGCACATACCCGTAGCAACCTTCCGTTTTTCCCATAGTTCTTGTTCAGTGATTATACTTGGCCTAGAAGAAAGGGATGGGTTCTAGTTCTACTCTTGGTGAACGTCATGATGTTGGGGGAGTGAAATAACACTTCCTGGTCTTCCTTTCCTCATTTTGATGAAGTAGACAACCCTCGTTCTGCTCACGAAGTTCTTGGTGGGAAGTGGGGGTGGGAGGGACAGTGAGCTAAGAAATTGCAAACCATGTTTTAAACATGTAACAGAAGTGGTGTTATTATAAATATTTACATGTTTTGGATTTTCCTCCATCATACCTTGCCTTTTATTTTTAATTTTTTAATATTTTATTTATTTCTGAGAGAGAGACAGTGTGAGCAGGGGAGGGTCAGAGAGAGAAGGAGACACAGAATCTGAAACAATCTCTAGGCTCTGAGCTGGCTGTCAGCACAGAGCCTGATGCGGGGCTCGAACCCACCAACCGTGAGATCATGACCCGAGCCGATGTTGGACGCTCAACTGACTGAGCCACCCAGGTGCCCACATCTTGCCTTTCAAATGTTCCCATGAAAAGGGTGTAGGAGAGAAGTATGTTCCCAATTTTTATAGATGGGAAAACAGGAACCTATAAAGGCGAGTGATTGACTTAGGGAAGAGACAGAAATAGCAACAGAGCCCCGAGAGGGTCTTTAACGTCCCAACTTCTTGCTTTTTCATTAGATTTACAGAGTCTCGTTAACAGCCCTTCTGCTCTTATTCTCCGAGAAATAGTAATTTTAACAACTTGAATCCAGCAAGCTTTTAGTGAGTAGCTACTTTGCACCAGCGAATCAAAGGCCTGGACTGGCTCAGGGAACCTTAGTTAATGAGTTCCAACCCAGGAAATGAAGCCACAGGAAGAGCTCAGGGAGGAGGCAGGGTCGACCCGTGGTGTGGGCCATCTGCATCTTCACCTGTTTACTCAGCTGGGCAACAGTGGGCATTGGTCACCTGCTTTCTGTCTCAGTTGTCGTTTGTTTAAGAGTACCCCTGAGAGGTACCTGGGTGACTCAGTCAGTTAAGCATCTGACTTCAGCTCAGGTCATGGTCTCACGGTTCGTGGGTTCGAGCCCCACAGCAGGCTCTGTGCTGACAGCTCAGATCCTGGAGCCTGTTTCAGATTCTGTGTCTCCCTCTGCCTGTCACTCTCTTGCTCATGCTCTGTCTCTCTCTCTCTCTTTCACAAAAAAAGAAAAAAGTACCTCTGAAGCCTTAATACTCATAAGGCATCCAGAATAAAGCCTAGCATCAGTAGAGGCTCAATAAATACTGTTGTCCATTTTCCCAACAAATATTTGGTAGGTGCCTACAGTGTACTAAGCTTTATTTTAGGCACTGGGCATTCAAAAGTGACCAAAACAAAACTCTTGCCCTCATAGGGCTTCTAGGCCCATAGGGACGCAGGTAATAAACACACAGATGAACACTCTTAAGTTGTGTGGTTAGCTCTTCTTACCAAATGCCATTTTATAGATTACGAGATTTTTCGTTTGATTTTATTGGCAGAGAATGTGAACACTTATTGGGTCATTGATTTTAAATTTCTACATGACTTGGCTTCTAAAGATCCCAATTTTACTGTCCATGTGTCACTGCTCATCACTCATTGAACAGCAAGTGCCCAGGGATGACAATTCAGCTGCAGCCTAGAACTAAAACCAGTTGGGGTCTCGGACACAAAATGGTGCAAACACAGAGTTTGCTTCAATCAGGGCTTGCAAACTCAAACGTTTGCTGAGGTCAGAGAAGTTCCACGAAAAGGGGCAGGTGACCGGAGGTCACTGTTACAATCGGGAGGAGTGCTGGGGGCCACTGAATTTTCTGGTCTTTTTCAGGACCGCAACAATTCAGAATTTTTTAAATAAAATGTCCTGAGTTTTGGTGAGTGGCGACAGATTCACTTTTAAGACGAAACCATAGAACTGGATCAAGTGGGCGGGGGACCGAAAATCTTCTGCAGGCCAAGTTCAGCCCTATCTCTCGCAAAGATCCTTGGTTTGTATCATTGTGCGTTATTTCCAACTTTGTCCAAAACTGCCCTGCCTTTTGAAGACGCTGCCATTTTGTTCCTTTGGTCTGTGTCTTTTGCCGGCATCATCCATGACAGCGGTCCCCATAAACAGATTTTGAGGGCCGGACCATGACATGCTCTCGGACACTGAATCCTCTCCACTGCGGTCCATCCGAGCACGGGGGAAGGAATGCGTTCTTACTCTTCCAACCGGAGTGCTCACTGACTCTTCATACTTTCCTTCTTTCTGGTGATGTTTGTTTTCCTTGCATATTAATGTGTCCCTCAGCAGAAGGCTGAAATCTAAAGGGAGCAAGTGTGGGGAACGCAGCAGCACATGGATGCATTCCTAGTCTGTCTGGCATAATACAGATGAAACCGGAACCCCTCGGGCCTCCTCCGCTTACCCCAGACATCCAGGAGACCTTGGCTCTTTGTTTCTCAAAGACTCCAGGATTAGAGTAACTGGTCGCCGCGTCCCAGAATATAATCGACCGCACGGCTGAGCTGGGCTCAATTCTCCACCGATGGTGAGTGACTGGCGGAGAATTTGGGGCCAGCCCTGCATGTGAGTGTGAGTGAGTCTTTATTCCTGTGTTCTCAGAGCCAACGAAGGCAGCTTTGAATCATAACAAGCTTTTCAGGGCTTTGGACTCTGGCCTTCGCCTAATGGAATTCAGAGGGGGTGAGTTTACATTTTCGGGGCCTGTGTTTCAAAGAAGCCCTTCAGGTAAATGCACAAACCTACCACCTTCTGAGATAGAGGTTCTGACAGTTGAGGGTGTTTCAGAAGCATCCGGAGGGCCTGAGGACATAGGTTCCTGCCCCACCCCCCACCCCCCGGACCCCCTCCACGCTTAGGTTCTAGGATATGGGCCCAAGAAGCTTGCATTTCTGGCAAGTTCCGAGGTGATCCCGATGCTGCTGATCCAGGGACCATACTTTGAGAAGCACTGTTCTAAGGAATTGGCAAACGTTTTCCTAAAACGTCAGGAATGCACCCTCTTAAAATACTTGTTGCTCTGAATAACATTTAGAGGCTTTCAGCCTAGTGGAAATCAAATCAGGGAACCTGGACGTCAACCCTGACCTTGCGTTACCGGCTCTGTGGCCTTGGACCAGACAGTTGCCTTCCCTGAACCTCAGTTCCCCAAGCCCCGCCCCCTGAACCGGAAGAACTTTAGCCCTACTTCTCAGACAGGAGTATGGGGAGTGGCCGTGACCTCAGGTGTGTCCGCGCTCAAGACCCTCCACGAGGGACACGAGGGACTCTTATGGAGACCCTGAGGGTTTGAATTGGGGTTTTGTTTGTGTCTTGCACTCCGGGGAGTCCTCTGCCCACAGACTTTAAAGGTGAAAGAGCCTCAGGATTTGAGATCAAAAGGTTCATTTTCATGAAGAATTAATCCTTACTCAGAAAAAAACAACAGCATTGCAACTTTCTCAGTCTCCAAGAACATCTCCCAGCCTAAGACAGAGGTTCACTTACTGAAGTAGGCGAAGGTCTCAAAATAATGGCGACAGATAGATGTTCTTAACGGAGCGTGCTCCTGTTCGTGTTGGGGGTTGGTTTGAAATACAGTGTTAAAAAAAAAAAAAAAAAGATTGTTGACTTGAAAAATAGTTCAGCATCAAGGAAGAGCTTAATTAGGCCAAGACAATAAGCAGATGTTAAAATCATGGAGAACACCGCGGGGTCTCTCTCTGCAAGATGGCTCGGAAGTGGCTCACTGAGCTCACTTTGGGGTTTCTTCTCCAACACAATGGACAGAAACTCTCCCATAATGAGCTCTTGATTTCTTTCTTGATTATACATAGACATTTCTTTTCCCTGCTGGCCCAGCCCACATACACACTGGGCAAAACTAGATTTTTCTCTTGCATTTCCAGGGTCCTTTGCAGTATCAAACCTGAAACCTGGGCTGAGTTGGCACTTGGGTACCTGGCCGTCTGGTGGGGGCTACACAGGGTCACAGTAGAAATGAAGGTGACAACCTAGAGCCATGAGATAAGTTAAATATCTCGCTTCCTGTTCCTAAGCACCAAGTCCCAGGATCATTTGAAGCCAGTTTGTGCTTAACAGGTCAACTGATTTCAAGTGTACTGGGTGTCCAATATGGGCTATGTAGGAAACAAGTCTATAGCCAGATTAATTGTAAGTTGACCATCACCCCTCAGTTTTCAGCTGTGGAGTGGGTAATTTAATCACAGCAAAGGGGAAGAGAATGTGAAATGATCTCCTGCCATCAACAGTTGCACATCTATAGTGTCAGCTGTTCCTTCAGTCAAAGGTCAGTAGTGTGACATTGTGTGTTCAGAGTGAGCCTGAGACTCCCAAAGGGTCCAGATGGAAGACTAGGTGCGACGGAGTGACTTGGAATCTTGAAATCATGCCATGTTCCTGTTGGGAGACTGTTTATAGCCATCACATCTAACTTTCTTACTTTACAGATGAGGAAACTGAGGCCCAATGCTGGGGAAGCACTGTTCACCAAGTTCACGTGGGTTTTAGCGAAAGAATTATAGAACTGAAAGTCAGAGCTATAACTGAAAGTCAAAGTCATCCAGCCAATCTCTCCAGTCAGTGGGTACCCAGCAGGTGACAGAACCCCCTCTACTTCCTGCATGAGGGCTTTCACTGCTTTCAGGAGCAGCTCGTTCCTTCCTCCGATAGCAGGAAGCATTGGAAAATCACTGCTTTATTTCTGTCTTCCTGTGGCTTCCTTGTTCTATCCTACGGGACACATGAATAAATCTCAATCTTTCCTTTAATTGCCATTCCTGTGGCTATTTGAGGCCCTCTATCATGTTTTCTATAAATTTCTTTTCTTGCATAGGACAGGAGTCCCTTATGCCTCCTGAGATTCACTGTCCCTTTCTCTCAGCACCCAATCACTCTGCTCACATTTATCTGCGTCCCTCTTGAAAGTATGAAGCTTCAAACTGAATACAACCTTCCTGTGGTTTAATTAACATGATTATATTCTTTGTTCTAAAGACTTCATGTCTATTAATTCATCCTAAGATCACACTGACTGCTTTCAGAAGAAATCATTTGGGATTCTTTGGTGGGCAGTGATGTGAATTCAATTCAAAGCAGCTTAAATAAAAGTGGGAGTTTAATGGCTCACGTAGCCACAGAATCAGAGTTGAACTTCAGGTAGGGATGGATCCAGGGGCTCAGGCAACATTCGCCTGAGGTAGGTATCTCTGCAGGCATGGCTCAGCTTTTCCAATTATTGGCTTCTTTTCCAGGCAAGATAAATGCCAACCACGCTGTCTTAGTCCCTCGAGGCTATTATAACTATATGCCACGGACTGAATTATTTTGTAAGTAATGGAAATTCATTACACCACTCCGGAGGCGGGAAGGCTGGCATCACAGTGCCACTATGATCGGGGAAGTGCCATTTCCGATTGCGGACTTCTAGCTGTGTCCTTACAGGGTTGAAGGGGCTAGGGAACTCCCGGGGACCTCTTTTATAGGAAACTAATCCTATTCATGAGGCCTCCAAAGGAATGGCTTAAGCATCTCCCAGAGGCCCCACCTCCCAATACCATCATATGCAAGGGTTAGGATTCTAAGGTATGAATTTTAGGAGAATACATTCAGACCACAACACATGCGAAGCTTAAATTTTCAAAGTTCCTGACATGGGAACAAAAGAGGGTGGGCCTCCGAATTGGCTTGCTAGAGCTGCCATAGCCGGGTACCACACTCTAAGCGGCTTAAAGAACAGAGATCAATGATCTCACGGTGCTGGAGGCTAGAAGTTTGAGATCAGAATGTTGCCAGGATGGGTTCTGTAGCAAAGTTTTCCCACTACCCTTCTAGGTTCTTTTGGCTGGTCTAGTGATTAAATTGACATAAGACAGATTAACAGGAAAAGGACAAATTTAATTACGTGCTTATGGGAGCCCCATAAGAATAAGAGTCTTCCAGGCTTCATTGAAGCTTTTATTGCCATCCTGAGCTAAGGAGAGAGGGTAGGGGTCTGGGATTCCAAGAGGAGGAAGATAATTAACAGGAAGAAGGGAAGAGCAAATGTTTGGAAAGCAAAAGTCCACTATACCACGCAGAAAGTACGGGACACAGAGAGGAATATGCTCTCCGGAGCCTGCAAGTCATCCCTGCCACTTACCATACTTAGCTTGTATTCGTTATAGTTATTTCTTCTGATATTCCCTTTCTGGACCAGGCCCTGTATGTGAAATCTTTTAGGGAGCTCAGGGGGAGGTAAAAGCTCTTGCCTGGTCTTTTGGGCCTTGATCGACTTCAGCTCACAGTCATCCACAGGCCACCATGGCTTATCTGGGGGAGCCTCGTTCCGACCCCTCTCAGCTCCTTAGCAGAGCCGTGAGGAAGAATCCATTCCACACTCTCATCTAGCTGCTGGTGATCTGCTGGCCATCTCTGGTGTTTCTCGAAGCGTTATCCCTATGTCGTCATGTTCCTCTGACGTTCTATGTGTACATGCGTCTATGTCCAGATTACTCTTATTATAAGGATGCCAGTCATGGTGGATTAGGAATCCACCTCACTCCAGTAGATCCCATCTTAACTATTCACATCTGCAACAACGCAAGGCCCAGATAAGGGCACATTCCGAGGAATACGGGGAGCTAGGACTTCACCATAAGATTTTGGGGGTGGAGAGAGGGGGGAGGGGGAACAAGATTCTGCCCACAGCAGCCTCTATTCGTGACGGTATCACCAAAGATGCTCAGGGTTGCATTTCGTAGATGTCTAATGAATCGCATACCCATCCTTGAACCGATTAATCACGGTGAGGCCAGGATGAAGACATGTCTTTGCTTCGAACCAGTGGTGAAGCCAACAGAACCCAAACCACAAGGAATGAGAGTGGGGGAGGGGAGACGCTTGGGGGAGATGAAGGTGCCCTTAGATGCATGAATGGACACCAGACACGCCAAACCAGTAGACATTTACCGCACAAGGACAACGGAGCAAGCCAGAACTTGTGGCCCCGGGGAGGCGGGGGGTGGGGGTGGGGGAGCCCTGGGCAACAGCTGAGGCTCCAGAAATAGGCAACGTCAAGGATGGGCTTAACTTTACCCCATTCAAAAGAAATCGTTTGTGTGTGTCATGAGTCAGAAAGGGAAGCCGAGCTCCCAGACTGTTTTCGCTTCTTACAAAGCATCGCAGAAAGCGCTCCGGCCTCTGGTAGCTTTGTGTTTGCATCCGTTTCTTTTCATATCGGAAGATTAAAACAATAGCTTCTGGTTATCATCCCGCACATTATTGATTAAAATCCTTGCCCGAAGACCTTCCATCTCACTTTCCAGCATGGCGTGATTTACTTTTCTTTTTACTCCCTGTAACATATGATTAATGCTGATCTCCCAAGTCCCGGTGAGATGAAGCCGGGTGTCAGGTACGATTTGTCAGCTTGGAAGTATAGATTATTTTATGTTTCTCGAACTTTGTGGCCAAGGGAACACAGCTCCTGATTGTTAAATCCATCCACACTTTCCCCTGGGCTATGAAATGCCAGAAACATTAAATAGCCCACTTAATACATAACCTCATTCTGTATGCTTGACTATTTTGTTTTTAATTTTTCTTCCCTTTCCCGGCTGCTCACACGAAATGGGATCAAAGAAAAAAATTATCCTCACTGGATTTTGTTAAAATATTAATAGGTTAGGGTTGACTGGCTAAATTGAATATCTTTGCTGATCTCACTTGCATGTTTAACTTGTGCTTAGGAAAATATGTTTCCTAGGTGATAACCTTTTATGTACCAGCCTGACTTCATTGAAATGCATAGAGATAAAAATATGTCACGCTCAGCGGCTGTGCTATTCTTGTGTGGCACTGTGATTATTGAGATGGTAATTGACCCCCACCTGTAGACAGCCCCTATTCTGTAGTCAATCATTTCATTTGATGTTAAAATATGTGAAAGTACAATTATATAATTTACATCACAAATCATGCTGAATGCCAGGGGTCTCTAACCCAGTGACAGATGCAAAGGAATCGGGTTGGGGGAGAGAACCCCGGTCAATAAATGAAGTGAATTACACCGGGCGAAGGGTTCAACTTTCCTTGTTTGTGTCCACCACAATAGCTTTTGTGCGTGTGTCAGTGAAAGAGTAGCTATGGCCTTCTCTCCGCACCATAAATGCCTGCGTTTGAGACGCCTTTCTAAGGCTGGCTCCCCCCTTTTGCTGGCAAAGAATCGCTTCTCTCATTAGGTAAAGAAGTGAGGGCTTGTCCAGGCCTGGAGGGAAAGCAGATCTATTAAAAGGAAGAAGGCGTCAGGTCTGGGAGGTTAAGGTGACTCCTTGCGGCCGAACGCAACACGGGCATGCACGGGAGACTTGTAAATTAGGCTTGCCTGTTTCCAAACCTCAGATCTTGGCCATCAAGCTTGACGCTTGCATTAGTATTATTGGGAGTCATTGCTATTATTTACCTAGCGTTTAATATGTGTCTGGCACCAGGTTGAACATTTCAAATACATTAGCTGGGTAACCCTCACGGTACAGCCGCATGAAGTAGGTCAGTTGTCTGTACCGTTTTCCAAGGAGGAGAATGGGCACAGTGGTTCCAGGGCTTGCTCTGGGCCTTTGGGTTAGAAGGTGAACAGGCAGCCGGTGGGAGAGCCAGGGTCAGGCACCGGATGCCTATGGTGACCACGCAGGACTGGGAAGGTGCACAGGACAGGGTCTCTAACTCAGTGGGGCTTATGGGAGAGCAGGCGGGTCTGGGTGGGAGTGGGGATCCTTGGTGAGGGGGATCCGGATAGGGAACTCACCAACCCCAGAGTTGCCTATGGACGCAGACTATCTGCCGATGTGACGTGGAGGGCCATCCCCAGTCCTGCCCCAAGGCCTTGCTGGAGAGCCGGCCTTCAAAAGCTCTTACAGGCATGCCGATTTCTCCTGTGGATACATAATACTTCCCACACCGGGGCCACCCAAAGCCAGACCTTCTTGCTCTTTCTTTCTCCACATTCCAAAGCTGCTGGGCTCTGCAGTCCCCGGGGGCCAGTGGCTTCCAGGAGCCAGTGCAGTGCTGGTTCAGGTTCGTGAGAGAAAAAGCTCTCCTCCCCACAAAGTGATTTTGGGCACCTAGAGCTGGCCTGGTTTCTGATGCGGACACCTGATCCTTGCAATGTGCTAGGACCCCTGCCCTGCTGGCTAAGAACCTTGGGTTTGCTGCCCATGCCTCTCCTGCAGGGGAGAGCTAGTTTTGGAGCGACACCCCCTGGCGGTCCTCGGGAAATGACATTTCCAAGTTCATCACCTGGAGCAGATGCCCGTCAACAGACAGCCCCCTTCGTGATTTCTATATCCCATTCTCTTCTCCTCTTAATCACTTAGAATAATATGGAAAGCACAGAACCTGCAGACAAGCACCTGGGTTCAAATCCCTGCTCTGCCGTCTGCTGGCTATGAGGTCTAGGATAAGCTAAACAATGTTTGCCTTGGTTTCCTCATTTGTAAGCAAAGTGAACAGTAGTGCCTGCCTTATACAGTTGTAAGAATTGAGAGTTAGGGGCACCTGGGTGGCTCAGCTGGTTAAACATCTGACTTCTGATTTCGGCTCAGGTCGTGATCTCACGGTTCATGGGTTTGAGCCCCACGTCAGGCTCTGTACTGATAGCTTGGAGCCTGCTTGGATTTCTCTCTCTCTCTCTCTCTCTCTCAAAAGGAATAAATAACCTTAAAGAAAAAGAATTCAGAGTTAAAATGCAACTGGAACGATGCCTGATAAATAGGAAGAGTGCACGTGAAGCATTAAATAAATTTGCCTTTTTTCTTAAATAAACATTGTTTTTTTTACCCAGTTGTTATATGCCACCAATATTTATTTCTTATCATCTTTTTAAAAAACCCATGCAAGTAGTAAATATTGTTCTGTTTCTGAAATTCTCTCCATGGACTCTCAGTGGACTGGGCGCTGCACTCTGGGGAACCCCTCCCCCAAAAGTCAAGTTCAAATTCCTTGGCCTGACATTCAAAATCCCCCCCCACAGTGTCCCCCACTCACCTTTGCACATTGTCTCCCACTGACAACTCACCACACGCCTGTACCTTGTGCTCTGTTGATTTAAGTACTTAAAAACCACAAAGCTGTGTTCTTACTTTGTACAAAGACAGGATAGCGTAGTGGTCAAGCACACAGGTCTAGAGCGAAATGACACAGGTTTGAATCCCAGCTCTGCTGTCTTGGCTGAGTAACATCATTACTCACACACACACACACACACACACACCCCACCGTCTTAGTTTCCTCACTTGTGAACTGGGGCCCATAATAGAATCCACTTCTTTAGAGAGGTTACAAGAATGGAATGAGTTAATTCGTCAAAGTACTCGGTTCAGGGCTTGGCCAAATGAATGGCCCTGAAGTTCAGATCAGCTAGTCTTTGGTATTTTGGTCACATTTATATGTTAAATAAAAGCCCTTACGCCTGCGTAAGGGCCCAAAGAATGAAGCACTGACTCTCCTGCCCAGGCTCTGGGAGAGCTGTTTGAGGGGCTCAGAAGCCCTTTCTCCCCAGCCGGAGACTCGGGAAGCTGGCTGATCTGGGAATGAGCTGGCCATTTCTCCTTTGAATCAGAAACCTCAGCAGCAGAGATGGCCCTCCATTGAATGAGCCAGACGCTCTGGCCAGGGAAAATTTCCCAGGCACTTTCCGGAGACTCATTTCGAAAGTGAATTGAGACATTATCTTTAATTAAAGTGGCAATCTGCCCCCTATGAGCTTCCCATCCCTAGATGCTCAATGATGGCCTCTGTTTTGTCCCCTCCCTGCCTTCTCTACCTCCTTTTAATTTCAAGCCCATCAGCAGGCCAGTTTACTAAATTGGTTTTAATGGAAATTTAGCCAGCATGAATAATAATGAAATGTAAAATTATTCCTTAGCTAATGAACAGCCAGCGGCTTTGGGGTTAATCGGTTGCTTCTGGTGTCGGCTTATTTATATTGAAATAGAATTGTAATAGGATTCCAAACTAAAACTTTCATCTTCTTGATCACTTACCTTAGGCTTTATTCTTTATCATTAGCCATTGTTCTGTAATCGCTGCCACTTTGGACCTACTTGTGAATTAATTAATTACCTAGCTAAACTTGAGTGGTATTTTCTCTCAAAGATAGAAAGCTTGTCTTATTTTACCTTAGCATTCTGCTTTTATTCCAAAGATCTCCCTACCCACAGATGTATCGTCTTCCCTGATCTTTATACCAGATGGTCATCTTGATCACTACGAAATCATGGCCTCTGGCTGTCTACATTGATCCCATTAGAGGACTAAGGGACAGACAGCAGAGGGCTTGTCCACTTCTAGAAACTCATTGTCCTTTCTTAGGACTCAGGATCCCCATTAAAAAACGTGGGGTTAGATCACTAAAGCAATGCTTTTTTTTTTTTTTTTTTTAATGTTTTATTTATTTCTAGGAGAGAGACAGCGTGAACAGGGAAGGGTCAGAGAGAGAGTCACAGACGGAAACAGGCTCCAGGCTCTGAGCTGGCAGTCAGCACAGAGCCCGACGCGGGGCTCGAACCCACGAACCGCGAGATCGTGACCTAAGCGAAAGTCGTACGCTTAACCAACTAAGCCACCCAGGTGCCCCAAGCAATGCTTTTTAAATCTGTGGAAGTTCTTCAGGAGTTACTGCTGATGGACACTGGTGGATCAGGATGGATCAGTTACTCACTTGGGGGGGAACTTGTCATCTAAACAGTTCTCTTACAGATGGGTTTTCTGACTGAGTTTTTGTTTGGAAAAACAAGAAGATGGGAGGTGAGACGTACTCTGTTAAAAAAAAAAAAAAAAAGCTAAAAGTGTAGACTATGGACCGGATTCATGGTTTCCAAATCCGGCTACGTTGAAATCACAAACGGAATGATTTCTTGGATAAACACCAAAAGCGCAGGCAGTAAAAGAAAAAAATAATAAATCGGACTGTCAAACTTAAAATCTTTTTTGTATCAAAAGACACTGTCACTGGAGTGAAAAGCACCTTTCACAATAGGACTGCAATCCTGTGTCTGATAAGGGATTAATATCCAGAAGATATAAAGAGCCCCCACAATTCAACAACAAAAACCCAAACAAACAACTGATTCAAAAGTGCTTAAAGGACTTGAATAGATATCTCTCCATAGAAGATACACAAACGGCCAAATAGCAGGTGGAAAGATGCTCGCTCGACACCCCTAATGGTGGGGAAAATGCAAATTAAAACCACCACGAGATACCACTTCATACCTACCTACCTACCTACCTACCTCAAAGGATGCTGGTGAGGTTTAATGCTAAAATTCATGGAAAATATTTAGCAGAGTGAAACACTAAATAAATTATTAATATGTCAGTTAGTTCACCTGATGTGTATTGGGTACCTGCTGGGTGCCGACTAAGGTGCTTGGATCTGGTCATGTGGGTTATAGGGACCATGTCCTACCAGTGAGCTTGCAAGAGGGCTCGGGGAGAGGATAAATGGTAATAAAAGATGAACATGTTTAAAGGAAGATTAGTTTCTGTGACAGGTATTTAGACTGGGCTGTTCTTAATTTTTCTTCATTTAGAAAGACCAGGATATTGAAGAAAAACAAACAAACAAACAAACAAAAACTACCCTATTGCTCAGCTTTTAAGACTGCGTCTAATTCCTAAAACACCTGGAAGTGAATTTAGCACTGGCCACCTGGATGGGGCCTGCTTCTGTGACACCCGTCTGGAATTCACTAGAAGGGCAAACCCAGGCAAGCCTTTTCCCCAGGTCCTTCCGGCAAGGTAAGGGTAGGTTGGGTTATCCAAGCAGAAGTCAGGACCGGCCCCCCGCCAAGCTGTCAAAGACTATGATCTGCGATGTCAGAGCCCTAAGAGGCCTTTGGTGTCTGGCTCACCCTTTTCATTCTATAGCCGGGGAGTCTGTGGCCCTGAAAGGGGACCCCAAACATCCCTCCCCCATGGGGGCCTGAGCCTCTTCCCATCCTCATTTGACCTTCCATCCAGTCCTTGCCGAAACTTCCTTTTCCTTAATCCTTCTCCTTATAACTGTTATAAATGACTAAAGAAGACAATTTAGGGGATACAAACAAACCTGACGTAACACGTCACGAAGTGAGCAGTCTCCATCTTGAGCCGTTGAGTAACCTGCACGGTGGAGGCACAAAGGAGGAAGTTCTAGAGGATAAAGAGTAAAGAATGAGGAAGAGAAGAATAGGAAATGAACAAGGGTCAAAGAAGTAAGTAGAGGCAGAGCTGGCTTGGTGTCTGGGCTTGGCTGACTGGATATACTGTTTCTCGTCCAGTGGAACATTTACAGGAGTATGAAAGTTATCTAAGTGTCCATTTGCTGATGACCACCCCCACCCCCCACCCGCCCAGGGCAGAAATGGCTCCTTCTTGGGCCTGGAGATGGCTTTCAACATAACAGCTGGCGCATTCTGAGTCACAGTGAAGGGTAAATTGTGCCCTTGATGGGGACGCTGTAGACAGGTCGGAAGGGCTTTCTGAGGCTGAGGGCTGTGGTTTCCCCACGCAGCCCCACACAGGCAGACCCTGCCCTCTCCCACAATGCATTGCAGCATGGCCACCCTTGAATCCATTAACAGCTATGGCATTGAAGGGCCTGAGTACGTGTTTCCCAGACTTACCACATACTCAGGATTATCTTGCATGCTTTCACAAAGGCTGGGCTTCCGAACCCCTTTCCTTTGGAAACTCCGATTCGATAGATGCCACGTGGAAACTGGCAATCCGCATGTTTGGCAGCACTCAGGTGATTTTTTTAGACTTTGTCAAGCCAAGTCAATATTTCCTGCCTTTCTTTTCTTCCATGTAACTTGCGGATAAGAAGATTGAGCCCTGAAGGTAAGAAGTAATATTTTTAAGCGTGTAAAAATTGTTCTAGAACCCCCCCCCCCACCTTTTAAAGATGACTTCTTCTCCTGCTTGAAAGCCTCAAGGAAGACCATAAAAGGATAGCCGTTTCTTTGTCGTTCACAACCTTGACAGTTGGACAGCTCTTTCTCTGGTCCCTCTTTCGGGACAAGCATTGTCATTTTTCTTTGGAAACAACCTTGTAGTCAGCCGGCCCACGAATTCTCTATCCCGCCCCCACCCCCCCCACCCCCCCGCCATGTCAGTTCACAGGGAAGAGTAACAACGTGTCTGGGAACAAATTATAAAAGAAAAACATCAGCTCTAAATATATCATCCATGATGAGCCTTCTATTTTTGATCTATTGTTGTATGGCTTTGATATCCAAGAGCTACCGGTCTGCTAGGCTTTGCTGAAATTAGACTGCAGATATTAAAAGCAATTAATGTTCTTCTCTTTCGCTTTATTTATTTATTTCTAAGTTTCACAATGCAATTACTTAAGAGGCCTTCAGAAGAAATCCCGAGAATCATTTTCAATCAGCAGAATGAAAATGTCGCCTTTTGTGATTTGGCAAATAAACGACGTGTAGAAATAACTCCCTTATATGCCGCTGTGTACTATTCATTAAGGGCTAATTGCTGTGGTCTTTAAATGAAATATGGCAAACTGCACCACTTCTGTGCCAGTTTGTTTAAAATCTGCAAAGCTTTATTATTAACACTATTTAATTATGAGAATGTCAGCCATGGAGAATTCCAAACCCACACTTTCCCTTCTTCATTAGTAACAGGGCAAAAATGAAACACTTTCAACAATGAAGGGTTCATATTTCAAGCTTATACAGTAGCTGCTAAAAGGCTATACTCAGAAAATCAATTTTATTAAAGTCCTTCGAGCACTAAAGGGACCTGCATGCAACTAGGCAATTTTAAAAACATGTCCAGGAGCCGCGACTTTTTGATTCATGTTTTTAGTGGGATTATTTTTGACTATTTTCAATATTGTCTCCTTAGAGTGGGGTCAGGAGTGATTTGGGGAAAGGCAAGCAGGGCAAAAGGAACATGTCCTCACAATTTCTCTCTGCCTCAATTTCCATGAGACACGGGGATCTACAGGAATAGGCAATCCAGAAGAGCGATGGTGTGTAAGACTCAGAATGGGGGGAAGATAGGCAGAGAGGGCAAGAGAACCACATCGTTCCGACTTCATTTCATTTTAGTTTTTTTTTTTAACTCAGGAAAATAATAACTAACTATGGATCTCAGCCACAGCTTTACCAGCTTGCCCTTCGAAAACTGCAGGAAACCTCCACAGCCACACAAGTTCCAGAAGCGTGTTTTGTTCAAATTCCTCCCTTGGCCGTTCATTTGCTGCCTTCCTACAACCGTCAACGCTACCTACTTTTATCTCCAAACTTTTCTCTTGGTGATCTGGGTGTCTTGTCTCTTCAAAAAGGTCTTGAGTGTTTGGAGGGCAGAGACCTTGGATCCATTCTCTTAGAATCGGGAAGCCAACTGACTCTTTCCCTGAATAAGTACTTTTGTCTTTAATGACTACTTGTCTGGTTGCCTAACGATGTCTCTTCTCCCCAACATTTTGTGCAAACCCTTTGGCGAGATGTGGCGCAAGTCATCACAGCCTTTAGAAAAGTGCTTGGCACACGGCGGGTCCTCAACACACATTGGCTGAATCCATTGGTGTGTTAATAATCAATGGCTCCATTTCTGTGGCTTCTGCATAACCTGGCCGGGGGCTTTTGTTTTAGTGGGTCCCCAGTGATTCCTTTCTGTATTGTCATTTCAGTATTTTAATGTCCTTTAGTGTTCTAGCGTTATTGTTTTCAGGCTGATTGGCAGGACAATGTGGGAACCCCAATCAGACAGCCTGGGTCTGACTCCTGGTGCTGCCCATTTGCAGCCACAGTGTCTCCCTGAAGGGGATTATTGACTCCTTGAAGGCAAGAATGGTGTCTTATGCTTCCTAGTGTCTTTCCTGATTTAGGACAGTGGCAAGGAACCAGGGTTATGCCATCACGTGGGCCTTCATTTGAAGAGGGATTTCATTGTCTTTGACCTGTGCCATCTTGGGTTACTCCCCTAACCCTTCTAGGCCTTGGTTCCTTTATGTGTAAAATGTGTCTATTCCATAGTACTGTTCTGAGGATTCGATGAGATGATACATGCGCAGCATTAGTGCTGGGGTGGGTACAGAACAGGACCTATAAATGGAGGCTTTGGATGACACCAAGAAGCACACCAAGGCTATCATCTGGTCAAGTGGGCAGGTCTAAGGTTTCAGTGTGAAACTACGGTAGAGAAGCTAGGATATTTTAGTCCAGTCCCAGCTCTGGCTGTGGGCAAGACCTTTCACGTCTGTTTTAGTATCTTGGAAATGGGTACAGTTTCTCTTTGCCTGGTTTGCATCCCACTGCTGTTGCAAGGCTGAGAGAAAACAATAGATCTAAAAGGAACGGCAGTGTGCACAGTTACTCTGCTTCTGTCTAAAATATGTATTTGTTGAGGGCTTGGTGCCTTCACTGGCACTTACCGCTATGAGGATGTGTATGGTGATGTAAGACCTGTCCTCCAGGATAAGATAAGGCTAATCCCAGCCTAACTGCAAACCTAACATTTATTGAGCACTTGGCATGAGCTGGCACTATTGCTGGTTAATTCATTTCATCCTCATAACAAACCACTATGGTGATATTATTTCCCACTTCTTTTACAGATGAAGACACTGAAGCTCAGAGAGGGAAGATGATTTACCCCAAGGACACACAGCTAGTAAGTGGCAGAGCTGAGATTCAAACTCAGAGAGTCTAGCTGTTCACTACTTTTCAGCTGTTTGTTCCGAGGTGAGCTGTTTTCCCTCTCTGGATCTCTGGGTTCCCTTTCTCAAGATGAGTGAATAGTTTTCCACCCAGGTCTCCTTAGATCCCAGAAACCACCAGCGACAGAGGAGAGGAGTGGAAAGTGATTTTGGCAGGAAGGGTGGCCAAAGAGAGCAAGGCTCTATTTTAATAAAAACAAAATATTTTAAGTTGTCAACCCGTTAACATTTTCATACACAGCTCCTTTCATTGTGTGGTTATTTACAGAGATCGTTTCCAGTTCAAGGTCAGATTTAAAAAAGTCTCCTTATCATCTGGTCTATTTCTTGCTTTGTTTTAGTTTTACATTTAGGTCTTGAATTGGACTGGGATTTATTTGGTATGGGAAGTGAGGTGAGACTCTCACCTTGTACTTTCTAAATAGTTAATCAATCTCTTTGGCACAATTTCATTAAATCGTTATTAATTTCCTAACTTATTGGAAATCCTTCCTTTATCAAACAAATGCATATGTAGATTAGAGTTTGTTTATGAACTTTCTCTTAATCTGTGGACATCTGTCTACTCGTTTCAACACCACAAAGGTTATTGATCAAAATAAATCCATATCCAATGTCTGCATGTTAATAATACTCGAAACTGAGAACTTTGGATATGAGGTTGAACACAACATGGACCCATTACCATTAGGACTTTGCGTGCTTGGGCAGCCTTCCATCAGAATAGTGCAGTGGTATATCAAGGTTCTGGAAACATTGTTTGCCAATTAGTCATTTGACTCCTTGTCCAAATGGTTGGTGGGAAGTCTTGGCAACCATCATTAAACATTTGTAAAAGATAAGGGCGAACGAGTGGGTCAGGTGGAGGGCTAAAAATGTGGTGAGCTCTCCTGGTTTCCGAGAACCCAAAGAGGCATTTGGAAATGGGTTTCCATGTTGGCCCAGCGTCAGCCTGTGATACAGATTTGGGCAGAAGAAGCCCCTCCAGTATCACTGGAAATCCACTTCAGTGGAAAAATCCAGTTGGCGCAGGAAAAGCATCCAGCAGGAAACTCTCGCTGTCTGCCTCACACTCAGTGCTGTGTCCATTCGTCCCCTAGCAGAGAGGCATTGGGAAGCTCCGGAAGACCCTTGGAGTTTGGAGCCAGAAGTAGTGCCATGTGAAGATTCCCCATTTCCTTTTGGAATAACTTTGGACAAATCTCTAATCTCTCTAACCCTCAATTTCTCCCTCTGTAAAATGGAGATAATTGGTCTTGCCATCTTACACAGCTGTGAAGATCAGCTGAGATGATGTGGAATGTGAAAACAACACTGTGTCACCTTTAAGCGATTAGACAAATGACAGTTAGGGGCACGACACCTGGACCATGATCCTTCATAGAGATGAATGGTTGAAGACCGGGTTTTTTTTTCTTGCATTATTGATTTGGAAAAAAAAAAGTCAGAGTGTTCCAAAGTCTCCACAGCTTTAAGCAGGAGTTACGGAATCCTCCAGACCCCAATAACGAGGAATGCGGCTGGACAGCTAGATGGCTAATTTCATTCGGATGGTAGGATTTTTTTCTAGTGAAAAGAAAAGAGGGCACTAGAGATGCTGTACCTTATAGAAATACCCTTTCTATGTAAAAAAAAAAAAATGCTCTAGTGAAGTATTGGCATTTGGTAAAATCTCACGCTTAGGCCCACAGGAAAGGAACACTTCGGTTTACTATAGCTTCATGGCCATTCATGTAGGCATTGAGCAGCCTTTTTGCCACAACAAGCTTTTGTTTCTTTTTTAAGTATTTATTTGTTTTGAGAGAAAGAGCGCAAGCAGGGAAGATGGGCAGAGAGAGGGAGAGGAGTAGAGAGAGAAAGGGAGAGAGAGAACCCCAAGAAGGCTCTGTGTCATGAGCATGGAAACAGAGCTCTGTTCACAAACTGTGAGATCATTATCTGAGCCAAAATCAAGAGTCAGAAGCTCAACCACTTGAGCCATCCAGGTGCCCCCCAAGACTTGATGTTATGGAGTTTCACACTAAACTCCTCAAAATAACTGTCCCTTCTCATTATCTTCACTTGTACTTTTTCTATTCTCTTTTGAGCCCAGTCCGATCAGGCTCCTCTCCACCGAGAAAGCTTCTTCCAAGGCCATCTTGTTAAAGTCCATGGCCAAACCTCAGGTCTCATCCTACTCAGCTCCTATGTAATGTGTGACATCATTGCCCATCCTCTACTTCAGGAAGCGCTTTCTTTGCTGGCTTCTAGGATACCACGCTCCCCTGGATCTCACCCTCCAACAATGGAAATACTTTCTTACTGGAGATCTGCCATGATCTCTCCAGTTGCTAAATGTTGGACCATTCCTGGACTCAGTTCTTAGATTCCTTCCCTCCCTCTCCCATCCCTCCCCTTCTCTCCCTTTCTCTCTTGTTTCCTTCCTCCCAACCCTCCCTGACTTTTCTCCTCTTCTCTTCTCTGGTCATACAAATGCTTTTGTTGATTTCCCCCTCTAGCTACTCATCCAGTATCATGGCTTTTTCTTAAAACATATCTTTAGATGAGACACCCCCTTTAATAAAATTTATTTATTTTTATTCTGAGAGAGAGACAGAAAGAACATGCAGGGAAGAAGCCAAGAGAGAGGGAGAGAGAGAATCTCAAGCAGGCTTCGTTCTGTCAGTATGGAGCACAACACAGGGCTTAAACTCATAAACCATGAGATCGTGACTTGAGCCGAAATGAAGCCTGATGCTCAACTGACTGAGCCACCCAGGCGTCCCAAGACCTCTCTCTTTATCTTTAGGTTCACATATCCACTTGGGTGTCTAAAAAGCATCGCAAACTTAGCGCGTCCAAAACCAAATTCCTGGATCTGCCACCTCCTGCAATAGCCCCATCTCAGAAAATACCTCCATTTTCCCAATCATTTAAGCCAAATTCATGTTGACTCCACCTTCAACATATATTAGGACTTCTTTTACTCAACCTCTCCATGCTACCTACCTGGTCCAAACCACCAATATCTCTTAGAAGGATGACAGTGGGGGCACCTGGGTGGCTTAGTTGGTTGAGTGTCCAATTTTGGCTCAGATCATGATCTCACAGTTTGTGGGTTTGAGCCCTGTGTCAGGCTCTGTGCTGACAGCTTGCTCAGATCCTGGAGCCTGCTTCAGATTCTGTGTTTCTTTTCTTTCTGCTCCTCCCCTGCTTGTTCTCTGTCTCTCTCTGTCTCTTAAAAATAACTAAATGTAAAAAAAAAATATTTTTTTAAAAAAAGAAGGATGACAGCAATGGCCTCCTATCTGGTCTCCTTCCTTCCAATCTTCTCATAGTCTTTATAACCCTAGGAATCTGCATGATTCTGTCAAAATCTGAATCTGATCCTGTCCTTCCACTGCTGAAAGCCCTCCAATGGCTTCCTCTCTTACTTGGAGGAAAGGTCAAGTCCTTACAATGGCCTACAAGACCAAATACCAGCTCCTTCACTGTTCCCAGTA
This sequence comes from Proteles cristata cristata, assembly GCA_017311185.1. Taxonomy (NCBI): domain Eukaryota; kingdom Metazoa; phylum Chordata; class Mammalia; order Carnivora; family Hyaenidae; genus Proteles; species Proteles cristata. The sequence goes on from JAESUZ010003819.1 coordinate 1,479,942, forward strand.
TAATTTCCCATTTCCTCTATCATGTTTTCTGCTCCAGCCAGACTTGCCTCTTTGTTCTTTTCGTCTCAGGACTTTTTTGCTTTTAAGTTGATTTATTTATTTATTTATTTATTTATTTATTTATTTATTTATTTTTTGAGAGAGAGAAAATGAGAGGGAGAGGAGTGGGGAGAGAGGGAGACACAGAATCCAAAGCAGATTCCAGGCTCTGAGCTGTCAGCACAGAGCCCGACGTGGGGCTTGAACCCAAAAACCATGAGATCATGACCTGCGCTGAAGTCGGATGCTTAACAGACTGAGCCGCCCAGGCGCCCCCTTGTGTCAGGGCCTGCACTTGCTGTTCCCACTGCCCAGACTGCTCTTCCATCAGGTAGCTGCACGGTTTACACCCTTACCCGTTTCTGGTCTCCGTTCAAATGTCACCCAATCAATGAGACCATCCCTGACCACTGATACAATAACAAATCCAACCCACTTTCTCTGCCTTGTATTTTTCTTTCTTGGTCTTGGCTTACCTCTCACTACCTGGTATCTGATTGCTGTGTGGACACCTTGTAGGGGCTTATAAATATATGCCGAATGAATGAGTGAATAAATGAACGAGTCCCGGTAAACACAAGTCCTTATGAAGGTAATGTCTGTCCAGAAGGGCTGCTTCTTTCTGGGGTGGAAGGCCACCCACCCTCTCCCAGTCCTTGCTGCCCAGCCCCCACGCAGGAGGACTTCGCTGTGCTCCCCAAGTCCCCCCCAAGTGGTGTGGGGGTGGGGTAACGCAGAGCCATCCCAAAGCCTTGGAGGTGCAGGCCCTGATGATGCGCCTGGCAAGGTGGGAAGCCTTGGGCCTATCGTTGGCATGGCCGGCATTTGGACACAAGTCTTGAAAAGGAAACAGAACGGCTTCACAAGGGAGACCAAAAGCCAACCGAGCAGGCTGCTATCATAAACTGCCGAGTTTGCTGTCCTAGGTTTGTAGAGGATTTGTCTGGACTCATTTCCTCCGGGGAAACAGTAATGCGTGTCAGCAATTACTCTTTCAAGTCGAAACACTATCTTCATCACAGGGCACTCTGGCGCTCACTCGGCTCGGAGGGTTGTGTGGAGGGAAGGTGGTGATAACTGAGGCCTTGCTGGGCCTGGGGCAGGGATGGGGGGTGGGGGAGGGCACAGGGCCCTGGCCCCCACCATCCAGAGGGGCACTCGGCCTGAGCGGCTCACCTGAGACTCAGGAGCACCCCCCTGAGCTGGAGCTCGGGAAAGAGAGCCAAGCCACACAGGGCCAGTTTTACGCTTTTAGTTCTAAGATAGCGATCGTGGGGGAAAATTCCCTGCGTTTGTGGAATCATAAATTTTTTAAAGTCTCTTGGCTCCACTTTTAAATTTAGTGCCTGAATAAAATGTTGGCTCGAGCTCCATATTCGATTATTAAAAATCATACTTGGGCCTGGGAGACGAGTATTTACACATCTGCCTGCTCATCTGAGGCCCCACATTTCAAAATGTGCCTCACATCACAGCGCGCTTTCCCGGGCAGAGAGGCACGCGGGAGCCCGGCACCGCGTTTGCTCAGTGAGCACGTTGGGCTACAGGCTCTTTAAGACTCTTTCTTGCTCTAAAATTTGTGAGTACTCCTCGCTGCACTATTATTGAATTCATGGCTTGTTTTTTTCCCCTTGATTTTTAAAGAAATACATAGATGCTTATGTACACGTGTGTGTGTGTGTGAGTCACAAAAGGAAAGATCTGGAAGGATCCAGACTGAATGGATTCACAGTGGTTACCTTTTACAAAGGGAGCCAGGATGGGAAGGGGTATGGTCAAAGGAGATTTTAATCTTATACATATGTTGAATTTTTTTTTCTAAGAACACGTAGAGGCATATTAATTAATTATTTTTAAACCAGCGCATGATTGCCATAGATCACCAGAAGCCATAGAAAAAGGCATAAAAATAAAAATAAAAATGAACCTTATTCTTCCCACCCCAGCAATGATGCTGTTGGCATTTTGTACTTTGGTTTTAAGAAACGTGTCCCAGGGACGCCTGGGTGGCTCAATCAGTTAAGTGTCTGACTTCAGCTCAGGTTATGATCTCACCGTTCATGAGTTCAAGTTCCTCATCAGACTTTGAGCCTGGAGCCTGCTTCAGAGTCTGTGTCTCCCTCTCTCTCCTCCGCTCCCCTGCTCACACTCTGTCTCTCTCTCAAAAATAAATAAACATTGAAAGAAAGAAAGAAAGAAAGAAAGAAAGAAAGAAAGAAAGAAAGAAAGAAAGGAAGGAAGGAAGGAAGGAAGGAAGGAAGGAAGGAAGGAAGGAAGGAAGAAATCAACGTGTCCCAGGGAACTAGTTCGACTCATACAAGGTGTTCGTGTCAGGGTTATAAGGGACAGAGAGTTTAAAGAGAAGGCATGGCTTTGGTTTCACTGCCAAAAGGGATGATATGTACATCTTTTCCCCTAAATAAAAATCAACTGTAAAATTCCCTGGGGAGCGACACGTGGAAAGCGTCCATTTTGGCCCATTTAAAAAAACACCCCAAACATCTGTACATTTTATTTTGGTGGATTATGATTCATCAGGGTCCCAGACATGATAAGTGTTTATCCAAAGGAGGGAGGGAGCCGTCACTGACAGGAAAAAGGGACATGAAGACTCTGAGATAAGGAAGAAGCTTCTAATGTTTGCCTTAGAGGAAGTTTAGTAAAAAGACAGCTGCCTCTCAATGGCTCCAGGAGACCTACGAAAATGCCACAAAAACACCTGTGGTTCAGGAATGGCTGACATAAAATCCATAAGATTCCTTCAAAAAAAAAAAAAAGCTTATAAGCAGCTAATCTGTATTTTGGAAGTTGTTTTCCATGAATTTTAACTGGACTTCACCAACCGCGATAGAGCTCACACGCACACGGCTGCACACACTTTAGAAACATCACAATGGAAAAACAAACACCATTACCTGGAAGAAAATTCTTTTAATATTAAACGATTCTCAAAATAATGCCCCGACTATGAATGCCATCTGACGGTGATCTATAAACGGCTCATCAACAAGAAAGCCGGAAAGACACAGCAAGGCCATTCCTGTTGAGAATGTAGGAGAGGCTGGTGGATTCCGCCTCCGTTTTATTTTATTTTATTTTTTTTTAATTTTTTTTAATGTTTTTATTTATTTTTAAGAGAGAGAGAGAGAGAGAGACAGCGACACCGTGAGCAGGGGAGGGTCAGAGAGAGAGGGAATCACAGAATGAAACAGGCTCCAGGCTCTGAGCTGGCAGTCAGCACAGAGCCCGACGCGGGGCCCGAACCCACGTACCGCGAGATCATGACCTAAGCGAAAGTCGGACGCTTAACCGACTAAGCCACCCAGGCGCCCCTCCGCCTCCGTTTTAGAAGCTACAGAAGTTCTGGGTTCAGGGGAGGAGAGAGGCTGGTCCCAGAGTCAGGGAGTCCATACTGCGTGGGATCTGGTCAAGAGAAGAGGCCTTAGTCAGATCCCCCAACCGGGTTTCCCAACACCCACTTAAAGCAAACCTTGGGGGTAGCATCCAGATAGTCACTCTGCCCCTATTCTCACTGGTCTCCATTCTGGGATTTTGGGGGCCAAGTTCCTTTCCAAAGTGCCTTCCTGTTTATGCGCAAGTGCTGGGTAACAGGAGAAATGCGTACGGCTTTGGGGTGGGGAGTAGAGGCCATACTCTTAAAGACAGTATCTCTATTTCTTTGCTTTAAAAAAATTTTTTTTTAAAGTTTATTTACTTTTTTTTTTTTTTTAATTTATTTCTAGGAGAGAGAGAGACAGTGTGAGCAGGGGAGGGTCAGAGAGAGAGGGAGTCACAGACTGAAACAGGCTCCAGGCTCTGAGCTGGCAGTCAGCACAGAGCCCGACGCGGGGCTCGAACCCACGAACCGCGAGATCATGACCTAAGCGAAAGTCGGACGCTTAACCGACTAAGCCACCCAGGAGCCCCATAAGTTTATTTACTTTTGAGAGAGAGACAGAGTGCAAGTTGGGGAGGGGCAGAGAGATTGGGAGAGACAGAATCGGAAGCAGGCTCCAGGCTCAGAGCTGTCAGCACAGAACCCAACGTGGGGCTTAAACTCATAAACCACAAGATCATGACCTGAGCCGAAGTCGTACGCTTAACAGACTGGGCAACCCAGACACCCCCCTATTTCTTTGCTTTAAGCATGGAATCTGCCATTTTAATTGTCTCCATAGCAACTCTAGCCTCATAAACATAATTTCTCTGTGGGAAAAGCTGGGTCACAGATGAGACAGACCTGATTCAAACACTAACCTCTTCGTCCTGAAAACAGATTCATCATGGCTCAGGGTTAGCAGGAATGTCAAGGGCATCTAGTTCAACCTGCACCTGATGCTTGAATCTCCCTGATGACATCCTGTTAGCCACTTTCCTCTTACACGCCCACAGGGGAGGGGAACTCATTACCTCCTCACATCCAAGAGAGTCGGTAACTTTTCCTTCTACTGAGTTAAAATCCAGCTCTAAAAATCCTTCATCCAATGGTCTACTCTGTGGGGTCTCCATGACAACAGGCTGTCACCTGTCCCTGGAGTCCCCCTCTGTGTTTCTTCAACTGTTCCTCACATGTTGTTTTCTAGGCCCCCTTCCTGTGAGCTCATGGCCCTACCTCCTACTCACCCTACCTCACTCCACCCCGACTTAGCTGAACACCCCAGAGCCACTAAGGAGTATCACAACTCAGATGTTCAAGGCAGTCTATGGAATAGGCTGCATAAATCAGGACTCCTGTGGCAGCAACCCAGCTCAGAAGGGCCTATGCCAAAATAGAAGTTGATTGGTTCACACCACCAAAAAGTCCAGCAATGGGTCCCCGTCATGGCTTGATCTGTGAGCTCACTAGTGTCTCGGGGCTCAGGCTCATTACCTCCATCTATGCCCTTGGCTTCCTTCTGTGGGAGAAGGCCACGCAGTGGCAAAATGGCCACCAGCAGCTCTGCTTCTGGCAGAGGAGAGAGCCCCCATGGCTGATGGTCTGGGCCAGAGTTCTGGGTCTGACGGTCACCAGCCTGAATTGGATCATGTGTCCATTCCCCATTCTGATAACGGAGGCTGGGCCTGAACCACACCTCCTACTCCTGGAGCTGGCGTGGGGGTCAACTTCTCCCCAGACCCATGAGCTGAGAATGCGATTTGCCAAAGGAAAAGAGGAGACCAGTTACCAGAAGGAGGGAGAATCGAAGCTGGGGGCATGAATGTCCCTTACAACCAACCGAAGACACGCAGCCCCTGTTCGGGGGTCACTGATGGGGACAAAGAGAAAAGATCCAGGGGGAGGTAAGAAGGGCTGTGGTGGGCTATCCCTGTAGGTCAGCAGTGTCCTTTGCAAGTGCAGACACAGTCAGCTTTCTCCCCCGGGGCTTCTGGTAAAAGCTTTTCCTCACAAGTGCCCCAGCTTTAGCTCCGCCATTCACAGCTTTCAGGTTGTTGCCACATTGTTCAGAAGGAAAGTTGATTTTTACACTTAAATTAGATTGCTTAAAAAAAAACAATAACACTAACTCCTCTTCCTTTTCCCACCCCCTCCTCACTTTGTTCAAAGACGAGACCCACTGGAGACTTCGGGTGCTAATGTGCATCACGAGGATAGGAAAGGAGTCCGAGTGGCGACATCAACGGTCCCTAAAGAGTGTTGTTTTGAAAAGGTGGGCAGTGCTGGGGCTCCCGGTGGGGCTCTGATATGAAGTGAAAAGACCTTGGGGGCACTTGGGTGGCTCAGTCGGTTGAGCATCCGACTCTTGATTTTGGCTCAGGTCATGGTGTAGCTGTTCTGTGCTCTGCGGAGCCTGTTGCGGATTCTCTACCTCCGCCCCTCTACCCCTCTCTTTCTCTGTCTCTCAAATTAAAAAATATATATATCTCCAAAGGTCATAAAAGTAAAACCCTAGTGGACCAGCTTCTGCGCCCCAACCCCACCCATGAACAACAGGTTTGGGGACAGGAATAAACATCAATGCGATTGGCTACTCACCAACGCCCAACACCCAGAGCCAGGTGGACATCATACCGAGCTCATGTTACGCTCACATTTTGCCTAAAACACGAGAAGACCACAAACATAGTACAGGTGATCTGGGGGTTCAGTTAACACAATGACAAAACACCCCAAGTATATGCCACCCTCTTTCAAGTTTGAATGGAAGAAATACTCCGGTAGGGAAAAAAAAAAAGTAGAAGACTTAACCAGGCAGTTCATAAATGAATAAAAACGGATGAAGATTCAACCTTCATAGCCATCAAGGGATTTAAAACAACAAGATACAATATTCTGGGCCTATCTAAAAGTTAAAGGTATTTAAGGTCAGAATGCTGAGGGCTGGTGGAAATGTGGGCATATGCTCCTGCATTCTGCTCAGGAGACAAGGAAGTGGCCCACCTTTGCTGGAGGGCGTTTCAGCAGTTGTTACAAAAAGCTTCAAAAATATGCATGCCTTGTGACCTGGCAAGTCAACATTTAGGAATTATCCAGAAGCAATTGCCATACATATTTATAAAGCTTTATATATAAGACTAATTCCTGAAGCCTTCCTTGCGGGAGCAAAAAATGAACAAAATTAAAGTTCCAATAACATGATATTGGTTAAAAGAGGCCATGAAAATCCCATTTGGGAAGAATCCGGTGACACAGGAAATGTTTATAATACACCTAAAATTAATAAGCGAATTGTGTGTGTGTCTGTGTCTGTGTATGTGTGCGTGTGTGTGTGTGTGTGTGTGTGTGCGTGTGTGTGTTTGGAAGAAAGATTAGAAAGCTAACTAACTCAGAATATTAACTATGGTTATCTCTAGGTTTGGGATGATGGGTGATGTTTTGTGTGTATTTTCTATATTTTCTTTTATAAAAAATAACACTGACAAGTGGCTATTATTTATTGAGGACTTATCGCATGCCAAGCATTGGGAGAAACCCTTTTCATAGATTAATTTACCACATCCACCACCATATGAGAAAGGTATTAAAACTGTACCCACTTTATGGATGAACAAACTGAGAGGATGTGCCCACTCAAAGCCCATGCCCCTCTTCTGGTCCATGCCCTGGATACCCAGGAGCCCAGCGTTCCCTGCCAAAAAAAGGCCATGCATGCTGGGGGTGAGCCTACAGGACCAGCGAGGAAAGTGGGAGAGATTTCTCCCTTCCACCTTCTTTTTTTTAGTAATGCTCATCTGGTGTGTATTCTGAACCTTCTTTCCCTGCCCATCTTTATCTCTAAAGAAAAAAGCAGAGTACAATGAAGGAAGCACCCAGTAGAATTCCAGCCCTACTTTGGCTGTGTGACCTTGGGCAAGTCACTCCCCCTCTCTGAGCCTCAGAGTTTCCAGCTGGGGTGACACCTGCTGCTCTGATGCTCAGTGATACTACTCACCAAAGGGGATCTCTAAAAAGTGTTCAGGGGGGGATTGGTAGGAACTGAAATAAGCCAGTTCTCCTTCTTCAGGCCCCAAACTCTTGGAGCCTTGTGAGAAACAGATTCTGAAATCCCTTCATTCCTCTGCTCATTCCTATAACGAACTCCTGTGTGCCCCTTTCGCACATACGCTCTTCAATCCTCCACAAGGGCTATGCTGACTGGGTGAGTGTTAGATGAATTGTTATTGACCTTCTGATTTGGGGAAAGAGCTACGTGTTTAGGTACCTTCGTCAGCCATGAGATGAGAAAAGTCAAAGACAATGAAGATTTTCCTGGTGTCCTTTTTGAGCCCTCCTGGTGAGTTTAGTTTCAGAATCAGCTCTTGTTTAATTTGTCTTCTTGCACTGACCTGCTGAGCACAAGGGAGGTCCGTGGGGAGCACCGGAGTCAGCTGGCATCCGCAGTCCGTGCGCGGATTCAGCCGAGTCCTAACCCACCATTCGGCTGCATGCACTCCTACGAGGTGGCTGTTATGGGAGTGCATTGTATTAAGTGTGGGATGCGGGCGGGAGAAACCTGGGAAGAAGGGCCCCTGTGAGGACGCGGAACCCCATGCAAGAGAAGGAGCACATCAGTCCCATGCTTCAAACCCTCCCAGCAGCGGCCCCTGGAATTTGAGTGAAAATTCAGGCTCATCCCCTGGGGCCCACAGACTCCAAGTGGTAAAGCCCTGCCCACATATCTGCCTTCACCCTATTTCCCCCTCCAGCATTTTCAGCTCTAGCTCCCTGGCCTTCTTCAGGCTGCAGGGACATACCAGCCTCATTCCCACCTTCTAACCCTCTTCCCTTCTGTCTCTTTTTTCTGGAATGCTCTTCTTCCTGAACTCGGCATGGCTGGCTTCTTCTGGAACTGACATTCAGCTATCCTCAAAAAGCTAGGGAGGGGTGCCTGGGTGGCTCAGTCGGTTAAGCATCTGACTTCGGCTTGGGTCATGATCTCATGGTTTGTGGGTTCGAGCCCCGCGTCGGGCTCTGCACTGACAGCTAGCTCGGAGCCTGGAGCCTGTTTCAGATTCTGTGTCTCCCTCTCTCTCTGACCCTCCCCTGTTCACGCTGTCTCTCTCTCTCTCAGAAATAAATAAAACATTAAAAAAAAAAAAAAAGCCAGGGAGGCCTGGTGTGTTTCCACTGAGGGTCCCCAACCATACTGGGTACCTAGCACCCCTCCCCCGGTAAATTTTTGAGACACGAATAATTCTTCTGGGAGACATTCCCAAGGTCTGCCTGGAGGAGGAGGCACATGAGGTGGGCCTCGAACGCTAAGTGGTTCGCTGAGCCTCCCTTCCTCTGGCCTACTTCACATTTTTTTCCATCTGGACACACACTCTTTCCCAGGGTGACCTCATCCATGTGTGTACTGGATTTCAGCTACTATCTTTGCTCCACGATGCCATTCCACTGTTGCTCCTCCTCCTGCCTTTTGTCTATTCTCAGCTGTCCTATTTCTGGTGCTTAATTACAGTCCCGCTATGCAGACAATGACGATGCCATCATTCTCAAAAGATGATTGTGTCTGCTCGTTCTTTTGTCCAGAGCAGAAAGACAGCAAGGCTGTCCGGGTCAGAGAAATGAGTGCCGTCTGAGTGAGAAACCATTTCGGAAAGCGCTCGGCGGACGCTGTCCCCAGGCGCTCCCAAATGGCACAAGTAACTTCTGATCTACTCCGGGCAGGATGTCTTATTAAATTAATTACAATTTTAAGACCTGAACCCTTTCCTTTTCTCCTTCTCCTCCTCCTCCTCCTCCTCCTTCTTCTTCTTCTTCTTCTTCCTCTTCTTCCTCTTCTTCTTCTTTTAAAACAGGTTCTGTTTTGTTTTGTTTCTGGTCTCAACGACAGGACTTGGAGCTTTCCCAGCCAGCAGCAAATTTAGACACTAAATAGTTCAGGTGGGAAACATGCCCTCGCGTTCAGCTCCTGTTTAGGGTTTGGCGAACAGAGCCATTGCCTTCCCTGGACATGACAGGAAAAGGGCCAGAAGCTCCAACTTTTCAAGGCCCTTCAAAAATATTTGAGACCTAGAGGTAAAAAAGTCACTGGCTCGAAAAGAAGAACAGAATGCCATCAACTAAAAATGAATAATAATGTTATGAGCAAAACCAGAAAATTCTTTCCCCTTCTCCATGGGGGAGGAAAACACCCCCCAAAACTTCCATCTAGCGTGGAATGTGAGTGTAGTTTGTTTGATGTGGCCTCGGAAGGGACAATACAAGGAAGACAAGTCTGGTCTTTCAAGGCCTGGCTGTTAAACAGGGTACCCGTTCGCTGGTCTCTCGACCTCGCCAGAAGCCACTTGAATTTTTTTTAAGAGAACGCTTTTGCAGCGGCGTGGGAGAGGCTTTTATTTCTCTGCCATAAATCGAGGAGTTTAAACGTCACTGGCAAGGGGAAGATTTAAGAATTAAAATGATGAAAACTTATAAAATCTTTCCAACAGGACGGTAATTGCAGTAATAATCCCCTTTGTTATAGAAGCTACTGTATTATGGGTGACCTTGACTTCTATTATGTACTGTTACCTTTAGCTCAGAATCTATAACTCAGGGGACTATTAATTATCTTGCCGTAAGTGCTGGCCCGAGTGGGGGACTTTCTGGAGAAGTAAATGCCACATCAATATGAAGTGGAACCTCTCGGCTAGCCGCTCGACGGCTGTTATCAGTGATTAGGGTTCAGCAACCCGCGGTCAAAGCCAAGGGATTATTCCCGCTTAGGCTCCACGCCATCTCAAACTTTTCGCATCGCTGTGACCTCTATCTGCGATTTACCCACCATGCAAAACACAACAGTTTACATATACAATTTAAACCCCATCTCCTTTTCCACCCATCAACAGCCTCCCTAGGATGCAGTCAGAGTTTCATAAAACTGAAACATTGTTTTCAAATAATTTTTTCCCTTGGGGTATTTTTTTTTTTCCAGTTGGAAGTAGGGATTCCCTGTGGAATTAGGTAGTCCTTTCTTCCGTCATGTATTACCCTTAGGAGAGAGTAGGTTAATTAAGCCTCCATCCAGAGCAGTAAATGTGGTATATGTTGGGGGCAACATGAAGAAGATAGTTTCCAAAATAATAATAATAATAATAATAAGCTACAAATCGCATAAAAGAAGGGCATTTTGTTTGCCATTGTTTTCTTAAAAGAGCAAGCCCGAGCCAGTATTCTGACTACCCGGCATCCGTTGGAAATTTTATCCTTCGATTTCAGTCTTCGGTTACAGCCAAGGAACTATTCTGAGAAGTTCTCAGCAATCTCGACTAACTAACCCCAAAGCGAAATTTCCATCCCTCCCCCCCCATGCCCTAATTGAATTTAGGGGTCGGTTATGTTTTGAATAGGCACCCGCCCCACATCAATGGCATACATTCAAAAAGAGTCTTATGGAAGGGATCAGATAAATATGGGCTGCAAATGTGCTGATTTACCCCAGCTTGTAAAACAAAACAATTTACGTACACAATTTAAACATTCTTTCTAGTTTTTCATAAACCACATCCCTTGGGTGTATAATTGACATTTCCTTGCCACCCAGAAGATAGCGAGATAGTCCGCTGGGCTTTGTTCCCCTTCTGCGGGAGGGCGGCTGGAGCCGAGCTAGGCGGTTAGCCGCTTCAGACTCGCTGCTGTCAGATGCTGGACCCGCCGGCGACGCTAGGGAGCAGGCTGATACCAAAGATCGTGGGTGTGCCGCAGCCACCCCTTCCGAAGAGGCGGAAGCCCCTGCAAACGGAAGCCTTGTCTGTCTGCTTTCTTCAGGCTCTGTGTTTTGCCAAAGAGCCGGATAAGAGACCCGAAGGGAGCAGGGAAAGGGGACAGTTTCGTGTGCCCTTGGGCTTGGCCAGCTTGAGCCAAACTGCCAGGAACAGGGTCCTCATATAAAATACGAGAGCCGTGGCGAGGAGGAAGGGTTTTTTCTACCTTGGTTCCCCAGTGGTTGAGCCCTGGAGGAGAGGATGTAGATCTTCCCATCGGTGAGGCTGTGACCTGTGCAAGTACCTGAAATCTACTTCCAGCATCAAAGGAACCGGGCACCTTTTTCCTCTTTATCAGAATAACCGTAGGAAACCGGCTGACTCTAATTGTCCATCAGTAGGGAAATAAATGAGCAATTAATAGCTAACTAACTAACAAAAACGAAATCATGCAGTGGAATGTTAAAAAGGATGCATGAGATTGTCAAGTGCGAAAAGCAAGTTGTAGATTTTACAGACAACACCAAGTGATACTAAGCCCGGCAGGTGGGTTCTCTGTAGAGGGAGTGAATGTACAGAAAACAGGGCAATAAGGAAAGAGACAACCTTCAAGTCCAGTCTCTGGAGGGGGCGGAGGGGCAGGAGAGGGGGTCACAGGGCAGAGAGAGAAAAGAGACAGCGGTTTTGTGTCCAATTGTTTAATTTTTATTCAAGTAATCTGAAGCAAATATGACTTAAAAAAGTATTTGTTCTTCCTGGGTCGTGGAAAGTGGTTGGTTTTTATTATTCTTTGTAGTTTTTTGTATTTAAAGCAATGTTGTTGTTGTTGTTTTGTTAAGAAAAATAATTGGAAACATGAGTGTGTAAACTACAGACAGAAAATCAATTTCAACAGAGCTTAGGCCTTGGGTCCGGGAGCCCCCGAGTCAGAATGTGGCTCAAAAGTTGTAGCAGACAGTCACCTTTAGAATTTTAAATTGCACCATTTCGGTGTAATTGAGTCCCTTTCCACCCCCCTCCCCTCTCCTTTTAGTCAAATTAAACTTATTGATTAGAACCCATTAGTATGTAATGGATTGTTAATTTGACTCTTTTTACAAATCATATTTATCTGCACCAATAAAATATTTGGATTTAATATGCATCTGTCACATTTATGGTGATGTTGATTGAGGACCCAGCAATTTGAAGTGACAGCAGATACCCTGTCCTTCACTTATACAAGGGAAAATGCACAGTTCTCTGCATGAGCCCTTTCAAAGATGGGGGGCTTACATATAAAGAAAAAAACATAGAAAATAAAATTAGAAGAAAGGAGAGAAATGCCCCCCACCTTTTTTTTTTTTTTCCAAAGTTAAGAGAAACTCCATAGAGTGCATGGCTCTTCTGCAATATACCAGAATTGGGGCACCCAGGGTGGTTTTCCATTTATTTATAATGTGGTTGCAGAGTCTCTGCTCAGAACGAGAATGAGATTTTTGGTGCACATCAGTGGAGCTGTGGCCTCTTGCACTCATCTCTCCTAGAGGGAAAAATAGAGCCCAAAGAAAGATCGACTCCTTGCTTCCTTTGGCTGGCAGAGGCCACTTAGCAGGCAGGTGCTTAAAGGCAAAACAGGAATATATTTTCTGCGTAGTTCAAACACAGTATATATTAACTGAATGCTGCAGGTGATATGGCTGCTGGGAACGAAGGACAAAATATTGAAAACTGCCACCATTTAATGAGTGCCTATTCTCTGCGTGGCTCCTGGGGTGATGATAAAATTATTTAACAACTAATACAGCATGAGCGTCAACCAGTTACAGTGGATTTCAGCCGAAAACAAAACAGCTGGTAAGTCTTTCTGGTGTACCAGCTGCGTTTCCGTCCTGCTTTATTCTTGAGCAGGAAATGTTACATCTAAGTCCATTTACCGCCCAATTATGGAGGCTATATTTGCCTGGATTTGCTTGGGCTAATTTTCTTTCTTTCTTTCTTTCTTTCTTTCTTTCTTTCTTTCTTTCTTTCTTTCTTTCTTTCTTTCTTTCTTTCTTTCTTTCTCTTTCTTTCTTTCTTTCTTTTCTTCCTTCCTTCTTTCCTTTTTTTTTTTTGCTTTTAAAAAACTCTACTTTTATATCTCCACCATGCTTAATGCACATAGTTCTTCTCTTCTACTTTGGTTTCTATTTTCGTAAGCCACCCTAAACCTTTTGAGAAGCAGGCAGGGCACACACTGTAAATAAATAAAAAATAAATACATGCTTTTCCTGATCCTGGCCAAATCCCATTACAAAGAGAACCAAGGCACCATCAGAATTCCTTTGTTGCCTAGGGGTTGTTCTATCAATATTGTATAAAGCGAGCAGGTCATTGGCTAGGCCTTGGGATTCTTTCTGTTATTTCAAGGGTTTGGGGTGGTATTTGTTGTAAAGAGAGCCAATCTGTAAAAATAAAATTTCTTTCTTTGCCAGGTGGTAACAAAAACAGTTTGCACAGCCAGTGATGGGCTGCTGCAATATTTGGTCCATGGTCTTTGCAGACAAAGAGCTTGGCTGGTCATCATTAACGATAAGCATGATTGCTACAACTTTTTTGACAGCCAGCTTCGGTAGAAACTATATGCAGCCTATTGTCAAGTCATTTTACTGAGCTCAGGAAATTTCCATTTGTCACTTAACAGCCATGTGTCAGAAGCAAGACGCTTTGAACGCGAATTGTGATTTTTTTTTTCAGTCACCTTCTAAAAATGCATGTTCTTTCACTAGTATGAAATGACCTAATTTTTTAACCTTCATTTTAAAAAACCTATTCACATCCAAGTCTTCATGTTGAATACCATCTTAATTTTTTTCTCTTTAAGGAACCCAGCCCCCTTCAGGAGCAGCCATTATTCTAGATAAGTATATGGAGCCAGGATATGGAGAGGAAGCTGGAAGTTTCCCTGGGCTCAGCAGAAATTTGGTGTCAGAGCAGAAATAGCCCCTTGTAAATGCTGGGCTAATAGTTACAGAGTTCGTCCTTTTCTGCCCAGGTTCTGGGGGACAGATTTTGACAAGATGATGTTATGACTGTGGGCTGAACTCTCAAATCCTAGAGGATACGGAATAGGTGGCATTGTTTATTTCTGTCCTCTGGACCTAACAAAATAAGTATTTGTCGATTACATGGTAAATTCGGGGATAAGAAATGTTCTTAAGATCTCGACCGAGTTACTTCAAACTCTGGCATTGCTGCGTTATCGTGTCTGGACTGAGGGTAATACTATTTTGAAGACTGTTGAAATGTTGGGTAGTTCTTGGGCTGTTTGGCCCTTTGGAAACAGAGTAACAAGGCAAAAACACTTATAAAATACATAATAATGATTTATATGGTAAGTTATACTCCCTCAGGCAAAGATGTTATATAAACCACAAAGTATTTGGCCACTGCAACATTTAAAATATCTTAAGATGCTTAAATACCATGAGATTTATAAATATCCTTTAGTAGTCAAATGAATTTCCCTTTGAAAGTTACCCAATATTCTATGAGGTTTAGATCGGAGCCTGTTTTTCTTTTTTGGTATTTGAATGTCCTCCATTTAGATCGATGCAAGCATGTTAGTATGGGTGCTTAATGGCATATCATAAAGGATTTAACTTAATTCCACCATAATGAATTAATTCTCTCAGTGACACTGTTTTCATTATAGATTTAATGACATCACCTTGGCCAAGATTCAGGAATTCAGAACTCTAAGTTACTCTGAATTATCTAAAAACGAAAATGGAAAGATGATTCTGCTTTGTGTCTACGTGTCCTCCAACTGTGGATAAGAGCATGTGGGGAAGGTCTATTATTTTGAGTAGTCGAGTTAAAAATAAAACTCTTAACACCCGTGAGGAAATTGGATTCCACATTCTCTGAAATTGTCTTTAGGGACATTCATTTCATAAAACATGAAACCAGGAAAAAGAAGAAAGCCCTTGTGTTTCCTTTCATTTGCTCATGTCATGATTATCTGTTGTAAACATAAACGGATAACTATGTGATCTCAAATCGTAATTCAGAAACAAGTTTTCAGCAGCGAAAGAAAGAGGGGGGTGGGTGTAAAAATACTTAGGCTGCATTTCCGAGGACTGTGTCTGATTTCCTTTTGGATTTGTTGATTTTGTGGAATTAGAGGGATGGTGCCTCCTATTTTTACAGGCTTGTATTGTTACCCCAGGAATGCTCTGGCAGACGCAAAATTAAAAACAAATTTCGTGTGTTTCTCCAGTGCCTCTCAGACCTTAAAGGACAGGAACAAAGTATGGCGGTTTGTCATCGGAACTCCAGGAAGCCACAGGGAAATGGAGCTTACGAACCAAATTGTTCAAAATTGGAAAGAAATGAAAAATACACAGCAGATGCTCCCAGCCTAGGAGTGGAAGCTTCAGGAAGAAGGCACCACCAGTAATGCTAATTGGTCTTGAACAATGGCTGTTCGCACTGAGACACGAGACAGAGTCCCTTTTCCCTCTGATTCTGTTCCATAGACATCTCTCCAGGATTTGAAATTGATAATTGTAGACACAAAGATACACTTGGCCTAATTTGCCAGCCTATCGGAGTCATGGGTATCACCCCACATGTCTGCACGTGGGCAGATGGACCCTGCCAGGTTCAATCAAATTGGAGAAGGCCAAATCTGTGGATTTTTTTTCCTTTCAGACTATTGAAAGGGGCTGGTTGTCAGTGCCCTCAGTGTTGAAATGAGAACTGTTATGCTGATTTTTTTAGAAGCTTTTTTTTACGCTTATAGGCCAACAACACCAAAAATGTAGTTATTTGGGACGAAATTCAGGGAAGGGGAAAATAGAGCCAATCAGTAGAGGACTCGAGTCGGAATGAGTGAACGCTTTAGCAGAGCAGATATCATTTCTGATTTCTGTCTGTCAACGGAACTTCTGCTTTAATCGGTTAAGTACATACTTATTAACTCAGTGATTTCCAAACTTCACACACATATGATTTCTGGTGTCCAAGTACCTCTTGTACTACCATTGATCTGTTTCTTCATTCAAACAGACTTACGCTTTCAATCACATACATTTGTTATAAAAAGAAAGCTTAGGAGCACCTGGGTGGCTCAGTCAATTGAACGGCTGACTTCGGCTCAGGTCATGATCTCGTGGTTCATGAGTTCGAGCCCCATGTTGGGCTCTGTGCTGACAGCTCAGAGCCTGGAGCCTGCTTCAGATTCTGTGTCTCCCTCTCTCTCTGTACCTCCCCTGCTCATACTCTGTCTCTGTCTCTCAAAAATAAATGAAACATTAAAAAAAAAAGAAAGAAAGTTTATATCACTTCCATGAGTGGAAAAAAATTCGCAAAAAAACCAACAACGTCTCTTACCTCTTATATGGAGTAATCATTAAAATAACTGTTGCTTGCTGAGGATCTCTGAGCCTCAGGCCTGCCCTTTCTTCATTAAAAGGGAGATTATATAGTGTCAGAAAAGTGTTCAAGATGTGCCTGTGGAGAAGACCTCTCTGATAATCAGAAGGATGTAAAAGAGCAGTGATGAAGGCGTGACTTAAATGATTTCACTCAAAGTGCCCACAGTGGGTCCATTCCTCTGGCCAGAGCCAGAGACCAGAGCTGCTGTTAAGATGCTTATGTCTGTCGAGTGGAAAAAGGCCTCCCCATCAGACATGATTTCTCTAGAAATGTAATGAATTTTATAGTATGCACCTAAGTTCCAGAGGAATTTAGAAAATGGTAATTAACAGCCACTATTTGTTGAGTGCTTGTTGAGCGTAGGCACGGTGCTAAATGTTTCTCACGTGCTCTCGTACATAATCCTCACACTAGATCTAAGGACATAGGCATTCCACATTACAAATGTAGAAACTGAGGCCAAGAGAAGTTAATTGGCCCAATGTCACGCAGGTGACAACCCAATTCAGGCTGCCTCCGGCATAGGAAGTGTCTCAATGTCTAAGACTTTTTTATCATAAAATGAAGCTTAATTTCTATTGGGTATTTTGTCTATAGAAAAATAGATGTTCCCTTCTAGAAAAACACTCGCCTTTTGCATTGGTTAGTTATTGCCCCAACAAAGCTGTGTAACAAGCTTGGCCAGACCTCAGTGGGTTGAAACAACAATCATTTATCGTTGCGTGTAGGTCTGCAAGTCTGCTGGAGAGATTCTACCAATGTGGCTCTGCTCCATGTGTCTTTCATCCTTTTGCTGGGACTGGTAGGCTAGCTGGAAATGATTTCAGAACGACGCCGGAGAAGAAGACGAGCAAGCCTGTCTTTATGCACAAGCCTGTACATTCACAGGCAACAGCCCATTTCAAGCCTTTAGTCCACACCATGGCTGTGAACATTCCATTGGCCAAAGCAAATCACAGGGCCGAGCCCAAAGTCAAAGTGAAGGGAAATTACCATACATATATGATGAAGGGCATGGACACAGGGAAGGGTGAAGACTCAGGCCAATAATGCCAAATTTACTCCTTTTTAAGCGCAGAGGTGTATCTCTCTTTCTCGTTTGTAGTTTTGACTTTATCGGCTACTTGTTTACCTTTTTAAATACCAGAAGCATCTTGTCCAACCTCCATCCCCTCCCCCATCAGCTGCAAGGATATCGAGCTACAGAGAGGTGGATGTTATAGTTCCTAAATATCTACTGCAAGCTTTCTTGGTTTCTAACCTGAAGAAAACTCCAAGGAGAGAAACTGTGTTTTCCAGGTCAAAGAATGAATGAGTGGCAGAGGGTGGAGCAGACCCAGATTTCTTGACTCCCGCCTAACACACCTCCCACTCTGCAAAATCAATGGGGTCAGAATCCGTGAGATTTTCTTGATGGTTTTTTCAAGTAAACAAGAAAGTTATTGAACTCCACAGAGAACAAGATATTGGGCTTGAGTTAAAAGAGCAACGCAATAAAATTGTTTAAAGAAGTTACTATAGAGATATTTTGGATTTATCCATGCATTGTTTTTTTTTAAGTTTATTTATTTTTGAGAGAGAGAGAGAGAAAGAGAATATGCACATGCAAGCAAGGGAGGGGCAGAGAGAGAGTTGGGAGAGAGAATCTCAAGCAGGCTCTGCACTGTCACTGCTGAGCCAGACGCGGGGCTCGATCCCACAAACCATGAGATCATGACCTGAGCTGAAATCAAGAGTCAGACTGAGCCACCCAGTTGCCCCTCATCCTTCTGTAACTGAAAGGAAATGTTACCAACGAACACAGGCTTACATTTCAGCCAGTGATTCTGGAGATTTGATTTGTATGCTTTTTAAAAGCAAAAAGATTAGTGACATCATTTTACGTCACATCGGTTATAAATATGCTGCTCTTCAAGACATGGAAACATTTTCACTGTGGGCCTTGATGGGGTTTTCTTCTTCTTTCCTCGAGGACATACAGTTGATTTCACTTTGGGAGGATTCACTCTGTCCAAAGTTTGGAAAGAAAGCAGCATGTTCGTAGAAAATGAAATACCAGGAACCGAGCCCCTGCTTTGACAGAGACAGACCTGGGACCCAGAGTCTGAAGACCAGGCACATCCTCTCCGGACACACCTGTCCCCCCTCCCCCCAGGGTACGGTGGCTTCTCCCACATCTGCAGCAGCAGCGGGTCACCTGATCGTTCTGCATTGTTGTATTGTTAGTATCATCATCCTATGTCATCCTACATGTGCTCCACTGGGAGAGTCAGTCCCTGCACAATCGAGTTATTCAGAATCCCTACCAGAAGACACCGACCACAATTGGGGCAGGGCTTCCAGAGCTGGAAAAATCTTAAAGACCATCTGGATGGAGGCTCTCATTTTTAGGGGGGAGTAGAGGCCCAGAGAAAGAAAGCATCATGCCCGAGGTAGCACACCTTGGTACACGTTCGGCAGGGGTGTGATCCGGTGATGTAATTGATGTAGATGTTCGTCTCCTTTCCAGGGGGGAGAGCTCCTTGTGGGCTGGGTGTCTGCTGGTGTCATCTCTGTAACCCCTATTAATAAACCTATTAGTGTCTGTAGGATTGACACAGGATCCCCAGCCGCCCTGAGTTGTACCCAGGGCCCTTAGTACGGTCCCGTGCCACCTCCAGCACAACTCGGTAAACTACTACCCTTGCGTTACATTGTGTTTTTATTCTTAATTCTTTTTACCATTTATTTTTGAGAGAGAGAGAGAGAGAGAGTGCAAGGGGGTCAAGAGAGAGGGAGGGAGACACAGAATCCAAAGCAGGCTCCAGGGTCTGAGCTAGCTGTCCTCACAGAGCCCGACATGGGGCTCAAACCGATGAACTGTAAGGTCATGATCGGAGCTGAAGTCAGGTGCTTAACTGCCTGAGCCACTCAGGCGCCCACATTTTGTGGTTTTAAAACGCATTTTCCAGGGGCACCTGGGTGGCTTAGTCGGTTAAGCGTCCGACTTTCGCTTAGGTCATGATCTCGTGGTTCGTGGGTTCGAGCCCCGCGTTGGGCTCTGTGCTGACTGCCAGCTCAGAGCCTGGAGCCTGTTTCGGTCTGTGACTCCCTCTCTCTCTGACCCTCCCCTGCTCATGCTGTTTCTCTCTCTCTCCTAGAAATAAATAAAACATTAAAAGAATAAAATAAAATCTTTTTTAAAAAATTTTACAAAAAATAAAAAAAAGCATTTTCCAGGGGCACCTTGGTGGCTCAGTTGGCTAAACTTCCAACTTTGGCTCAGGTCATGATCTCACAACTCATGGGTTCGAGCCCCACTTTGGGTTCTGTGCTGACAGCTCAGAGCCTGGAGCCTGCTTCGGATTCTGTGTCTCCTTCTCTCTTGGCTCCTCCCCTACTCATTTTCTCTCTCACTCACAAAATAAATTAAAAAAAAAAAAAAAAGGAAGCTGAAACCCAGAGAAGGTAAGCAACTCTCCCAGTATTACCCATCTAGTAAAATCCAGCACCGGCTGCCCCCAAGTCCACACCCTTGGCCACTGTGCGAGTTTTCCAAACATACTCAATAAAGAAATCCATGTGGTCCTAAAGAAATACAGATTCCCAAGTGTCCCCTCCATCCATCAGGTGTCAGTAGTTCTTGAGTGGGGCCTGGGAATCTGGATTTTAATACACACCTATGTGATTCTCCTCATGCTATAACTATACTGTCTCATTTTTTTAAAGATTTTTTAATGCTTATTTTTGAGAGAGAGAGAGAGAAAGAGAGAGACAGAATGCAAGTGGAGAGAGAGGGAGACACAGAATCTGAGGCAGGCTCCAGGCTCTGAGCTGTCAGCACAGAGCCTGATGTGGGGCTTGAACCCACGAACCATGAGATCATGTCCTGAGCTGAAGTCGGACACAACCGACTGAGCCACCCAGGCGCCCCTACACTGTCTCATTTTAAGGAACACAAATGTGGGGATTGCCCAGTAAACAGAAACCTCTATATCCTTCCTTGTTGCTCTCCCTTACACCTGAACTCAGGCCATGCCTTTAAAAGGTGAGGTTAGCCAAGCACAGACCATTCTTCATGTCCTGGGGAAAAACATGATTGTTTTCCTCTCAACCCAAGGAAAGGGGAGGTCAGATATACATTTATTCGGGCACTTTGAGTAAAATATGAAAAAAAACCCAAATCAAACCCTAGAACTATAGTTGCCATCGGGAATCATTAACATTCTACTCAAATATATCAAAGTTTCAGAAGATTCCTTAGCCCAAATGTCTCATGGGAAGAGGCACTGCTACTGCTGCCTTTATTTTTATGATTCTCGTCCGGTGACCAGGACTAGGATAAATGACTTGTGTGAGACAAAGTGCTGTGACGGAACAGCGTCAGACTGAGACTCAGGAGATGTGGGCACATTTGCTAAATGGCATCCTCAAGAGGCTCGGGCCTCTGTTTTCCAGACTCTGAAATGGACGTTAAGCGGACATGGTCCCCTCCAAGGCCCCTGTGATCTTTGGCAACTGCAAATCAAGCAAACCAACAAACTAAAACAAATGTCAGATAAAACCCATAAAGCAGAGGCTCCTGGGTGTCTCAGTCAGGTAAGTGTCCGACTTTGGCTCAGGTCATGATCTCATGGTTCATGGGTTCGAGCCCCGGGTCGGGCTCTGTGCCAGCTCAGAGCCTGGAGCCTATTTCAGATTCTGTATCTCCCCCTCTCTCTGACCCTCCCCTGCTCACGCTGTCTCTCTCTCTCTCTCAGAAAGAAATAAAAAAACATTAAAAGAATTTTTAGAAAACCATAAAGCAAACATAAAAACAAGCAAAAACTCACGGTGCCTCCAACCTGCCTCCACACCCAGTTTGGAAACCCTTCCTAGTAGGTCAGTCCTGATGTTTTTCTGAGAAGGCATTCAGCAAATGTTATTTAGATCCCTTTTCTGTTCCAGCCAACTGGGGTAGGTCCTGGACTTAAAACAATGAGGCTTCTCTTATCCCACTGAAAGCAAAGCTGAACCAAACTAAATATTCTGATCTTAAAGTATTTACAGTCTAGTTGGGGGTCAGGGGAAGATAATTAATGAATCACATAAATAATGGATACATATTATAATATATATTATATCAATATATAGAAATCCCAATAACATATTAATATTATTGGTGTAACATTGGAACAGGGATGAGTGTCATGAAGAAGCCAGGGTGTAACTATGAGCATGTAGGCCAGGAAAGCTTCCTGGAGGAGGTAATAATGGAGCCAAGAATGGAAAAGAAACTTGGAACTTTTGGCTCATAAGACCTTAGGACCTAATGGTTGTGGTCTAATCTGATTTTAACTGAATGAAAAATCCAAAAGAAAAGAACTCGGAAGTGAAATAATCTTTGTTCACAATCGGTAAACTTGCTCCAATCCCAGCTTGAGCCACCTCGCACAATTCACAAGAAGTAATGGCTAAATTTTCAGGAATTTTGTGTGTTGGTTGTGAAAGGTTACCATTATCAAAAATTAAACTGTAAAGGTTTTTGATTATGTAAATCATTAAAAGCAGAGGTAATATATACTCAAACCTCAGCACATCTTAGTTATTTGTACTGTATGGATGGTCTTGAGATGATTTGCATCTGGCGTGTGTGTGTGTGTGTGTGTGTGTGTGTGTGTGTGTGTGTGTGTAAATGCCATTCACGTATGTGCTGTTCCAACCGTGTGCCTCTTCCCAATTTCTCATGTGCTGAAGGCATGCTGAGGACTTGAAATCAGTCCCGAGAGTATTTACACCACAGGAATTAGCCAACACTAGTTGGCTTCCCAGCTGTGGCTTTGTATGCCTTCCAGACCTTTCTATGTGGATGCAACATTTCTTTCTCCTCCCCTTCCAACTCTCTATGTGTTGGTCATTAAGTTGCTTTTTTTGGTTGATTTTTGTTCACTTAATAACCTCACCAGGCTCTGCAGAGAGGGCAGTGCAGCCTGGCATTTAGAACATTCTGGAGCCAGACTGTCGTGCTTCACCAACTCACCAGCAGGATAACCTTGGACAAGATGCTCCCCTGTGACTCAGTTTCCTAATCTGTAAAATGGAAACAGAGTAAAAGTACCTGTCTTCTAGGGCTTTGCGAACATTCTGTTAAGCATTACACAGGAGGTAGCAATATGTCATCTTCCTCTATCTGATCATTTTTCTCACTTTATTTCTTATCACCTACTATTCCATTTTCTAAGTGTACTAAAACACGCTTAAGTAGCTTCCTTTATATTTAGGTTATATCCACTTTTTTTTTTTTTGCTGCAACAGTGCTACAGTGTATTTATATAAATATATTTGCACAGTTGTCTGAGTTTACGCATGAGAAAAATTTCTGGAATGGATACTTCTGGCTCAGAATTTGATAGCTATGACCAGTGACTCCAAATCAGGCTGCAACAAATACACACTGTCCCAGCAGAATATGAGAGCGCCCGAGTGCATTTCAAAGGCAGTACGCATGGGCATTAACCAACTTTTCACATTGATCAATGCAGAGAGGGGAAAGTGGTGTTTAACCGTTTACTCTGCATTTTCTAAGTTTCCAGTAAGTTTAACCCGCTATTCACATTCGTATTATCCATTATCATTTCTTCTTAAAAGCACGAAATGTTCCTGTATTTTACTCTTCAAAGTTTTGCAGTTTGTCTTCTCTTTTGGCCACACAAAATATTTGTGCATATTCAAACGTATTCGTCTTTTATTCAATGGTTTCTGGGTGGTATGCTGCATATAGAATTGACTTCTATTGCCCTTTTGGTAAAACAAAATTATTTAGGTTCCCTTTAGTTTCTGTTATGGTTTTACATTTTATATCTAAATATTCAAGACATCCGTAATCATGGTAAAGAGAGCATTAATGATTAATTTCATGTTTTTCCCAAATATTTAGCCAGTTTTCTCAACACTATTTTTTGAATAAGCCATAGTTTCCCCATCAGCTTGAAATGGAACTTTTATTATGTATAAGATCCCCATGTATATTTAGCTTAACTTTCTTTGGTAATGACCTTTTATTTTTTATGTTTGTTTTTATTTTTATTTTAGAGAGGGAGAAAGCATGAGCAGAGGAGAGGGGCAGAGGCAGGGTGAGAGGGAATCTTAAGCAGTCTTCGTGCTCAGCGCAGAGCCAGACTTGGGGCTCGATTCCATAACACTGGGATCATGAGTGAGCCGAAACCAAGAGTTGGATGCTCAACCTGCTGAACCACCCAGGTACTCGGACTTCTTAAAATTTTTTTAAATTTTTGCTATTTTTAAGGTTTATTTATTTTTGCGAGAGAGAAAGGGAGGGACAGAAAGAGAGGGAGACACAGAACCTGAAACGGAGCTGTCAGTACAGAGCCCCACATGGGGCTCGAACTCATGAACTGTAAGATCATCGCCTGAGCTTAAGTCACTCCTGGAGCCATCCAGACACCCCTGGACTTTTTTTTTTTAAGTAGGTTTCATGCCAATCCAGGGGCTCGAACTCATGACTCTGAGATCAAGAATCACCTGCTCTATTGACTGAGCCATCCAAGTGCCTCTGGCTTGATATCTTTGAATTCTCTTTCATTGACCTGCCCACCTGGCTCTGACCAGAACCACACCGTTTGAATTATTGTAGCTTTTTAATATATTTTAATACTTAGTTACGCTTCTTCCCTTCACTAGTTTTAGTTTTAGAAATTTCCTAGATGTCTCATAAGACAATTTTTCCATAGGAATCTTGATCTCCTTTTGTCAAGTTGCTCCAAAAAATGTCTAAGAAATTTTAAGTTAATAATATCTATTTGATGGTTGTGCTCCTTCACTCAACAGGGAAAATCCTTTCACAATGTGTACGTATACCAAACGGTCATGTTGTAGACTTTATATATTACAGTTTTGTCACTTATACTTCAGTAAAGCTGGAAAAAAAATCACCTCCTTTGAAAAGCTCTTTCTGACCCATTTTCTTTTTTTCAATTTTTTAAAATATTTATTTATTTATTTTTGAGAGAGAGAGAGAGAAACAGACAGACATACAGACAGACAGAGCATAAGCAGGGGAGGGAAAGAGAGAGAGGGAGACACAGAATCCAAAGCAGGCTCCAGGCTCTGAGCTGTCAGCACAGAGCCCGACACGGGGCTCAAACTCCTGAACCGTGAGATCATGACCTGAGCAGAAGTCAGACTTCTAACTGACGGAGCCACGCAGGCGCCCCTGACCCATTTTCTCTTTTATTCCTCATCATAATGCTAGTAATCCCAGGCTCCCTTTACAGGTAAAATAAACCTGAGGCTCAGAGAAGCGATGACACTTGCCTGCCAACACAGGGACAGTCCCCTAAGCTTCACACCCAGAGTTTTCTGACTCTAAATCCAGAGTTCTCTCCACCATCTCCAGAGAACCATAAAGGAAGGGATTCGTTAAGCGAAGTGAGGAAAAAGTACAGTCTTTTAAACGGAGAGTTGGCAAGGGAATCATCTGGAATCCAGGCATGTGTTGAATACACAACGCTTCTTGTCAGACGCAGCCACCTGTCCACGTACACGGTACAATCCTGACCTTCCTCGGGTTAGTCCCGATGAGCAGCTCTGGAGTGGTGATTAGCAGCCGAGGCTCCGAAACTTCTTGCTAATATTATGTATTAGGTACAACCACACTGCTGCTTTGGGCTGCTTCCTTAAGAATGGAGAAAAAAAAAAGGCTGAGACTTTGATCTCATGTTTTAAATCTGGCTGTTCTAAATAGAATTTCAGCTTAAATATACTAATGATTTTTTTTCACTATGCAAATGATATTGGTTCCCTAGCAACAGAACAAATAAGTGTTTCTCCTCTAATTCTGTGTATGTGAGTTTAGAGAAGGCACACAATAAGTTAATTAGAGAGTGGTTGGGGGTGATTTATAAATGTCATATTAACATGCTGCTTGCTTTTATAGCACCCAAAGATTTTAAAATGTGTGGATGCCATTTCCAGCATGGTTGATTA
This sequence comes from Proteles cristata cristata, assembly GCA_017311185.1. Taxonomy (NCBI): domain Eukaryota; kingdom Metazoa; phylum Chordata; class Mammalia; order Carnivora; family Hyaenidae; genus Proteles; species Proteles cristata. The sequence continues at coordinate 1,505,451 of JAESUZ010003819.1, forward strand.
ATTTTTTCTTTTTCTTTTTTTTTTTTTTTTGTCTCTAGAACCTTTTCCCCAACTAAGATTTGGAATAAAGACGTAGAAGAGGCATGGTTGTGACCTCTAATTATGGATGCACTCAGAGTTCTTTATTTTTTATTTTTTATGTCTTTATTTTATTTTGAGAGACAGAGATGGAGAGCAAGCAGGGGAGGGGCAGAGAGAGAGGGAGACACAGAATCCGAAGCAGGCTCTGGGCTCTGGGCTCGATGCAGGGCTCCACTCAGGAATCGTGACCTGAGCTGAAGTCGGATGCTTAACCGACTGAGCCACCTGGAGCCCCTGGATTCAATTTCTTCTAAAAGTCACCCTCTGTCTCTTCTTCCCACCACAAAGGACTGGTCTGTATTACACCTGATTTGTGAACTATTTCCAGGGAGGGGGAGAAAGGAGAAAGGGGTACATTGGGAGAGAGGGATTCTATCATATCCAGGGTAAATTCTGAGGTAGGAAGGCTGAAAAGAACTTTGAGAAAAACAACAACAACGACATCAATCAACTTATTAAAAAAAAAAGTGCTTCTATTTGAATTATTTCAATTGCACAGTTTAAAAAGTTTTGATGTTTCTATCTGCTTAAATCACCACCCATATTTTGATTGTTATGAAGTGTAAGGCAAAGATTACCTTCATATTTTACATCATGTAGCAAGACGAGGAAAAAGAGTTAAGCGGACAATGGCTCAGACTGTATTCAGAGAAACTCAGATTTCGTGCTGGTTAGGAATGCATCTCGCTGCAAGTCACAGAAAACCCAACCAATAGCGGCTTAAACCACAGGACTGGCCATTGCTTATATTCCATGAAGTCTGGACGTGTGCATTTGCAGTATCCGTTCAGAATATAAATGACTATAAAAGATGCTAGGGTTGCAGTTGTGGGGATAGCGGGTGCTATTGCTCCATGCTGAGTACTTCCCATGACCTATCCAAATGCAGGAAACACAAGGAGGCCAGGAGGTGAGGGGACTCCTTATAGATCTCTTTCCCTTTATCAGGAAACAGATCTTTCCCCAGAAGCCTCTCTTTGGCTGCCACAAAGCCAACCTTAGCCACAGAGGAGGCAAAGGAAGCCTTCTTGCTGGGAGGCAGGCCAGGACAAAAGGGTTGGACACGCTACTGCCTGGGGAATGCTCAGCTCCTCTCCCCTTGACATTGGCCCTTCTATGCACATGCTGCCTCTGTGTTCTGCTGTGAGTGGCTGAGGGCTTTCTCTCGACTGCAAGTTGGCGAGGCCTGGGTACAAGTTGGGACTTGTACTCCCTGGGTGTGAGTTGTAAATGAAGGACAAATGGGAGATGGAGGGTTTATACCCCAGCTCCCTCCCCCTTGAGTGGGACAAGTCAAAGCCATATTTCACATCTGTTGCCACTGGTTCCCGGTGGGATAATAGTCCAGTTGCCCACAGAGGTACCTGATCTATCAATACACCCTGAGTTCTCTGCCTTACCTTCTCTGTCTCACTTCCCGACTCTTGCACCAACATCTCCTGGGACCACCTTCCAGATAAATCGCTTGTATTCAGGTCTTGCTTTAGAATTAGCTTCTGGGGGGCAACCCAGCCTGTGATATTGGCTATGTGAGCCTCCTTAACCTCGGTTCTTCCAGCTGTGGAAGGGAGATGCTAACCTTCATCAGGTACGCCAGTCAGGGGGGCCAATGAAAAAACATACCCAAAAAGATGTTGCAAGATGCAGAGCATTAAAGAGACACAGGGGTAGCGTGGGCTGGAAGACACAACTTGCCCTTTTCACCCAACCCACTGGCATGGACTCCATTTCTGTAATTTCGCCCACGCTTGCCAAGGACTGAATCTTTGGGCAGAGATCCCTTCCTCTGACAAATAAAGGAAGTGTAATTGCTAAAGTGGTACTTTCCCTCAATCTCAGCTAAGAGCCTTGCTTTTATGGCCGTTACTGCACTAAGATTCCAATTAGCTATTTTTCTTTCGAGATGCGGCGGCGGCGACAAAACGGTCCACACTGTTGCCTTGGAGTTTTCAATATTCGGTACACTGACAAAGATAAACAGTTAATTCTCGGTCGCAGGTACTCAGCTGGAGACCCTTGGGACCGCCTCAAACATCTTTACACCCTGGTTTCATTTTCTCCATAGGAGGAAACAAAGGGCACATCGATGTATTGGATACAATCACCTTAATGAAGCCAGGCTTTTAAAAATAAGAAGCAATGTCATCTATTTGCATGCAGTTGAAATTCTCATCCAATATGGCTGCAGTTTCTTCTCTGTTGTTGTTGTTTTTCTTGACCTCCAGGCTGGGAAACTGTGGGCCCTATTCTTCTAGCTTCTGTCCCTGGCTCGATGCTATTCTTCCGGACTTGTTGTGACCTCCCGCAGTAGGGCTGTGCTGCATGCGGGCTGGTGGGCACCTGTGCTGCCTTCTTCTGAACAGAAAGCCTGTGCTGGGCATTTCCCGGCTACCCCTCCACACCCACGCTCCCATGCTTTGCCCTGCTCTGTATCCCCGCAGGCTGACTTCCACAGTCTACGTCACCAGGCTCCCGCGTTCTCTGGCTTTCCACCAGGGAGGATTAGCAGGAGCCCAGAGGATCTGATGAGGGGATGGGTGTTCAGCTTCTCTGTACTCAGCAGTGGCTTGCTTGTGCCTCTACCTACCACCCTCAGTCCTTTGGGCACCCCTTCTCCTATAGCTCTTTCCTCTCCTGCTGATAGCTCCACTCCTAGTGACTTCCAGGAGGGGGTGGTAATGACTTTCCTTTATTGCTGGTCTCTGGGTGCAACATCACCCCTCCTCGGCTCCCTTAGTCTGCACCCCTGTAAACAGTGCTGTATTAACCTCTTCAAGGGGGCCCTCTGCTTCCTGCTGGCTGAGATAGCACCCAGATTTCCCTTTGAGAGCTTACCTTTGTCGCATGGGATAGAGGTAGTGGGACATCATAATCAAGGGGCCCAGCCTTTCCTCAGCCAGGAAGGAGCCAGCAGAGGAACACACAGTTCAAACAAGTCCAGAACAGATGCCTTCTCCCTGGGACTTCAGCCAACAACGGACCAGTCACACTTCTCTGGCAACCCGACCAAACGGACTGCGAGCAACTCCCAGTGCTCAGATGCCCAGAGCTGCTCTGGTGGGTGACTTTACCAGGCCTGGTTCCACAACCTTCCGCTCCATCCTCTGAGTCCTTCCAGAACCTTCCAGTCAATTCCTTATTTTGCTCTAGTGAACCAGTATAGGTTTCTGTTGCATATCCCCACAGAACCCTCACTGATGGATCTCTGAAGCCACCTTTTCCAGGAATTGCCTTCTCCAAGCATCTGTATTGCTTAGAAGCCTTCCCCTTGGCCCTTGTTGGGGAAATGGATCTTTTTGCCTGTTTTCAGTTACTGCTCTTCCTACTCACTGAATTTTGATGGCTTCCTTCTTCCTATATACATGTGCACCCATATTCTATCACAGTAACTTCTCTTTATATTTTCTGGATTACCCCACCTATTGTAGTTGCTAATTTTTGCCTGTGATTCCTGTCTGTAATGGCACAGGATCTCCAGACCAGAGCCCTGCCAAACATTGTCAAATATTTTTAAATCGTCCCTCAAATTAGTTGACATCTGTAGCTCTTAAGTAGAAAGCTGGCAGAGGAAATGCTAACAGTGTGACACAATTTGAATGTGGGAACACATGTTAGGTTTGAAATGTAAGGGTGTGGTTGGCTGTTAGAAAGATATTTTTAAAACGTTGGGGGCATTCAAGCCTGGTGGTGGGAGCAGTGTGGTCAACCTTTAAACATCTGTCAATACTGTCTCCAGATTGTGGGGTGTGAGTAGTATCATATACTGCGAGAGGGGACATGGCCAGTTAGGGGTCACTTTAGGGGACAATTTCATCTGTTAAAATGTTAAAGCACTTCTCCATGATCCAGTTATTCTACTATTCAAATCCCACCCAAATAGACACGCTCATCTATGTGCCCAGGGAGGTGTCTATAAGATATTTAATTCATCAGTGTTCATAAAGGTTAAATTAGGCTGGGGGGATTGAAAAACAAGTACACAAATGTTCGTCAGTTGGAGAATGGGCTAAACGCACCTCGAGACATTCACATTTTGGATCACTGGTGAGCAGTTGAGAGGGATGGGCTACATTTCTACTTACAACTGGGTACAGCTCGACCGTAAGGTTGATACCATTTATGAAAGAAACACAAAAACACCAATGATATCTCCACAGGTCTGCATGGACACATATGTATCTATATCATGCAAAGACAAAGCTTAGAAGGAATCACATGAAACTGACAGAAATGCCTACTTCTAGGGAAGAAGAGACCAGGAGTTTTGAGGGGTGGGGCATGTGATCAAAGGGGATTGTGACAAAGACTGGCTGGCTCATGGTCAAATCCATTTCTCTCCTTTCTGATAACTCAGCTACACAGCATTTCCCTTGCAGTTAAGTGTGGCTACGTGATTAAAATCTGGCCAGTGGAAAGTGGATGAAGAATGCATTACCACCTCCCAACAGGCAACCCTCCTTGCCTTTTTCTTCCTCTGCAACCTGGAAGCTACATTTCAAGATGGTGGAGCCCTGTATGAAGAAGCTAGGTTCCTGGACCATCTCTGCCTGGGAAAGAGCAGCTCACAGATCAGGAACACCAGATTGGATTTCATAAAGGCAAGAAACAGACTTCTACTCTGTTAAGCCACTGAGATTTTAGTGTTCATCTGTGCTGGGAACTAGCTTCACCCAAACCAACACAGAGATTTTAGTGTTAATTGAAGTTAATTTACTATATAAAAAAGAAGAGTGCATTCATGTATCACTTGTGCAATTAATTTTTTCAAAGAAAGATGGAGTGAGAGCAAACCATGTTTGAGAAGGACTTGGGGGTCAAGATGAATGATTGTGGATGCTTTTCTGGCTCCCCGAGGCTCCAGGTAGATTCCTGCCATGCACCACCCAGAAAAAAAAATCACTCTCCATTCTTGTAGAAGGTCATGAGTCCAGAAACCTGAATTCTCATCCTAACTCCTGATTCTACTACTGGGAGAGCCTTAAGTATATCACTTCCCTTCCTTGGGCCTCAGCTTCCTGGCCTGTAAAAAGAGTGAACTATTTAGGGTGAGTTCCCCAAGAAGCAGACTATGAGACTCTGAGATTGATTGGGGGAGTGTTCTTGACAGGTAAGAAGTAAAGGAAGCAGGATTGGGCAGAGGGAGAAGCTGGATTGTGATGTGGTTGCAACAAGACATCAGCTGATCCAGTGGGGAGCTGGGATGGACTTTTACAGTTATCCCAAATTGGGGCAATGTGGCCAAGCCTTTATAATCATCTCTAATAGACCAGACTTTGAATCCAGGTTCCCTGGGAAGGGGAGAGGCTTGACCTTGACAGCTGACAGCCTTCATCAGCCAACACTACTAACAGCAGGAAAGAGTGCCTCAGTCCTGATGGGGGATCTGGACATGTACCCCAGCATCCACCACATATGCTAATGCCTACATCTCATGGTTGGGGAGGGAACCCACAGAGACCTTGAATTTGAAAGAGCTTTGTCAATTATAAAGCACATCCCCAAAGGAGGTCATTTCAATTTGTATCAGACACCGGTGAAAACAAATAGACAAATAAATGTAAGTCAGCTGGGATTTACTACTCTCTTGCTCTCTAAGGGGCGCGGGTGCCAGAATCCCAGGGAAAAATGACACCACACTACATTACATCCAGAGAGGTCCCTAAACAGAGGTGGGTCCAAATCAACTTTATCTAGTAACTTCTCTGGGCATATATTCAGTTAGTAACAATGAATGGTTTACTAATGATGAATGGCAAAGTTGTCGGTGCCCTCTGATGGTCTGAAATTAACAGGGACCTGACATATGTCAGGAAGGTGAGAGTTACAGTCATTTCAGGGTGGGGTTGAGGTAAATGTACTCTGGATGCTTATCCATACTGTGATCCCCATCTGTCTGGTTAGATTAAACCCAAAAAGTAAAACCACTGCTGTTTGAGTTTAAAGCCAAGACCACAGCACAGCTTTGGAGATGGGAAGGCTTTAGTCAGGAAGCAGCAGGTGCTAGAAAACAATGCCAGGAGGGTGTACCTCTGTACCTTCACAAGGCTGTGCAGTGTTCCACAGATGTCAGATTTGACCCCGGAGTTCTTGTTTCCTGCTCTTGGAACTTGGCAGCCCATCGAGGGGTTAGTTTGGATGGGGAGCTCCTTGTTGATTCTAGAGCTGTCTTTCTCCAAAAAGTGCCCAGGGCTTTCTGGGGACAGGAGGGGGTTTTGGATATGAGCCTCTGGAATACCAGATGAACACGTTAGAGTATCCACTCACTTTCTGTCTTTCTAAAATAAATATTTTTTATGTATTCACATAGTATACATTTCTACCAGAGTATATACATGTAATTTAGGAACAAACAAATGCATCTGTATTTGGGGTGCACCTCTGAAAAATTTTTACCAATGGTAATATGCATCTTTTTAGTCTGGAGAAGGGGACCTTTTAGGAGGCCGCTGGCCACCCCTTTAAGAATCTGATGTCCAGATTCTTAAGGATGCTATCTTCCCAGAACATTCCATGTACACACAGATCTACAGACAGTTTTAGGGGGTTCAGAGAGTCCCCAAAGTCCACTTGTGGGTCCCTGGGAAAGAGCTCTTGGTTTTGAATGTCCTCACCCAGGGGTTATTCTAGAGTGTCCACTTTGGCATCTGGTCATCCAGCAGGACCCTCAGTTAAGGAGCCTGACGTTCAGTGTGGCAGGACCTCATGGGCATCTTCTCCAAGGTAATAATAGGTCCTTTCCTTCAGCCCGAGTGAGCAGAGCCAAAGTTTTCTCCCATCCCTCACTGTTCACATTTGTGTATGTACAGACACACACACACACACACACACACACACACACACACACACATTTATTATGTGTTTTTCATTATAAAGCACAACCTTGGCAGAAAATGTGGAAATACAACATGCAAACACCAGAAAGGTTAAAGTACCCACAATCCCCTCTTCAGAGATAACCGCTGTTCTCATTTTGGCACGTGACCTTGAACCCTATTTCTCCATGCATGTTTGTACTTATAAAATGATTCTTACCAGCTTTATTGGAGGCATAATTGATACACAAACACTGCACATAGTTCACGGATATAATTTGACGAATTTGGACATATATGTGCAGGAGTGAAACCATGATCATGTTCAAGGTAGTAGACATACTCATCATCTCCCAAAGCCTTCTTGTGTTCCTTTTTTTGTTGGCTTGTTTTGGTTTTGTTTTTGTAGTAAGAACGCTTCACATGAGATCTACGCTCCTAACAAATGTTCAAGTGCACAGCAAAGTATTACAAACCAGGGGCAGGTTTTTCTTAAATAGGAATGAGGCAGATAAATCATACTTTAACATATGTAGCCAAAAGTAAATAAGCTTATATATAAATACTCAGGTGCCCAGGATCTTGAACTCCAGGGCAGAATTTGGGGTTCGTTTCTCTTCATATGCCTTTGGTTTACTGTCTGACTTTCTGCAAAACACCCCCTTCCCTGGCTCCTTTCCTGTCTTCCTTTTCTGACCTTCCTCTATCCTTTCTCATTCATTCACTTTTCCACATTGGGTTTTTCGGGACATCTACTTTGAATCAGTCACTGAGCTTGGGGCAGGGAGCACAGTGGACAAAATTGATGGTTTCTTCCTGTGGCCACGTCCAGCATCCCTTCCTGGTCGATTTCATCTTACCGTCTCTTTCTTTTCTGTGCCTGGTCGCTATCACCAAGTCCCACCTGTGTGTATTCAGTTTTCTCTTGTAACTTACACCTCTAGAAACATCCACGAGGGGCGCCTGGGTAGCTCAGTTGGTTAAGCATCCAACTTCAGCTCAGGTCATGATCTCACAGTTCGTGGGTTCAAGCCCCGTGTTGGGCTCTGTGCTGACAGCTCAGAGCCTGGAGCCTGCTTCAGATTCTGTGTCTCCCCCTCTCTCTCTGACCCTCCCCTATTCATGTTGTCTCTCTCTCTCAGAAATAAGTAAAAAACATTTTAAAAAATTTTAGAAACATCCACGATTGCAGGTGCCTTCTCTGTTGGTCAGTATTCCATAAACCACCGGCTTCCCAAGAGGCCTCTCGCCGCTGAATTTATGGCTTGGCAAAGCCATTTCATAAAAAATGATTAATGATAATTAACATTTTAACTTCAGGCCATTTAATGGCACCCGACAAAGGGGTCAAGTGAAACTCATGGGTGTCATATGTCAAATGTCACAGTTATGGGATGGGGCTGAACAGTAGCTGAGAATGAGCCGCGGAGAGTGTGTGAGAAGCCCGTAGCAGGAGCTTCCCCACTCACCCCAGCTGCCTCTTCGCCCACAGTGGAAGGGCCACCGCCTCCACCCAAGGTATGAAGTATCTGTGCTTCAGTTTGGATGTGTGTTTGAGAATTCAGTTTCCAACAAATGTAACAATGCCAGGCTCCCTCCTGACTCATATGTTCAAAGCCCATTAAGGAAAGTCCACTGATGTTAAGCACTAAGAGACCACCATCAAAAAAGCTGGCGGAAAGTGAGACGAAGAAACAATGCATTTCAGAACTGGAGGATGGGAGCCTTCTGGGAAATGATGAGATAAATGGCCAAGGCCTGGACAAGATGGCGGATATCATATACTAGATCGTGTGGCCTCCGAGATGGGAGCTTGGTGTGACCATAGTTGGTAATGAAAAGGAACACATGCCCAGGGGAGGGGGGTGATCAGTTCCCAAGGACAAGAAAAGCACAGTAGCAAACTAAAGCTTTGGTCAGAGAGCAATACCACATGTCAGGATTCTCTTTGGGGTGTGGCTCTTTGCTGATAGAGTTGGGACCTCACCGGGGACACTTGGGACTGTAGTCTGTATCACGGTCCTGGCGCGGACATGAAAGGCAAGCTGAGGCTGTTTGACACCCCCCAGAAAGATCACTTATAGTGGAACAAGCTGACACAGTGAGAGCCAACGTTTATGAAGCACGTGTACCAGCTTCTGAGCTAAATACCCAACATTCATTAATGGAATTAATACTCACCAGCACCCCCGAACTAAGTTGTTGTTTAAGTAGCTTCACACTCAGCGCGGGACCCAACTCAGAGCTTGAACTCATGACCCTGGGATCAAGACCTAAGCTGCGATCGAGAGTTAGTCGCTTAACCGACTGAGCCACCCAAGTGCCCCAAGTTCTAGTTTTACCCCGTTTTATTTGTGAAAACGCTGAGGCTCAGAGAGCTTAAGGCAATGGGATACCATCACCCAGGTACTAAGTGTGGGGCCAGAACATGAACTCCGTTTGCTTGGCCTACTTCTACCTTCTCAATCACCTTACCAAGCTGCCCCGTGAACGGCTGAGTGTGTCCCGGTGACCTCACAGTAAGGGAAGGGTAGAAATAACGAGTGGAGAGCAAGACGAGGCTTCCTTTCAAAAACATTTACTTAAAAATATGAAAGTGAGTCTATTTAAAGAGAAGTATCAATGGAAAACAGCACAAGCTCGGATATGGCCCGGATCTTGAAGGTGAAATGAAAAGTAGCAGAGGCTGGAGAGCTCTGAAATGTACATAACAGGCTTCAGTATGTGATGGTGGTAGTGCGTGCATTCGAGGAGCGATAGGGCATAATGAGGAATTTTCCAGTGGATTAAAAAATAAAATCCCCACTGTTAGGCCCACAGTAGCAGTCTCTGTGGTCGTGGTCTGGAGCTTTCTGACCTTGCCTCCGAATGTCAATGTCAATAGCTGTTGTCACCAGTCAATGGGCCTCCCTTTCGGTGCTTAGAGATTCTCTTTATGCACTTAAAAGGCGTCATTAGTATCAAGTGGCTATTAAAGCAGTCTTGCTGTTCAGGATGATTTTCTGAGGCAAATGCGGAGGAAACGTGTTGAGGGTTGAAGTCATTAACTGTGACCACAGAAGGACTGACCGTGGGCTATGGTGCCATTAATCTTGATAAGGGGAAGTGTGTGCAATTCATAAAATCTACTTGGTGAGGTTTCTCCCTAAATGGACACCCGACTGAATGACCCCATGTCTTTGCTCCAGGTAAGAGGGACACGCACGAGCTCTGACACGGACTGGGCATAATGAGTAACACAGGCAGGGCTGCTGGGGGTGGGGACACAACAGTGATTCCAGGCCACGTGGGGGGGCCAGGGAGGCTGGGAGGCAGGGGTAGTGGTAGAAGAGAAGTGGAGGTGGGCATTTCAGCTAACGTTTACCAGGGACCAGGCACAACGCGCATGCTTCCAGGGTAACTGCCTAATCCTCATAACCATCCTGCGAGGCAGCCGCTACTCTCACTCCCATTTCAGGATTGAGTGAACGGAGATCCAGTCTGTCTCCTCCTTATGAGGACACAGTGAGAAGACAGAGCTATCCACACGCCCTCCCCAGGAAGAGAGCTCTCGCTGGAATGGAATCAGCCAGACCTTGATCTTGGACTTTCTAGCCTCCAGAACTATGGGAAAATAAATGTCTGTTATTTAAGGACCCCGGTCTACGGTATCGTGTTAGGGCAGCCCATGCTGACTAAGACAGAACCCCAAGTCCTCACGTGAGGGGGGAGGATGAAGTCTGGAAGTGTATTTAAAACTGTACCTTCACTGGGGATCCCAGTTACAGTAAAAATGGCTCTAAATTCTTTGCTACTCATCCCATTCTGTCGAAGTGGATCCTTGAGCTCCAGTCCGGCTCTTCTACTACCACATGGAGCAGAGACAAAGCTTTGTCACTTAACCCTACCCAAGAGGCAGATCCATCAGGACAGTCAATGACTGCTGTTGCTTGGGATTTTATTGGCCTAGGGTACAGCTCAGGTTTGGGTATGAAAAACCGAAACAAAACAAAATACCTTTCTGGCTTATTTTATGAACCACAAAGGCTGGGAACTATTGCTGTGACTCATTGTCATTATCACTGTTGGCAACATTGTTCTAGGACAGGTTGTCGAATATCTTCAACAAAGCTAAGTTGGAACTTGGAGACAGTCCCAGGCGATGGGGGAAGACATCAGTCTCTCAAGGTCTCATAAGAAATAGTCACACTCCACATGAACCAATTAAGTCATCGAAGAGTGGAATGTGCACCACCAGCCTACCACTAATGCTGGTCACAGCATTAAATAACGCTGGATCTCAGAGTGACCCAAACTATCCACTTTTCGATTCTCTTTCAATCCTCTGATTCCACAAAGATAAAAGATCATATATATATATATATAATATATATTATATATATATAATATATATATACACCATACTATATATACACTATAATATAATATACTATATATGTGTTATACATTATATATACACATATATGTATACATAACAAATATGTACATATATGTATACACATATATATGTATAATATACTATATATACACAATATATTACTTGTATACATATATGTATATATATTAAATATATTATGTATAACATATAGTGTATTATATTAGTGTATATATAATACATCTTGTATATGTAGTATATTACAGTGTGTGTATATATCATATATACTGTATATAGTATATTATAGTGTGCATATATGTCATATATACTATATATAGTGTATTATATTACAGTGTATATAATAGTGTATAGTGTATAGTGTATATAGTGTATATAATATAGTGTATAGTGCATATAATATATCTGCTCCTGGTTCCTGGCACAGAGTTCCTAAAACCCATGTAATTTCCTAAGTGATCAGAACACTAGGAATATCTTTTGTTCTAATATTTCATCTTTGACCTCAGTTCCTGACACACAGTTCCTAAATCCCTTGGAATTTCCTGGATGGTAGGAGCATCTTTTATTTTAATGAGGTGATTCTTGGTGGGCTCCTGGTCACCATTAGAAGCTTGGAATTTTCAGCCACACTTCTCGTTCTCCAAAGAAAGCAAGAGGTTAAGAATAGAGCTAATTACCTATCATGCCTGTGTGATGAAGGCTCTTTAAACATCCCAAAAGTATGGGGCTCAGAGAGCTTCCAGGCAGGTGAACACATCTGGATAGAGGCAGGGTGACACACCCCACCTCTGTGGTGACAGACGCTCCTGTGATCTGTGGGGTCCCTAGCGGCTCAGTTGGCTGAGCATGCAACTTCGGTTCAGGTCATGATCCTGTGGTTTGTGGGTTTGAGCCCATCGGGCTCTCTGCTGTCAGACTGTCAGTACAGAGCCCGCTTCGGGTCCTCTGTCCACCTCTGTGCCTCTCTCACAACTTGCACTCTCTATTTATTTAAAAAATAAATATTTTTTTTAAAGAAGAAGGAGGAGTTCCTGTGTGCTGGGCCCTTCCTTACCTCACCCCATTACCTCTTCATCTGGCTGTTCATCTGTACCCTTTATCATATCCTTTAATAAACTGGTAAACATAAATGTTTCTATGAGTTCTGTGAGCTTCTCTAGCAGATTAACTGAACCTGAAGATGGGTTTGTGGGAACCCCTGATTCGTAGCTCAGTCACCAGATGTTGTAGGTAACTTGAGGACCCACTCCTTGTGACTGGCACCTAAAATGAGGGCAGTCTTGTGGGACTGAGCCCTTACCCCGGGGGATCTGATATGATCTCTAGGTAGACAATGTCAGAATTGAGGTAAACTGTGTGAAACCCAGCTGGTGTCACAGGATGTTTCTCAGTGTGGAGAAACCTCACACACAGCTGTTGACTAGAAGTGTCAGAAGTGAAGAGAATGTGGGGGTGGTGAGAAATTAAAGGAGTTGAAAATTTTCCAACATGGCGCCAGCGTGGCTTTAACATCTCTCCTACTCTTGGCAGAAATCAGGGGGTTGGTGTGCCACCAACCAAAATTCAAGAAATGCCGATCTAAGTCCTTGTTCCCACAACTAAGTGAAAGAACTAGAAAAATCATGAAAGAGCCACATGGTTTATAATGATCCCAGAAACATGAGTCTCAGAGACGTTTGATGACTTGGGTCACTGTTTCTCCCCCATCTCTAACTTAATATTTAATGAAGAAAATCACACAGCTAGAGGGGTCCTCTGCCATATAACTGGGAAATAGCCATTAGACTCCATTTTTTTTTCTTGAGAGAGAGAGAGAGGGAGCACGAGTAGGGGAGGGGCAGAGGAAGAGAGAGAATCTTAAGGAGGCTCCATGGAGGGGCGCCTGGGTGGCTTAGTCGGTTAAGCATCCGACTTTCGCTCAGGTCATGATCTCGCAGTTCGTGGGTTCGAGCCCCGCGTCGGGCTCTGTGCTGACTGCCAGCTCAGAGCCTGAAGCCTGTTTGAGCCTGTGACTCCCTCTCTCTCTGACCCTCCCCTGCTCACGCTGTCTCTCTCTCTCTCCTAGAAATAAATAAAACATAAAAAAAATTAAAAAAAAAAAAAAGGAGGCTCCATGGAGCCCCACATGGGGCTTGATCCCATGGACTCTGGGATTATGACCTGAGCTGAAATCAAGAGTCAGACACTAAGGCACCCCCATTAGACTCCATCCTTACTCTGATTTCAGAATAAGGGCCAAACCAGCTCCACAGATGGCGAGAGAGGGAGAGGAGGCCCAGAAGGTAGGAGACAAATTTCAGAAGTTACATGGAAAAGAAATTGGTTCAAAAAAGGAAGAACTTTCTAATGCCGAGGTTGCAAGTGCCCATGTGAGAAGACAGCAAGAGGCCCACCCCCTCCATTGGCTCTTTTATTTGCCTGAGATATATCTTCCCTCCTTGATGTTGGCTTTTCCCAAGTACGTAGGGACTCTGGACCACATGTTCATGTTTGGGCACAGAATTTTTTTACATGCCGAAGTACAAGTGACGATGCTTGATGTACCTATCATGCTTCCACCCTGAAATCCTAGTGGGTCAGTAGACAGCTGGGAGAGGCCTCTTCCCCTTCCAATCACTACAAGCCTGGAGCTTCAGGATGGTGGGGGTGAGGGTAGGGGTAGCCAAATCAGATGAGGAGATTGAATGTAGATCCAGCCTAAATCCAGGAGGAAGTGTTGGCATCTGTTATTGGGAAGTGATTTACTTGTGGCCAGCAGCTGGGACTGTAAGCAGTCATGCTGAGCTCAGGGCTTGGCCACTGCTACCCAGGTTAGAGGCCCATCCAAACACCTAGGGAGATCTCTGGCGTGATTCTTTAGCTGTGGGCTGATTCTCATGGTAGAGATACAGGGGCTACATTTTGCTCAACACTGACCTGGGGTGTCTCAGACACCCGTGTCACAGGGACGTGTGGACATGTGGACAGGGGGAAAGGTGATGGATGCTCTCAGCCAGGATATGTGGGCTCTGCCCAGGAAACACCAAGAGTCCTTTCCTATTGGACATTCCAAAGAAGGAAGGCGTTCCAGATAACAGACTCACAGACATTTAGAATCTCAGAAACACAGGCTCTCATTCATAATGGAATGAAAGAATCTTAAAATAATAGAGTTGCAGGGTGCCTGGCTGGCCCCGTAGGTACAGCATGTGACTCTTGATCTCAGGGATGTGAGTTCAAGCCCCACACTGGGCACGGAGCCTACTTAAAATAATAATAATAATAATAATAATAATAATAACAATGCATTAGCAGTAGAACTTAGCAGTTAAGAATAAGTTGTATTCAGAATTTAACTTCTTTTTTGAAAAAAAATTTTTGTTTACTGTTTATTTATTTTTGAGAGAGAGACAGCATGAGCAGGGGAGGGGCAGAGACAGAGGGAGACACAGAATAATCCAAGGCAGGCTCCAGGCTCTGAGCTGTCGGCACAGAGCCCAACGCAGGGCTCGAACTCATGGACAGAGATCATGACCTGAGCCAAAGTCGGACGCTCAACCGACTGAGCCACCCAGGTGCCCCAGAGTTGAACTTCACTTCATTAGCTGAATAACTGGCATTGGGTGGCTTCATCCCTCTGAGCTTCTGTTTCCTCCTTCATTAGATGGGCATACTAGTAAGTGTAACATAATGTTCTCTAGCACTGTTGTGACATATGCATGAGTCAGAGAGTTTAAAGGACATGGCACTGAGTCTGATACCTGCTAAGGGGTTCAGAAGCTCTTATTATCATTGCCAAGGTCATAGGCTCTTAGAACCTCTGTGATCATAGAGATTATCTAGTGAGTCCAGCGGCCATGCAGTAACTGCCAGTGGAGAGGAATCAATAAAGGAAGATCACTGCTGTGTGAGGCTCCCTCGGTTCAGCCTCTCCTCTCAACCTAGCCATGCTGGGTGTTCTCCAGCAGAGGGAGGAGGCGCTGTAGCCCTCAAGGAAGTCAGTGGTCCAGCTCCTAGACCATCTAGACCTGAGAACACTATCTTTCTTTGTTTACTGCACCTGCCTTGCACAGCTCACACAGCTGCTGTCCGGGGGCATGGGCAGGCTCAGCCGAGGGGAGCGGGGCCGCGTCCCCCCTCCCCTTGCTCTCGTATTTAATCAAAACAGTATTCAAAATATGATTCTAGGAGATTATACTGGCAGATTTGCGGGAGGCTCTCAGTGGGGGCCGCGGTGGTGGGAACAGATTGCCACGGGGGGCTCAAGGCTGGGATAATCGGAGGCTCAGAGGTACCTTTCTCAGGCCTCTTCACCCAGACTCCTGGAGCTCACCCCCAGCACTGGAGCAGACAGGCACTAGGACGCAGAACCAGATCATTCCGGTGTATTACAGCTGGGGAAACTGAGAGGGTAAAGGGCTTGTCCACAGCCACCGCCAAGTTGCCATGGCCATGAGAGGCTAAAGCTCTTTTCTGGGATTCTAGCCACTCTTTGTTGAACTTCCTACACCCACTGTCCCAGCCAAGACCTAGGACCGGATCCTGAGCAACCCTGGGCTGGGGGCTGGCGCTCTGGGTTGGGGGAAGTGGGGAGAAACTAGGCCTCACAGGCAGGACCTGGGGAGACAGCTTCCTGAGTTCCTGAGTGGGAAGCAGCCAGATCCAGTGAGTCTCCCTTTCTGGATTCACTGTTTCATAGAAGGCTGGATGGCCGGAAGCAGAGTGTAGGGGAGACCGCCCTTCTCCCTGGGGGTGGGGGGAATCCTGCCCTCTGGATCAGCCACACCACCTGGGGCTTAGTGCCTTTCTGCTCTCTTGCTTTCAGGTTTCCTGTCTCTAGGTGTCTCCGTGTGATGCTAAGGGCCCCTCTCCCCTCCACAAAATGGGTCTCCGGAGCCCCACGCCCCAGCCAGAGGCTCTCGGAAGGCAAGGTTCTTCTGTGGACTCCGCAGCCTCTGGAGGGGTCTACCTGGCCCCCCAGGAGGGGGTGGGGTCGAGAGTGCCTTGAAAGAAACCTCCAGCTAATGCTCTTTATTACAAGCATTAATCCTGCAAAGCCGACTGGAAATAATGTTTATCTTTTCGCAGTTTAATTTCCCGGACCCTAAGCCGCGGGTCAGTGAGGGCGACTGGAGGTCCCCGGGGAGGCTGGGGGTAGGAGCAGCTGTTGCCCAGAAGCAAAGTGAAAGCAGGAAAGGGATCATAAGGGGGGAAGCAAGGGAAAGGGGCATGCACCGGAAAGAGGCATTAGACCCTGGGTGGAAAGCTGGGGGTCCCCTCTCCACCATGCATTCCGTGTGACCCTGAGCCAGTCCCCTGCCCTTCCATTTGGCCTCAGTTCTCTCATCTGGGGAAGAGGTTTGTACTTTGTAATTCATGATCTCTAAAGCCCCTTCTGACCACGGTCATTCTAAAAAAATTTTTTAATGTTTTATTTCAGAGAGAGAGAGAGAGAGAGAGAGAGAGCATGAGCAGGGGAGGGTCAGAGAAAGAGGGAGACACAGAATCCGAAACAGGCTCCAGGCTCTGAGCTAGCTGTCAGCACAGAGCCCCACGCGGGGATCAAACCCACGAACCCTGAGATCATGACCTGAACCCAAGACGGCCGCCAAACCGACTGAGACTCCCAGACGCCCCTGACCCCAGTCATTCTATAAAAAAAGAAGACAAGGTGGGGGCTGGGGAGGGGTCCTGCCGCCTGTTACCCAGTTTTTCCAAACGCTCTTTCTCTGCAGCCTCCGGGAGGTTTGACAATCTCCCGGACCCCCCAGGATGAGATGATGGGGGTTGGGGAGCCCTTCCCTCCCCAGACTTAAGTGCCAGGCGCTGACCTGGACGCCGCCATCCGGCCTCTCTGGCCGGGGCTGGAACCCAGCGGTGGAGACACAGCTCCCCTCCCCCAGGATCCGGTCCTTGGGCGCACACCCCGGCAGCCCCTCTCCTGACTTCCTGCCCGCATCAGCTCCCCGCAGCTCCTCACTAGGGCCCCGTCCAGGATTCACTTCCCTCTCATCCCGGGAGCAGCAGCCAGCTCGCACTCCGGCTCCAGCCGAGGCCACCAGGCCAGGACGCGAACTCACGCCGGGCTTGGGCGTCTTTCCACCTCTCCTCCCCCAGCCCCTGCTCCAGACGCGGCTCGCCGCAGGGCACCACGTCCCTTTCTCTGCCCGTCGGCTCCCATTGGTCGGCCTGTACCGGAAGTGATTGCGGGCACTTGATTAAAAGGAAAGAATGCCTCCTCTGGCCTCCTAGGGACCCAGCAAGCTGTCACACTGCCATTTTGTCCGACGGGAGGAGCGCGGAGCGCGGGGATCCCAGCTGCGTGCCACAAGGAATGGCCAAGATTACCCCCATCGCCCCTCCTCCCAATAAACTAAAACCCAAGTAGAGCCCAGAAACAGACATAGCTTCCAAATATCCTGATGGCTCCCCCGCCTCCAACCTCACCATTTCCGCCCCTCTACTCCAGCGCCCTAGGATGCGCAGGGCGCACCCCTGCTTCTTGAGTTAGGTACACTGAGAGTTAGGCGCCGCGCCTCGGCCTTAACCTCGCCAGCCTCCCTCCTTGCTGTGACAGGGACTGAGGTCTGCAGCTCACTCGCCCTGTCCCCAGATCCCTGGCCGCATTCCATCCTCCCCTCCGCCCCAGCCTCTCCAAGCGCCCCTGGCACAGACACGCCACACGGCTTGGGTTTGATTTGATTATTTTTGAGGACACAAGGAATGGGGCCAGGGAGACGCAGGTGGTCCTTAGGGACCAGGTCGGCACTGAAGTTACACAGTGAAAGGGGGCCGGGTGGGGGTGATCCAGAGAAGGAGTTGCTGCAGACCCTGAATCAAAGAGGAGGGAGGCTGACTCGGTAGACCCGAGTGGGTGCCCAGGGCAGACTAGCCCGGCTGTCCCACGCGGCCTCCCCGCAAGGTGCCCCGCACCACCTCCTCCAGCGGGTCTGAAGAGATGCACGGCCGCCTGCCACTCCCAGCTCCGCGTGCAAGAAGAGCCGGTATAAGGGTTTCTGTGTGTCTGTCTCATAGGTGAAGCGAGAGCCCCCAGTCCCTGGCAACGTCTCCCAGCTTCGGAGCGTGGAGGTGAGTTCGAAAAGTAGGGCGCATTTCCAAGATTCTTCTGCAAATCGCAGCCATTGCGCTAACCTGCTGAGAGAGGAAAGGTTGATTAAAACCCGAAGGCCGCTTGGTGCCGATTCCTAGGAAATCGAAGGTCGGTGGTGTCTCATCCGAAGGGAATCAAAGGTCTAGAGGCAATTTGCTTGCTAGAAGGAACATTCGGACCCCGTTATGTGCAAATTCAAATAACAGTGTAACCCAATTTTCTAAGCCAGTAGCTAATCCTGAGAGAAATTACTACAAAGTGCAGAATCTGACAGTAATTGCTGGAGGCTGCCTGATGCTTGGGGAATGTCCCTTTGTGGGGTGCGATTCCCTTCCACCAGGCACAGCCAGAGAACCAGCCAGGGGGCAGGAGACGCTGATTGGCAGTCACACCCGGCTGCGCTGAGCTCTTGGGGGTGAGGGCTCTCCAGGGACGGCACTAACCCTCGGCTACACTCTCCGCTACACTCCCCGGGGGTTTTAGTGGGCGGAAGGCAGGGCTCTGGCTGGACTTAAGCGCTGGCCTTAAACCAACTGCGTGTATCTGGCCCGTCCTCTCAGACTTCCTGGAAAGCCCTGGTTCCTGCCCAGCCCAGCAAACTCTTGGTGCAAGCACAGCAGAGGGCCAGCTGGCCTCCTGCAAGGGGCAGGCAGGGGTCAAGGGTGTTTGTGCCAGAAGGTCATAATGGAGCCCACCTGGCACATGTAGGTAGAACACTGGACACTGGGCACAAAGGTCTAGGCTGTCCATCTCTCCAGTGACTTGCTAAGTGATCCTAGGTAAGCTGCTGTTTCAAGGAGCGCTGTGGGACAATCATGCTCCAGGTCCCAAAGTGGCCGCTCCCCAGAGGCAGAGAGGCGGTAGGTGGCTGGCCAGCACCCTGGGCAGCACTGGCTCTCGGACAGACACACCCAGCGCCTGGGGACCCACTACCTTCTGCTCCAGATGGGTACTGGCATGGCACCGCAGGCTCCCTCCGCTGCGGGCAGGGCGCACAGTTCATCGGCAGCCCCTGCAGGGCGATCGGGTGGTTTCCGAAGGCCTTGGCTATGCGGGAAGACTCTTCGCACACGGAGTCTCTGGGGACGGCGGGTCGCCCGCCCGAGCCCGGAGGCTGTCCTGGAATCAGATGGCACTCAGGACTCCGTGGCCTGGGAGGGGTGGCAGTCGCACCTTCGACAGCGCTGGCTGCCGCGGTGCGCGCCAGGGACCAGATGCGCGGTTTCTCGCTGCTGCACGCGTAGTGCATGGTCAACGTGGGGTCCTGGGGCTCCGCCCGGAGGAAGTCAGCTTCACCGGATCCAAGCGGCTCAATGAATGAGAAGGAGCGCGCCGCCAGGCCACCCTCTCGGCGCTCCAGCCGGGCCTCTCGAGCTGCGGCGGCGGCGTATGGCGCAGGCAGCACCTGCGAGTCTTTATGGAACTCAGCCAGCCTGTCGGTAGCTGTGGCCACTGCCTCCTCTTCCTCGGCCTCCTCCTCCTCATCCTCTTCTTCCTCCAGGTCTTCTAGGTCACTCAGCCGGAGCCCTCGAGCCTCCTGGCTTGCAGAAGCTTCTGCAGGAAATCAGGACCGAGTGAGAAAAGCCCCAGGCCCCAGGGGAAATCCGCAGGGGGTGCCCATCGCGGAGATGCTTTTAGCAAGCCGGCAAGCTTGCTTTAGCAAGCAACTCAGCGCGTTTATTCGCCAGGCTGGCCAAACCGCCTCTTGGAGTTGCCCTCGCGATCCTGCTCGCCCCTGGGAAAGAATTGAGGCCCTAGCCCTGCCCCCACTCCTTGGAAGACTCCTTCTCTCGGATGCAAAGAAACTACCGCTTTTCCCTGCCTAAGATCTGGATCTCAGTTTCTCCACCATGAAACAAACAAACCATCCAACACCCAAGGGGACAGTTCTTCCTCCGGCTTCAACGCCCACAGGTAGCTGGTGTGGGTTGTTTAGCTCAGCAAATATTTACGGAGTGCCATCTATGGGCCAGACATCCTTGAGGCACTTGGGTATTAGGAATTTAGGGAATACGGCGCGAGTAAAACACTTTCTGGGGGAGCTTGTGTTCTGGAAGGGGGAGACAGATACAGAGCGCCTTCTCGTAGTGAAAAGTACGGCAGAGGAAATACAATAGGCATATGTGATAGAGAATAACTGGGGAGCTAGGTGAAGTTGGGTGGCCAGGGAAGGCTTTGTCCAGCCCGCACTTTAGAAGTTGAGAAGCAGCCAGTTATGTAGGGAATCCGAGGCAGAGGGAACTATAGGAGCAGAGGCCTAGAGGTGTGGGGGGCGGGGGTGGGGAGGAAGGCAAGTGCAAGGGTAAGTAAGGGAGTGCCTCCAGAAAAGCTCTTCTAACAGGCAGCCCGCGTGAGCACCACCAGCCTGCATTCCAGCAGGGAAGACGGAAAGGTGGGGTGGTGAGCATTCTCCGTACCTTTGGCGTCGCCATTTAGGCAGCCCAGGGCCTCCTCGGCTCCACTGTCAGCCCTCCTCTCCTCGCCGCCTTTGTTCTTGGGCGCCCACGTCATCTTGTTCTCCTTCTTGAGGCGCCGGCGCGCGTTGGCGAACCAGGTGGAGACCTGGGTGAGGGTCATCTTGGTGATGATGGCCAGCATGATCTTCTCGCCCTTGGTGGGGTAGGGGTTCTTGCGGTGCTCGTTCAGCCAGGCCTTGAGCGTGGAGGTGGTCTCCCGGGTGGCGTTCTTCCGGCGGCCCGTGCCACTCAGCTCCACCGCTCCGTACCTGGGGAGAGAAGCTCACTCACAGTTCTGGGTCTGGGAACCTGGGGCTGCAGGCAGGAGACAGTCCGAGGCCTGGGAATGAGGTTCAGCACAGCCCCCTCCTCACACACCCTCCTTCCCTGGCTGTTCCCAGATGGGCCCTATGGTGGGGGAGGGGGGAAGGACTCGCAACGCCAGCTACCAAGGGACCCCCGTGCCTTACCGGTCATATTGGTACTGCCCCAGAGTCGGCTCATAGGGATAATAGGCTCCTGCTTGTGCCAGGCCGGGTGTAAAGCTCCCTGCAGCCTCTTTAAATTCATACTGTGGATTCTGGTGGAGGTGGGGTAGGAAGAGAGAATTTAGGACGACTTTTGGGAAAGAGGCGGTAGAGTTGCTAAGGGTGTGCCCTCTGGAGTCCAGTCCGGTTCAGATCCCAGTCCTGCCACGCCTATTGGCTATGAGATCTTGGGCACAGTTTACTCTGTGCCTCGGTTTCCCCTTGGTCACTGGGAATAACAACAGTACCTCTAGGGTATTGAAGAGCACTTGGCAGAGCTCCTGGCAGAATAAACAGTGGTTCACTATAAGTCTTTTTATTATTATTACCCTTAGTACCTGTGACTTCTCCCAACCCCTCCCCACCAGCTGCGGAGCTTCCCTGCCTCACTCGCCTTCTGGAGCTATTTTCTGACCTTTTGTATCTTTGGGACTTTGGGCAAGGTCATTGAACACCTTTCGTTTCAGTTTCCCCATCTGTAAACTGAGGCTTCCTCCCTCACCAATGAATAGAAGCACAGATGTTTTGTAATCAGAACGGAGTTCTGCAAAGTGTAAAAATGCTTTAATAATTGTGTCCCCCCCTCTGCTATTTACAATCCTACCCATTTCTCTTCCTCCTCGTTTCCCCTCCTTCCCACATTTCCCCCCAGAGACGGCACACTGGATTTCACTCGCTGCTTCAATGTTCATGCCCCCAGGCCGCATGGGTTTTGGCGCACAGAGCCAGGCTCCACCCAGTGTACTCACCAGCGCCCCGTACAGCGTGGGCGGCTCTGGGCTGTAGGGCAGGTAGCCTGGGTAGCTCTGGGCAGCTGCTGCGGCCGCGGCCGCGTACGGGGTTCCATAGATGCCCAAGGCCGCGCCCAGCTCTGGCCGAGCACTACCCAGCAGCCGACCATCGTAGGGTGCGCAGCAGAGAGCGGCCGCCGGGGTGGAGCCTGAGGCCACGTCTGGGACGGAGCGCGGGGCAGATTCGCAGCAAGTGGCGCTGGAACTTGCAGATACCAGAAACTACATGGGGTGAGAGAGGTGCCCTGGAGGTCAGAGATCGGCGCCCCAGGCTGGCGGGAGCACTCCCTCATTCAACATTAACTAAATGCCACCCAGAGCTGAGCGAGCACTCTGCTGCGATGGGAATTATCTGAAGCCGTGATTTATCCAAACTGCCCTTATAGATATTTCTAAAACGTTGCTAAGGCTCCGGAGTCCCAGGGGTCCCGGTGATGGCACTTTCTGAAACCCGAATTACAGAGGCCAAACTCTTCTTGTTCCTTCGCCCCCCATCACAGGATCTTACAAAGACAGAGATAGAAGTTAGCCTTAGAGATCACCGTCGCGTCTTACTCGAGCTCCCTTTTTATAAAAAGGGCACAAGCAGCGGGGTCAGGGGGCGGGTCAGAGGTCAAGTTGGAACCAGACCCTACAATCCGCAGAAACCAGAGAACAGTGCTGGGTGTCCCCGGAATTTCCCCAGGAAATCTTTGTCACTGCACAACACCGACCATAATCTGGAAAACCGAAGCAATCAGAAGCAAAGAGCTTGGACCCAGTCAAAGAAGGGAGAGGTTAAGAACAGAAGTCAATAAGCAAACAACTGAAAAATGGTGAGATGGACCCTCCGGGTGACCAGGAGGCTAGATCTCTGAGATCCCACCCACCTAGCTTAGCGCGTGGTTAGTGCCCAAGTTTCGGGTCACACGATTTTCCATTCTGCACCGGGTTGGGGGGAGTGGAAGGTTCTCGGCCAGAGGTTGGGGTGTGGAGGGCTCTGTGGTACATTACCCTGGCCCCTGCTCCCTCTGGCTTCCAGGGAGACTAGTGCGAAAAGAGGGCGCTCAGCTGCAGGCGCGTGCACTGGGCACCCCCTCCTCTGAGTCAGCCCCCACCCCCTATGGAGGCACTTCTTACCTGGGGAGCGCTGCCGTAAGGGTGTCCAAAGTGCGGGAAGGACATGGTGGCTGCCCTCGACCCTCCTCCTCCTTCTCTTGCGACTTCCCGCCTCAGCCCGGCGATTCTGAGCCTCCAACCGTGTGCCGCCTCGGTGCCTTACACGGCTGCCGGTGCCCAGCGCCCGGTCCTCCGCCCGCTTGGCACGACCGGAGGCAGAGCCGAGGGCAGTCCAGCTGCCGAGCCCTGCGCCCCAGAACGCGCCCCTCCGGCCCGCGTGGTCCGGAAGACAGAAGGGCCCATGGATGGGCAAGGAAAGGGAGAGGATGCGGGTTCCCAAAGTCGCGCGGTGGCGAGGCAAGGTGAGGCGCGGCGCCGGGCTGTGAGGCTTCAGAGGTGTCCCAGTCCAAGGTGGCCAGAGGCTCAATGTGACGTCACGGTAATCCCGGGCCGCCAGGCGGGCCCCCGGGCCCTCGGGCCCCGGGCCACCAAGCGTGCCAAGCGCAGCCAGCCCGTGCGCGCGCGCGCACTCTCAGCCACGCTCACACTTGTTCCGGGAGGTTTGTGCAGCTGGTGAGGAACGTCAAAGACCCCGACCCTCTCTGTTTGGCGCTGGATCCTATCCCTTTTCTCCTTAAACTCACGCGCGCGCGCGCACACATACAATCTCTCCAAATTACCCGGGAGTAGTAGGAGAAACGCCTCCCTCTGAGCCGCGCAGGTCCGGGCGCAGCGCGCTTACCTCCTCCCCTGCGGCCCGGAGGAGGAGAGAAGCAAGCCGGGCGCGGGGGGGAGGAATACAAAAGAAGAGATAGGAGGAAAAAAGAGGAGAAAAGTGGGGGAGAAAGGCAAGAGGGAGAAGGAGGAGGGGAGAGGAGAGAGACGAGTCTAAGCGAACAGAGGCTCGCGGGGGAGGGGAGGGAACTGGGGTGGGCGAAGGTAGGGCGGAGGTTGAACGCAGGCAGGTGGAGGGGATCGGCGGCTCAGGGGACTAGCCTCCAGCCCGGCTCCCCCGCCCCTCCCCCTACAGGAAAGTTTGTTCTCGCCAGAGGCCCGGCCCTGGTTGGGGCTGCCGCAGGAAAGCGTCGGTGGTGCCCACCGGCCCGCCCGTCTTTGTGCTTCGGAATCTGGTTCCACACCCCGGCCTCCCCAGGACTGAGGCTACATTCAGCCTCTCCGAGCCCTGGTCTTTGCCAGGGTCTCGACCCAGGGGCTTCTCTGCAACCTCTGGCCTTCGAACAGAGCGAATAGCGCCCTCTCGAGGCCAAGATTCAGTTCGGCTTGGACTCGGCCTGGAAACGCGCTAAATCTGACCCTTGGCATCCGCAGACGGCTGGCGAACGCCCCTGGACATCTCCTCCGAAGGCGACGCTTGGTTGGTTCCTGCGCACTGACCGCTGTGTCCACCGGGGAGCCGGGGAGCCCCAGGAATGTGCCCCGGCGGCGCTGCAGCCGCTGTGCTCCGCTGGGGGTGGCGCTGGCGAGCCGCGGTTCAGCGCGCCGGGACTGAGGCCCAAGTCCAGCGCTCCGCCGCGACGCCGGGTTGGGCCCAGCGATCTGACCACCCCCCTCTACCCCAGGGGTCCTCAAAGGGGCGCTGATGGGCGGAGGAGCTCGTTCGTACCCGGGAGGGGGCTGCGTGCTCTAGGCCTGGCCCGGGACCAGCGGCAGCCAGTTTTCGAGCACTGTAGATTCTGCGCACTCAGGCTCAATCCCCAGGCCCAGAGTTTATTCACCCAGGGCCTCCAACCCACGACGTTGGGGACGGGGTGGGGGAGAAGGTAGAGGGGGGAAGGGGCGTCCAGTCTAATGGAGGGAGGTCTTCAAGGGATGCTGCCAGTATCTGAGTGGAACTCAGGCTTTGGGGTTTGCAGGCCAGAAACCTCAGAAAGTCTAGCCTTTCACTCATGGTTGCAGAAACGCTCTCCCAGGTCCTCTCTGCACCTTCCGGAAGGAATCCAGGGGGTTGGTTCAAGGGCCCCATTTTAGTTTCTAGTTGAAACGCAAGAGCCTGTGGCTCAGATGTTAGGGACAACCCGGGACTCTACCCTGGGACTTTGCGAGGCGAGGAGGAAGCCCAAGGACCAGGCAAGGTCTAGGGCCCTGGCCCGGGATCCCTGGCCTTAAGCTTTCCTGGACTCTTGCTGGGGGACCTGGTAGGCCCAGAAGCCACTACCTCTTTGGAACAACATCGGCTCACCCACCTCCCGAGGCAGATTCTGCAGAAGGCGCAAGCAGACTCTTCTGCCTGGTTTGATTATTATGAGGACAGGCTCCATTCTAAATACTAACGAGCCAAGCGAGGTTGCCAGGCTGCCGCCACCGAGTGGCCTGTTACCTTGGAGAAACCTTGCGTTCAACCCGGGGAAACTCCCAGTTAGAAAAAGAATTACAGCCATCGCCAGACTGATTTAGTGATAACAATTCCCCGTAATAGATAGATCCCTTGATTTTTCAAAATGCACTTTAGAGCCGTCCGCACATTTGCAGCTTGGATACATCTAAGCTATTTTTTTTTTTTTTAAGTAAGCATTGGAGAGAATTCATTCAATTAGTCCCTTGGGGAAGATTACTGCTAATTAATTAATTGCAAACATTTCCAGAGGGAAGGTATGTCAATTGTAAAGTAATAAAATTAGATAGTTGAAATACTTACTCAGCAAGTTTGATTGCCCATTTGTTCCTAAGCAGATTTTTTCTTTTTTTTTAATGACAGGAAAATGGGGATGGTGGTGAGGAAAAAGCATTAGTTCTGTCCCCTGGCGATCTGGTTGCAAAGGAGAAGCTACCATATAGAATGTATTGATTTTTAGCTGATTTATAAGACCTCTGCGGTATCAATGCTGTGTGTAGGGCCTCCAGGCCTACCTCTTGTCTTTGCTCCCTAGGATTAGAGAAAACCAACACGATTTTTCAAGAGAGAAAAAAAAAGGGGAGGAAGAACGGTGGTGAAGTAAATTGGAAGGTAAGGCAATGAAGGTCCCTCGGTGCTTTTCTTCTTATGTAGGGAAGGAAAACAAACAAAAAAGCAGGTCTTATATTCAGGCACCTTTCTATTGTGTTCAAAGTTACTTTACAGTATCGGAGTGTCTTGGGCATGGAGACTGCCACTTCCTGCCATGGGGGCCCTTGATTTCTTATTTCTTTCTATTGCTACCCACCACCCCCCCAAAACCTACCAGGTACTTCTGCAATTTGATTGTGACCACTGCCAGCATTGGGTGGGGCTCCAGACAAATAGTTTTTAGGAAGTGCGATTTTCAGAGCCTCATACCAAAACAGAGCCAGGGGCTTGAACCATTATCAACCTGTGTCTGGCCGAGGCCCCAGGGAAAAAGAAAAGTCCCTCTTGGAAAGCCTGAGTCAGGGAAGTAGCCCTGGAATGAATGTACTCTCATCCTGCTGACAGTTGACAGACACTCCCGCTGGCTGCTGAAGGCTCTGGCTTTTCATTGCTTTGTTTAGCACTGATTAATTTAGTTTTGGGGAAAATGCCCAATTGTGTGTATGTGTGTGAATTTCAACTGAGGCAAGGCGACATACCTATGAAATGCAGACCCTCCCTGTTATGGTTAAGGGGTCATTCCGCCCAAAGTATTTCATACGAATGGTACAGATTCTTTTGTTGTGGTACGCAGTATGCCCTGATATTTCCTCTAGCTGCTCATTAAAACAAATAGGAATAAATAGTCAAAGGCCTGTTTGGAGCAGGGAGAGTCCTCATCTGCACTGTTTATTTGAAGTTCATGGTGCTTTGCTTTAAAATTGCTAACGGTCCTGAGCAGACACAAAAAGATGTGTCTTGAAGCAAGAAACAGACAGTTGACTACAGAGAAGAAACTGATGGTTAGCAAAGGGGAGGTGAGGGGGAGGGAGAACCAGGTGATGGGGATCAAGGAGGGCCCTTGTCGTGAGGAGCACAGGGTGATGTATGGCACTGCTGAATCACTGTATTGCACGCCTGAAACTAAGATTACATGGTATGTTAACTAATTGACATTAAAATAAAAACTTTAAAAACAGGATGTGTCTTTGACAATAAACTTAAATGCAGTGCGCACACACACACAAATCTCATTGTATTATTTTGGGTTAAGTATCCATCATTCCCTAATATTTTGTAAAGATAGCAGATTGTATAAGGGGCGGGGGTAACTAACAACCCAGAAATGTCCCAAATCAAGTTCAAATGCCTCAAATCATAGGCGGGATGTGTGAGTGTATAAGCACAACAACATAGATGAAAATGTGCTAAATTATATTTTTTCGGGGTGATTTTTTTTTTTTAGTGACTGTTTTTGAATGGAGAAGGATGAAATGTCCTCAAATCTATGCACGAATGAAGAAGTGCATCTGGACAGACGCATCTATAATTTATACTGATCAGTCACCGCAGGTCTACCCGAGGAAAGCCGAAATGAACACTAATTGTTCTGACGGAAGAAGTGTGCATGGCATCTGATTGGGAAACACAGGGAGCCCCTGCCTGGCCTGAATACATATTGTCAACAGCAACCTTGGCATCAGGAGGAAAAAATAAAAAGGCAATAATTCCCAGATGAGGGCGTTGATGCCATTTGTCAAGAAGGTGGCAGATAGAATGAATTTCTGAATAATGTTAAAAGACAATGACACCCGATGCAGAAGTCTTGGTGTGTCCACAAGCCAGGTACACACCTAGGCATAGTTAAAAGTCCTAGCTTGTAGATAATAAAATTCCTTTGCATTCGTAGTGTGCTTAGGAGCTGTCCTAAACACCTCTGCTTTATCTATTTTAAGGCTTAGGATAAGGAAATGGGAGAAGTGGGAAGCAAATCCAAGATGACATAACCCAGTCGATGACGACTGAGAGGGGACGGGAATCCAGACAGTTCGACTTTGGGTCTTTCCACAAGACCATATATCAAGCACACATAAAGGCAGACACAGCCAGGAGATGTGGTGACCTCCAGCCGGACTCAGAGAATGCACATGTCGTGTCCTGGAATTGACACGGTGTGATTTAGCAGGGAAGACACCTCAAGAGGTGCCGCGGTACGCAAACCAATTCTGGATCTTCACTACATGCTTTTCTATCAGCCTGTATTATGGTGGGAGTTTTTGAAATTTGATGTGGATCATTAATTAAAATAGAAGACAGCAAACACACTCAGCTGTGACTGATAAGTGTATAAAGCAAAATACAGCAGAAACACCCAGAAAATCCAGCCAAGTTCGCCAAGTTCAGGTCTATATCCACACTGATTAAAAAAAAACAATGAATGGAATTTAGTTAGTAACTACTGTCAGGGCAGGATTTTTTCTTTTTTTTTTTAAGCTTTACTTTTGCCTCAGTAGAGGAGGGTGGGAGGGTGCATTTCGATGCATTACTTCTTGATTGCAAAGCAGGTTTTGTATATAGAAAGTCTCGATTATTTTTAACCTGTGGATGGTAACATCTTTCTAATGTTGAGCTTAAGGCATCTTGTGTTTTCAAGGAGTTAAAATGGAAAGCAAACAGCAGACGTGTTAGACAATCAGAGAAGAGCTTTAGAGGATTTTTAAAAATATTTTTATTTATTTTTGAGAGGGGGTGGAGGGAGAGGCAGAGAGAGAAGGGCACAGAGGATCCTAAGTGGGCTCTGAGCTGTCAGCACAGAGCCCAGTGCGGGGCTGGAACTCACAAACCATGAGATCGTGACCTGAGCCAGAGTCGAAAGCTGAACTGACTGAGCCACCAAGGCGCCCCAGAGAATAGCTGTTGAAGACAAAGTCGAAGGGAAAGAAATGCATGTAAGAAACAAGCACCTGAAAAGAACCACATGTTAGGATCTGCTGGGCTAAGATGCCATGGCCTTTCCCCTTTTGTGACAGGGCCTGAGGGTGGTGGTCCTGAGCATACAGTTAGGGGACAAACTCGTGGCCTGGACAAATGGGAAAGGCAGCCGCCGCAACGCTGACTCCGATGAGAGCCAGGGACAGTGCAGAGTTGGCACACGGCTCTCTGACTAGGACATTGTGACCAGGCAGGCGATAAGGACGAGCCTTGGTGATTCTTCCCCCTAAAGGATTTCATTGCTGGAGACTTTTAAGGCTTCAATTAAACTCTGTGCATCTTCAAGCCATATCTGTGTTTGTCTTATTAGTGACATTCCCCACTTTTCTCTTTCACGGCACCTTCTCCTACTTTTAACGGTGAGCATTAGAACTGGCCAGGAGCCTTCTTTTTTGCACCACCTGGGGCCCCCACTCTAGGGAAGCTGAGACCATTTGTGATGTCACGTGCCGGCCATGGTAATTTACGGCAAATCTTCACAAATCAATAAAAATATGGGGAGTATATCATTTTTAAAGGGGGAAAAAAAAGAGAAACACATGCCCATTAAGGGCAAAACCATTCTAATACCTGAATGCCTGCTTAGGTCTGCAATTAAAAACATTCTGGCAATAAATCTCCTTGCAGTCTCTTTTAATGCTTTTAACTTTCCTGAAGGTTCAAATTGGTATCCCAAAAATGTGCCAGGACTTTCACAAGGTATTTTATAGACTCATAAATAAATACGGCAATTAATCTATGCTATATTTCTTTCATATTTGATGACAATTTATTATGGCATTCACCAATTCGGCGCACAAAAACTCTAATGCACTTAAAATCGGATTTCAAACCAAACATTTTATGGGAAAATACAGTATTGATCATCCATTTAAAGATATCACAAGGATGATTCATAACCTGCCATAAAAAAAGATCTCATGAGGGCCTTACAAATGAGTGGGGTGGTGGAAAAGTCTATTCATAAAACCAGAGCGATTGGATCTGTTCCTCTTGTTTTCTTCATCTACCTTTGAGTCTTCCAGCACTGATTACTTTTGCATGTTGCCGTTTCGTACGAAAAATCTCCTTCTGTGACATTTTTCATAGTGACACAAGTTGCGGACTTTTGGAGTGAATATTTTCTATTGCGGTGTTCTGTGGAAATTCCGGCTGCAGGAGGACTTTCAAGGGCAATTGAGATGATTCTGATATTGTGGAATCAACACTATGGTATGGCCCCCATTACGTTGGTTGTCCTTGATAGATCACCATGGTCCTAAGCAACCTGGTACCTCTAATAGTCCATAGGCCTAATGTACTATGATCGGTACAATATCTTCTGTGCATACATAGTACAGGGCGCCAGTGAGGACAGAAGCAAATCCAAGGTGCCGGCCCTTCTATTCAAGCAGCACACAGGCCTGTTGAGGAAGAGCAACATGTATCAATGTATTCAACAGTACGCATGTTGAATGTGTACTAAATACTGGACATGATTCTAGGAGGTAAGGAGTCAGCACTGAACTAAAGACTTTCCTGCCCTCCAGCAGGCTATGTTCTGAGGAGTTAGGTATCTTCATGACATCCTGAAATCACATTTATTGCTAGATAAATGTGCATTTCGTGGTCAGCGAGGCAATGAAAATCTCTGAGCCCCTGGGACTTATAGTTTAATGTCTGGCCGAAATTAGATGTCACTTGTTTCATTTCACGGAAGCTGGAGCGGGCGAGAGTTTACCTTGCCTGGTGTAGTTGAGCTAGCCCTGGACTCAAGCTGCTGGCCGCAAAGTGGTGAGAGAACGACACATTTCAGAGCAGATGCTGCATTGTCGACATGACACAGTTTCAAGAAGTAACCACCTCCCCTAACACGTAGTGGATCCGAGCTGCTTTGTTTCTTGTCTGTTTGAGTGGTTGGATCCCCTTACCCTTTGATATCTAAACAGCACCAAGTATCTGCAGAGAAATGAACAACAACAACAACAGAAAATCGAGGCAGCCAGATAGATGTCTTGGTGTCTTGGACACTAACACCTAGAATTCTCAGCTAATATTTTTCACAGCTGAGACTAGGGTCATATATGATGTCTGAACAGCTAGGAGAATACATCTCAGAGATTCTCATTGATGGGGATAAGGGGCTAGAACACAATGGGGCTGGAACTTGCGGCATCAGCGATACGGTTGCATCAAATCTACCCGCATTACCGGCTAAAGTATTGTACATTCATAACTTGCTCTCTCTTATTTTCCCAACTACACTGGGGTTAAATAGGTACGTTTTCTTCCTCTCTTTCCACCAATGAGCAACTGGGTTTCAGAAGGATTAAGCCACTGGCTCAGGTGACATAGCTGATTAGCTTTTGAGACCACCCCAAGGGCCATTGGGTCTTCGAACTGCTGTTGGTTAACTTACGGGCCCCGGAACTTTTTTTTTAATTAAAAATTTTGTTTAATGTTCATTTATTTTTGAGAGAGAGAGAGAGGAGAGAGAGAGAGAGGAGAGAGAGAGAGAGAGAGCAAGCATGAGCAGGGGAGAGGCAGAGAGAGAGGGAGACACAGAATCCAAAGCAGGCTCCAGGCTCTGAGCTGTCAGCACAGAGCCCATCGCCAGGCTCGAACTCATAAACTGTGAGATCATGACCTTAGCCAAAGTCAGACGCTCAACCAGCCAAGCCGCCCAGGCACCCCAAGGCCCCAGGACGTTTTGCAAGAAAGCATCAAGTCTGACTTTGGCGTTCCATACAGGCTTTGGGAGGGATAGCCTAGCAAGTCTTGCCATCTCTAGGAAGGTGAAACCTTGTTCTTTCATTTTGGTTTTGTGACTGGATTTCCCCTGGCAGTTTTAAAGCCCCACATGCCTCTGCTGGCTGGTGGTTCAGGTGGGCTCTGACCATGAGCTCAGACGAGAAAGTTCGCCGCGTTCACAGCAATCGCACAGGCATGATGCTGAGAATGACGCGTATCATCCACAGTAATCAACCCACCAACAGGACCTTGGCATGCGTCTTCTTGCCTTCATTTCTGAAAGCGTCTATCCCAAAGCTGGCTCGTGAGATCTTTCACAGGGATGCCTAGCTTTGCTTCAGGCACAAAGCACTTTGAGTCTGTGGAGATGGGCGCAATGAATCCACTGTCTATCTTGTGGTGGAGGGAAAATAGACTTGACAGAGACAGCATGAAATACATGAGCGGGATTAGACTGTCAGTGTAGACCGGAGAACATAAACCATTTCCTGTGCCACTCTCCAGCTCAAGGGCAGGGGCAGAGCAGAGGGGAAGCCTGCAACTATAATTATGAATTATAAATTTATACATATATAAAGGGAAAGGCTGAGCGTAGATGTTAACCATTAAAACTGCTTTTACATTATAAACACCACAGGGATATGGAACACAGCGTGGGGATTAAGGACATCTTTTTGCTTTGGGACTAATTTATTACCGTAGATTATGCCATTAATGGAGAAAGGAAAAACTGATACGTGGTTGTTTTTTCTGTAAATGTTAAACACAATGGGAGGGTCCTGCCCAGGGCTTTAGCCACCTGATGATGGAGAACAAAGTAGCCAAGAGCTGAAGAAAGCAAGACACTGGTTTGAGAGACATTGCTGGAACCTAGGCTGAATCCACCACCAATTTTCTAGGAGGTTTTGGACAATTCTGTCTGCCTCTGGGAGCCTCAGTGTATCCATCTGAGAAATGGAGAGCTTGAGCGCAGTCATCTGCAAAGAACTCCCAGGCTTACATCTTTATGGGAATCGGGTCACACTTCCTTTTCCAGGACTCTAAAATCCCCCTGATGCCTTCTAAGACACTCTGGAAAGTTCTTTGTATCATGGATGGTGCATCAAAATCTTTTGAGCATCTTTAAAAACCCACACATCCTTAGCTTCACCCCATGAGATTCTGAGCAGGCCTGCAGCGCGGCCTGGGTATTTGTATTTCAAGAAAAATATATAATAAAAAGAGAATGTGCACCTGGTTAAAAGCCAAACTACCTGTGGGAGAAACAATGGATTGTCTAACTGATACCCACCTGCCGCTTCTTCTTGCATCTCTTGATGTTGCCTGGGGGTCCATGTGGATTCATGGCCCCTTCCTCCTGGTTTTTAGCATCTTTTGCTGGGGCGGGGAGGGGAGGGTCGGGGAGAGGAGCATACCATTTGAGCCAATTCTGGTTAAGAAGGCTTAGAGGAAATCACGTGGAGGATTCTGGGAAAGCATTTATTTTCATGATAAAAGAGATCCGAGGCAAGGATGCTCCCGCCTGTCTTTTGAGTCAGTGAACACGGATGTGATGATTGAAGCAGCCACATTCATTCATTCATTGGTTTCACGCATGTTTATTGAGTATTTGCTCTGTGCCAGGTAGGAGTCTAAGGTGCTGGGAGACAGCTGTAAACCAAACAAAATCTCCATCCTCATCTCGGTGACACTGTGGAGCAGGAGATAGACAATGCACAAGGTAGGCAGGTACCATACAGAAATGTTCGATGAAGACGTAAATAAGTAAGTAAATAAATAAATAAGTGGAGCAGAGAAGAGGGACTTCCACGAGTGCAAGGCCGAGATGATGGTGCAAGCGTGGCCCTGGCATCAGGGAGCCAATAGACCCGAGGCTCTGGGCTTCTAGTTTATGTCACACAAATAAACTGGTTTTGTTTAAGTCTCTGCTAATTGAGTTTTCTGTTACTTACAGCTGAATGAATTCCTAAGACAGCATAGTGGGGGTGCAAGAGACACATAAGTCATCTGATGATTTCATCCCCACTCTCCGGAGGCGTGGACTCCTAACAGTTTCTTGGCTGCCTTCCAGAATGTTCTATGTTAATGCAAGCCATATAAACGTAAGCTGTATATACAACCTCTTGCTCCCTGCCTTGCCTCCCCTCTCTCTCTGTCTACACGCATCTACACCCACCCACACATGATTGATGACAATGTAGCATGGTGGCTGAGGGTCTGCCTGCTAGCAGCTGATGTAGCATGGCGATGAAACAGGGGCTGCCTGCATGAGAGCTCCACCCCATACAAGCCATGATTTCTGGAACACGTGTCTTAGTCCTTGGTTTTCAATCTCCCCATCAGTAAAATGGGGATAAGAAACCTACCACATAGGTTTCTTCTGATGATTTAATAAATTCCTGTGTAAACCCTGGTACACTGTCCCCACCCAGAAGTGTTAGCCCTGTCACGTATGATGAACACCATCATCCTTGCGCTCACTTAACGATCTAGGGTGCGTCTTTCAACACGCACATGGATGTTTCTCCTGTTCTGCTACCTGGGTAGTACGTCTCAGTGTGGAGGAGATCTGTATTTATTTTTTTCCTCTTAATACCCGGGGAAAGTTCTGATGGGCGCTCTTGATGGAGACCACATCTGAAAAGATCTGTGTGCGCTCAGAGCTGGCTCCCAGCAGAAGGAGAATCTGCCGCGATTGGCCTTCTTTTCTTCTTTGTTTGCTTTCCTTTTACACAGCTCGCTGTCTTCTGCTCACTCACCTCTCCCCGTATCTGTACACTTTCCTCTTTAGTTCTGTGCAGGGCCAGGCATGCTCACGGGGCAGCATTTATGATACATCCTACTTCAACATTTAAGAGCTAGATCTTTGCAGACTTTTTCCCCATGAGGCTACATCTCTTTAGGAAGGGCTTATAAAAAAAAAAAAAAAAGGAAACAAACGCCAAAAGTCCACTTTGTACAGAGGCAACGATAGCTCATTTGGTGGCATTCATCCAAAGAAGGAGGGGCATATAACAAGGACTCCAATGCGGGGCACAGACGTGAAATAAATCAGATAATAATAACACAACATGATAAGTGCACTGAGAGGGAATAAGTGTAACGCTCAATGGGGGCAACTAATCTTAACGAACCGTGCCTTGGAGTTGTGTGCAGAAGATCAAGAAATAACCTGGCTGTGGCAGACAAGCTGGGTTTTTAATGGGAGGAGGAGGGGGTGTTCCAGGTAAGAGAGGAAATGGCATATGCAGAACCGTGGAGGGAGCTATTTGGGGATCATAATAAGAGAGATAAGAGGGAAGGAATGGGATGCGGCCAGAGAAAGTGGTTAGGGGCAGACGGAGAAGGACGCTGGGTCCCACTGAGTCTGTGATTGGTGACTCTGGGTTCTGGCCGTGTCATGCATAACTATGCTAATGAGATATAGAAACTTCTAGAAATCCAACTCTTGCCCAGGCCCCGTACTCTCAGCTGCTTCTCTGGCTCACCCACCCAGCTGTACCATTCTACAGGGTTCCAAAAGAAAGCAGGTGACATTGCGGGATTTGGGAGAGACATACAGAAAAATAGGTCTTGGATTGTGGGAAGGCCGGAGATGGGGTATCTCTGTTTTGGCGGGGGGTTAACACATGTCAGTCAAGATTCTTTTGATTACTGCAACAGATGGATGTCGGCTCAGTGAAGTTGGACTAAAAGGTAAAAAGGAGGTAAGATATAGACATCCAAACGTGGGGAGACACATTTAGAGATTGAGAGCAAGAGGGTTAGGGATATTTCTCTCCAGAGGCTGCCATTAAGGAGTCTTGGCCTCCAACATTGTCTCTTTTCATAAGTGCCATATTCCTAAAAAAGAGAGAGAGAGAGAATTTAATTGGTCCATTTCTGGTCCAGTATCTTTGTGGTTGGATCAGTCAGCTCTGGGTCAGGGGGACCTATCGTGAGCCGAGCAGTCCGCCTCCCCAATGCAATCCAACATGGTGGATCTAAGAGTCAATCAGGGCAGCCCCACAGACAAAACAAAGCTGTGCTCCGTTCAGTGCTTGGAGTGGGACAGTTAGAGCTACCCATGCTGGATCCAGGCCCCTAGAAACTTGGACTTCATAATTTACGAAGGCAACAAGGAGCCAACAAATCCATTCAGTGCACATGAAATATTTCAAGCAAGGCACAAGGGACCTCGAGCAGGTCTTAGAGAAGATAGATTTACATCTGGTAATAAAATCCCAACTCCAGTAACCTTTGCACTTAGGTCTGGATTTTGTCTGGATCTTAAAGCTTTTATAAGTGTTTAAGAGCATGAACTCTGCAGGGGTTGGAATTTCTCTTGCCTTCTCTCCCTCCAGGGACTGCGCTGCCAAGATGAGGTTGGGGGCCCTATTACCTTTCATTCTCCTGGGCTTGGAACTCTTTGCCTTGAGGGTGTTTCATCTCTGCCCATAGATGGAGTTGGCTCCATGGCCTCTGGAGTGATGTATTTAAACTTGCTGAGCTCCGTGTTATCCCCTGTGAAATTGGAGGTGTTCCTACCAATCTCATAAGACTGTCATGTGTGCAAAATCCAGAACACATTTAAGTAGATTTTGTAAAGTAACGTACGAGTGAAGGCAACTCTTTTGCGATCTTGTTGGATGGAGTTTGGTTTTAGAGGTAGAAAAGCGTTAATTTGGGTCCCAGCTCTGGCCTGGGAAAGTCACCTGAACCAGGGTTTCCTCATCTGTAAACCCGGGATCTTAATGCTCATCTCGTGAGGTTATTGTGGGGGTTACCACAATGCATGCAAATGGTCTGGTAAGGGTCTGAGCACAGGTCGAAGCACAGCACGTGATAATTGTCCCTACGTTCCACAAAAGTGTTCAAGAAGCCAAAATAACATTTATGCGGGGTGCAGGCTTTTGGAGTCCTTATTTGTGGTGGAACTTTTTAGTGTTCACCTATATAATGCTTCTTCTTTCCTTCCTGGGCATGCTGGCTAGAAAGAACATTTCCAAACCTCCTTACAGTTAGACTGGGGCACGGAAATAGGAGTAATGTTAGTCACTTGTGGGCAGAGGAAATGAGAAATCTCTGTAGGAGATGCCCCCTTTTCTGTCCCCTTCCCTCTGCAAATGTGCAGAACTCACGCTGAGGTGGGAAAGCCACTGGATGTTGG
This sequence comes from Proteles cristata cristata, assembly GCA_017311185.1. NCBI lineage: Eukaryota > Metazoa > Chordata > Mammalia > Carnivora > Hyaenidae > Proteles > Proteles cristata. The sequence goes on from JAESUZ010003819.1 coordinate 1,542,396, forward strand.
AGTTGCTGTCTGGAGAGCGGTTGGCTCTGACATCCTCAGCCCTGTGGCAAACTTTGCAAAAGTTAGGCCTTTGAGGTTTGGGAGATATTTGTCACCGAAGCACATTCTGACTCGTCCTGACTAATATACTATTTTATTGCTTATGATCTATGTGATCTCGGGCAAGTAACCTCTCTGAGCCTTCATTTGTTCATCTGTAAAATAGGATCAACACTAGCACTGACTTACAACGTTGTTAAAGGGGAGGACTCATGTGAAATGCTTAGCTCTGGCTTTGGCACTATGTTGGATGAACAGCGGCGGTAGTGAAGATGAGAAGGTAGTAGTAGGATGGTGATGGCGATCATGCTGGTGATTCGGAAGCTGGGATGTGGCAACCGGCCTCAGATCCTTCTTCTACTTAAGTAGAAGAACCCACATAACCTCCCACTCTGGGGAGTGGGCGAGAGCCTTCTCTGGCCCAGGTTGGTCTGTGGTAAATTGTGTTATGAGATGCTAATTAGGTGCCTGTGCTTACCCGTGCCACTTCCCAGTCTCTATATAAAAGGATAAATAAAATAACATTTGCCTTCTTTGGAAAGCTATTCAGTTGAGTACAGCCAGCAAAGTACACTTCTATTCTCAATGCCATTAGTTACTTTTCTCATTTGACAAGAATGTGAAGTCAGGCATCGTGCTGAACACTGCCTCTGTAGGGATGAAGATGTGTGCCTCCAAGGAGCTTGCAGTCCATCCAGGGCATATCATAATTCTACTGAGCTACATAAAGACAAGAATACATGTCTTGTGTCTCCACCCCCACTTTGCCGCAATACCGGTTTTTACGGTTTGTATATGGCGTGATGCCGTGGAGAGAGCTTGGGCTTTGTGGACAGAGGGATGAGTCCGAATGCCAGCTCTGCCATTTTCTAGCCATGGCTTTGGGTAAAATTCTTGACCTGCTGGCCTTGACTTCTTTATCTTTAAAAAGGGGGAAATAATTGCTATTATGTTATGGGAATTAATTATAATATGCGTAGCACGCCTTGGGCAGAGCTTAGCATTCGATAGGTGCTCTGTAAATATTAGCACTACCTTGAGATTCTACATTATTCCGTAATCCCAACACCTGTACCATCAAAAGGTGTTTTATGTGTATTTATAGAATGGCAGGCAGAGAAAATTATTGTCCATAGTAAAGTACTTTTGGGGGGTAATACTTGTGATGGTAGCTGGGGTATTTGTATATTTCAAATCCATTAATTTATACAGAAAATTTTTTTTAAATTTACTTATTTTTGAAGGAGAGAGAGAGACAGAGCTGCGGAGGGGCAGAGAAAGAGGGAGACACAGACTCTGAAACAGGCTCCAGGCTCTGAGCTGTCAGCACAGAGCCCGGTAGGGGGATCGAACTCACAAGCCGTGAATGACCTGAGCTGAAGTTGGATGCTTAACCGACTGAGCCTCCCAGGCTCTGTTTATACAGAAAATTTTAAAATAATGTTCATTTATTTTCAAGAAAGAAAGAAAGAGACAGAGTGTGAGCTGGGGAGGGGCAGAGAAAGGGAGACACAGAATCCAAAGTAGGCTCCAGACTCTGAGCTGTCAGCACAGAGCCTGATGCAGGGCTTGAACCCATGGACAGGGAGATCATGACCTGAGCCAAATTCAGATACTTAAATGACTAAGCTACCCAGGTGCCCCAATTAATTTATTTTTTAATAAATTCTCTTTTTTTAATGTTTCATTTATTTCTAGGAGAGAGAGAGAGATAGCGTGAGCAGAGGAGCATCAGCGAGAGAGGGAGTCACAGACTGAAACAGGCTCCAGGCTCTGAGCTGGCAGTCAGCACAGAGCCCGACGCGGGGCTCGAACCCACGAACCGCGAGATCATGACCTAAGCGAAAGTCGGACGCTTAACCGACTAAGCCACCCAGGTGCCCCAATTAATTTATTTTTAATTAATAAAGTTTGAACCTCTGTCATAGATTTGTGTCACTCACTTTTTTCACTTCTTAGCCAATTATCATTATTTGAGTCAAGCCCCATCTTGCTAACTTTATTTTCCCCTTTTTGGTGATTTCCATCTCCACTCCCCTGCCCTTGATAAGCATAATGGCATTATCTGTCAAAGGTGTATGTGGCTCAGTGTATGTGATCTTGATTTTTGTGAACTGGATTGTATTGAAGATCTGATCTCCTTTCCTTCTTTTCTTTTTTTTTTTTTTTCTGAGAGAGTCTGCAAGCAAGTGGGGGAGGGGCAGAGAGTGAGAGAGGGAGAGAGAGAATCCTAAGCAGGCTCCATGCACAGTATGGAGCCCAACATGGGGCTCAATCTCACGACCCTAGGATTATGACCTGAACTGAAATCAAGAGTCAGATGTGTAACTGACTGAGCCACCCAGGCACCCCACTTTTCTTCTTTTTTTCATGAAGCATTCTGTTTTTGTGACCTGTTGACATTCTTGTAAGTACTTCTAATTCATTGTTCCTCACTACTATATAATATTCCAGGTAGTCCCTTTTTATTAACCAGAAAATTGGATTTACCAGAGCACCTTGATCTCCCAGCCCAGACTGCTATATAAGAAATATTTCTTCATTTGGCACTGGGTAAATCACTCATTAAATTGTGACCTTATGATGCCATTACAGCGATAACAATGGCACATGCCTGCCTGCACACGCCAAGAATTATGGCAGGAAATTATGGTAGAAAAGAGCTAAAAGCCAGTCATTTGATTTTTTTTATGGTTCTCTGCTGTGTATATGCATGCACATATGCATGCATGCTTTGGGCTATATTGTCCTTTTCCGTGTTTTAAATAAATTTTCCAATTTGCATAATTGAAGTGAATTTCTGTGGTGCATGAAAATATAAACTCGGGGCTATGATGACAATTAGGACAATTCGTATCCCACAGTAGAAGCCTGGAGTTTAGAGGCAGGCGATCCACATTCGAGTTTGGGTTCTGCCTCTTGCTAACTGAGTAATGTCAGCCAAGTCGTTTAACCTCTGCTGTAATGCAGAAAATAATAAAATGAGGATAGTCGTGAGAGTAAGTTGAGCTAACAAGTAGACATAGTAGAGGAATGTGGCATGGTGTCATTTTTGTTTGTTTCAAATAGGAAGTTTCTAAACTGAATGACATGAGCAAACATCTGAGTCCCTGCTCTGAAAGGGGTTCCTTTCCCGTTTGGTTCAGATTTGATACTAAGTGTGGACACCATTTTTAACTTAATGCTCCAGGAAGACCACCAACTGGCTACAGCCAACTGGTACCCCACATTTTTATTTTCGCCATTCCTGACTTAGGCCCGCTGAGGAAGCACAGAAGTTAACATGTCCCCAGATGTGCCTTCAGAAAGCCTACAGTCATGCAGGAGAGACAGACATAACTCCAAAACAGTGCAAAGTATGATCTTATGATAAAGTGCTAAGGATACACAGAAAAATGAGAAATGGGTTCTGTTGATGGTCATCATTGAAAGTTTTTTGGACCTGGTAGCATTTCAGCTAAGGATTCGAGGTCAGAGATGATTTGGGGTGGGGTGTAAATGCAGTAAAGAGCATTTTAGGGAAGGAGAAGGGTATAATCAAGTTTAAGGTGTGAGATGTGCAAAGTATGTATAGCATACTGTAAGATAAACAGGATACACTGAACATTATGAGTTTAGAGTATTTTCTTCAGCTGATGCTATTAAAATTAGTATGATTACTAGTACTAATTGGTGTTTGTTGAGTACTTACACTGCTCTAAACACTTTAGATACATTATCTCACTTGAGAATCATGAAACACTATGACATAGTGTATCAGTCAGTTATCACTGTGTAACAAACTATTCCAAAAGTTGGTAGCTTAAAATAACAGTCATTTATTATTTATGGTGAATCTAGAGAGGTTTATAGATCAAGTGTAAGAAGGCCTAGCTGGACAGGTTCTGTTGAATGCTTTCATATCCCTTCAGCAGGCTAGTTTGGGCTTGCTCACATGCAAGAGACAGGATTCTGAGGAAGTTAACAGGATAATGCAAAGCATCTGAGGCCTAGGTTTGGCATTGACACACAGCCACTGTTTAATTTGGCCAGCCCAGATTCAGGAAATGCGGAAATAGGTTGCACTCTGCATGGAGGCTGCCGGAAAGTCACATTGTAATCTACCACAAGTAGTTGCCGTTATATCTCTATGTTATAAACAGTGAAACTATGCTTACAGGAGGTTGAGGCCTTGCCCAGGTTCAGGTAGCTGGTAAGTGAAGAGCCTGAACTTGTACTTGGCTTAGTAGACAGTGGAGAGCCTGGAAAGGCCTGGAGCAGGAGAGCGATGCTGTCAGCAGAGACAGGAGGGGCGGGTATTTCCCTGACTACATGCTGGCAGCACAAAGAATGCCACTCTTGATGATTCTAGCATCAGTCCATCCTAGTTTCAACTCAAGTGTACCGAGGCCTTGCAACCTCACGTTCTCAGTAGTGGTGGTGTTGACCTTGACAGACCTTGACCTTGTTCTTGCTCCAGCCCCTTCATCCTCTGTGCCTTTGAGGAAACCAAGCACTTCCCTTTCAGGCACCTCCCCTGCATGGGCTGTGACTGTCAGCCAATGGGGCCTGTCATTGCAATGATTCAGGCAAGTAGTTCCATAAGTGTCCATGCGTGGGTCTGCCATGGCTGAGTTCTTTGGAGAATGGACAATTAGCATGGACCTAGTATCCCGGGTGCCCTACTTGTCGTTGGCTGGAGGCCTAGGCAGGGCAACATGGGTCCCTCCTGGAGCCAGACGCAAGCTGGAAATCCAACCTTGATCAGACGTGGGCTCCCCAACTGGACACTCGCAAATTCGAGAGGTAAAAAGTCAAACAGTGGCTTGCTTTCCTCCTAGGTCAAGGACAATGGACCTTTTCTAAGTAAAACTGCTCCCAGATCACAGACTCTGAGCCACGTTTACCCTTCATTATAGGTGCCTAGGAAAGAGTCTGTGTAGCTGGGTGGAAGGTTAAGAGCACGTGCTTTGAAAAAGAGGTTAAGAGCATATGCACACCCCATTTCCTGTCCGTGTGTATCTTAGACATGGGTCTTAACCTCTCTGGGCCTTGGTTCCCTCTTCGTAAATGGTAATGACTACTTTTCAGAGCTGTCACCAGAATTAGGGAGCTAGGGTGTGGAAGTCCTCCCAACGGCCGCTGTGATCAGGACCGACCTCCATCATCAGAAGAGGGAAAGCTGAAACTGGCCGAGCTTCCAGGACAGAGCCCAGCATATGCGAGGACTCGGACCAGCCTTCCCTGCTTTCAGCTTTGCTATTTGATCAGCAATAGCTCTGCTACCTGTGCCCTGCTTGGGAACACTTGCTCTATCAGTGGTTCTCAAGACTGGCATGTTATAATCACGTGGGGGCTTTAAAACATCTCCACACCCAGGCCCTTCGATGCAGTCAGAGCCTCTGGGGTGTGGCCCAGCGGTGGGTATTTGTATAAGCTCCCCGATAGGGTTGGGGCCAGGGGAAAGTGCATGAGCCACCTAGTGTGTGCACAATTTAAGGGGGAGCCCCACAGTCGGGGGCTGCTGGCACTCGCAGGATCCTAAGAGTGGACACCTGTTTAAAAGCTACCCCCTGGGTGCCTCACTCTGCTCTCCCCCTCCCCCCGGCCCTAGATCTGTTCCCAAGGGGACTCCAATGACCAGTGAAAATGCTAGTAATTGTTAAAATTACGAACTTACGTAATGTCTTCATGGGCCGCGAGGTGATCTGACTCCAGCCTACCTTCTTGCTCTGTCTTCATTCTTCCCTTTCACCTCTCCTACCTCCCTGGCAGGTGGAATTAACAATTTAGCCCCAAACTTCCAAACAGCACGGTGTCCAGCAAGCAAAGGGCACATGGGTTAAAAGGACTTACTCTTTTTTTTAAAAGTTTGTTTATTTATTTTAAAGTTTTTGTGTTTTGAGAGAGAGAGAGAGCACAAGCAGGGGAGGGCATAGAGAGGGAGAGAGAGAATCCCAAGCAGGCTCTGCACTGTCAGCCCCACGTGGGGCTCAGTCTCACCGACTGTGAGATCATGACCTAAGCTGAAATCAAGAGTCAGATGCCTAATGGACACAACCATTAATTTTTTTTAGTAATCTCGACACCCCGTGTTGGGCTCTACACTCAATGTGGGGCTCAAACTCATAACCTGGCATCAAGAGTCACAGACTCTTCTGATTCAGCCCATCAGGACCCCCAGGAGGACTTACTCTTTTTTTCACTTTTATTTTTTTTTATAGTTTACTGTCAAGTTGGTTTACATAATAACACCCAGTGCTCATCCCAAGAAGTGCCCTTCTCCTTACTCTTAAATGCATCTCATAGCATGTTCTTTCTTGACCTTCCTCGGAGGGAGCCCCTGCACTCCAGTGACCAAAATTTCCTTGCAAATAGCACTGGGATTTCCACCAGAAGGGTCTCCTTGAAACAAACAAACAAACAAACAAAAACCAAAAACCGAGCCCTCTTTATCCCATAGCCCCTGACTGTTATGTGTATTATGTGCATTTTGTTAGGTGCTTTCCATGAAAGTAGGAATCACGTTCATTTATTGTTAGGATACCCCATCGTGTAGAAGAGGACGTGACACAGAGGCATTTTCACAAACAAGCATGGGGGCACCTGGGTGGCTCAGTAGATTAAGCGTCGACTTCTCCGGTCGTGATCTCACTGTTCGTGAGTTTAAGCCCTGCATCGGGCTCTACGCTATCAGCAGAGAGTCGCCTTTGGGCCTTCTGTCTGTCCGTCTCTCTCTCTGTCTCTCAAAAATAAATAAAAATTGGGGCACCTGGGTGGGTCAGTCGGTTAAGCGTCCGACTTCGGCAAAGGTCATGATCTCACTGTTCATGGATTTGAGCCCCGCGTTGGGCTCTGTGCTGACAGCTCAGAGCCTGGAGCCTGTTTCAGATACTCTCTCTCTCTCTCTCTCTGACCCTGCCCTGAGCACACTGTCTCTCTCTCTCTCAGAAATAAGTAAAAAACATAAAAAACTATTTTTTAAGTAAATAAAAACTTAAAAAAAGAAACAAATATATGAATGAATGGACCTAGGACCAGGCTGTATTTTTTCTGCTCCCTTTGGACCTGTGGTCTGATTTCACCGTCCTCAGATCCACACTTTGCACACAGTAGGAGCACAGAAAACATTGACCGGAGTCAGGGGTGAAGCAGCCAGCGCCCCTGGGACTCAGGCCCTCCCTCGCAGCCTGCGAGGCACTTAAGCTCTTGGAGAGAAGGAGCTAAAAGGAGCCCAGAGGTCCTTGTGCAGAAAAGCCTGTGCAGGAGCTGTAAACAAGGAGCTGTTAACAAGGAGCTGTTACCCACACGGCAGGGAAGGCTGTGCTGGGCTGTGCTGGGGGCCTGGGGGCGCTGGGGAGCTCACCTGCTGGGGGAGGCAGCCCTGGCTGGGGAGGGGGGTGGAGAGGAGGCCTCCTCTTTGCCCTCCACTTGGCTCCCAGGGCCCGAGGTAGAGTCTGGAGGAGAGGCCGGGAGCTCAATTTAACATCAGATATACTACCGGCTGCTTCTCTTTGAGGACCTTTATCTATGAAAGAGGCCCCGTGATTCAGCCCCATACGCCAGCCAAAATCTTTTTTTTATTAAAATGCTTTGTGCTCCAGGATACCAGGGAGTTAAGCTGATCTGTCTCTGAGAGTGTGTTTGCCTAGAGCGCACTATTAGATACTTTGTCTCCTTTAAAATAATACTAAGAGATGGCTTTGTACCTTTCTGCACCTTTCTGCTCGGGCCCTGCATTGCTGTCTGCAGAACGGGGCCAGAACAGAGGGTTTGCCCCTTGGAAGGGCCTCAAAGAACCACAAAATGAGGCCTTCCTGACTGCCTCGATGGCCAGCCGTTCGCAAGTTGGGGGAAAAAGCCAACTGGTTTGATATTGAACGTGTCATTTTGTGAGAACGGTATTGTCCGCCAGGATGAAGATGATGCTGGGGCATCGGGGGTGGGGGGGTGGGGGAAGGCGTCAGGTCCTGGTATCAACGTTATGAAACAGCTCACAGTAGCTCTCCTCTTGGATAAAACATTTTTATCGAGATGGTTTATTTATAAATAAAATAGTGCCTATAATGAATGGCATCATGACCTCCTCCATCGTTCAGCCTGTGTTCAGACCCATTCGTATTTGGAAGATAAAATATATACGTCTGATTATCCCATGGCACCTCATGGTTTAAAAAGGAAGAAGGGGAAGGGGCGCCTGGGTGGCTTAGTCGATTAAGCGTCTGACTTTCGCTTAGGTCATGATCTCGCGGTTCGTGGGTTCGAGCCCCGTGTCGGGCTCTGTGCTGACTGCCAGCTCAGAGCCTGGAGCCTGTTTCAGTCTGTGACTCCCTCTCTCTCTGACCCTCCCCTGCTCACGTTGTCTCTCTCTCTCTCTCCTAGAAATAAATAAAACATTTTTAAAAAAATAAAAAATAAAAAGGAAGAAGGGAGGAGGAAAACAAAAGCCTGACAGCAAATCCTTGAAAGCTATTGCTTTTTATGGGCTGTGTGCACAGACTTTTGTGTCTCTCTGAGCGTGTGAAGGCACCTCGTAACACGCACGATGCTGGCATCCTCGGCAGGCTAGAAACATAAATAACCACCCTCCTAAGCGGTGCGATACGTATTCTTTTTCTCCTGTGAACTTAGAGCCTCATGCACACGATTCTTCAATTGCAAATAATAAAATGTGGGCGAGATCAGGATTCCTAATTCAAGAATAAACTGGAAGAAATGTATTTAAAACTGCACGAACCCTGGGGTTTTGAGATCTGTACCAGCGAGCAGCAAGCGACTTCTCTTTCCACCCAAATTTGCAGCCCTGCTCTTCTCCCTTTAAATATCTCTTGCTTGGGTTGCTACAAAGAGCTTTTGTACAATATTCTGAAAAGCCGTAGGCATAGGATTATGTGTTCTTACATGTCTTATTTTAGGCATCAGCAGCAAAGTATACCAAAGGCAAATTTATGTTTAGAACTATCAATAAAACATAACAGAGTCTGCTAAATTAGTAATCATGGAAAACCCACCCGGTTCTCTCTCATGCGCGTTCTCGCTCTCTCTCTCTCTTCTCTTTTAATATTACAAAGCAACTTTTAAAGTATTTGCCTTTGGTGTGAAGGTGGTTTCTGAAGACAACGTGTACTTAAATATCTCAGAGGTACCTGAAGGCCTTATTTTTGGATGGGGGAGGAGTGTCGAGGGAGCACTAAACAGAAATCTAATAATGGTTTTAAGTTAAATGCCTTCAAGTAGTGCCAAGGGCTTTTGCCATCAAATGTCCGTCATGAAAGGCATAATTTATCAGCAAGAAAGGAAAGATACTGTTTGTCAGCAGTTGTTATTAACGTAAATGAATAGATGGGTTTTCCCAGGCCTCTGCAAGCTCTACTTCAGTCTCACGGACACTGAGAGACCGCACATGAAACAGTTTAGACAAGAGGGAAAATGACTCCCCATCTTACGGTGAGGCTGCTGGATTTTCTAAGGGGAACATGAACAGGAAAGGCAGAAGGGAAGTGGAGGGTGAGGTCCTGCTGAAGAAGAAGAAAGCCCTTCTTTTGTGATGGTCTCATGCTCCGAGGGAGAGCTTTTCCCATCATGGGAGTGGGGGGCGTGGGGGGGGACAGCCATCTGGTCCCCCCCAGCAGGCAGCATGCAGAAGGGCGTCTGGGTCTGGTTTTGCTTTGGTGCCGAACGCATTTGCAAGATTTGCAAGAGGCCGAAGGACTAGGAAAGGCAGACCATCATCTCCCCAGGCTGCTGGGGTGTGAGCGCTGGAAGTCCTCTGAGATCAGTTGGCAAAGTGGTTTTCATTTTCCTTTGAGCCTCAGAACTGTTTCTTCCCTCAAAATATTATGCAGAACCCTGATTATAAAAGAGATAAAAGCAGGATAGTCTGGTTAAGGGGGGGCTCGCGGCGGGGAGGGGGGGGGCTCGGAATCCCACCCACCGAGCCCCCGACCCTCCTCCTACAAAGTCTCCTGAGGGAGGCCTAAGGGCTCAGCAGAACCTAATTTTAAAACCACGGCCTCTTCGCTTTCCTTGTCCCCAATCACAGAGGAAGAAGTGAAGGCTCAGAGAGGGGGAGCGACTTGTCCAAAGTCACCCAGCTCACGAAGGGCAGAGAGAGACTCGTAATGCCATTGAGGGCTTCGCATGCTATATGGTTATTAAGATTCAGAGCAGAGCAGACGACCCACTCTGTTGGCCGATACTTTTGCAACGTGCTTGGCCACCTGCACAAGCCGTGCGTATACATCCATGCAGAACTGCCTTTACCATCTCTTGCTTTATTCTTGCTGGCGGTGAGCAGGAATACTCAGTACTAAGCAGGTTTAAAGACGAGAAAGAGCCCTAGTGACTATTTGCACCTCATCAGATTTTTTTTTTTTGAAACATCAGATGCATGCCATGTAGATTTCATTTTGTTCCTTCCCCCTTAAGTTAGAGAAGCTGGGACTTCAGCCAATGCTTGGACTTCTCTGGTGCTGTGGGCTCAGTGCCTCCACAGAGTTCTTCCACCCCTTTGAGCCATGTGGCCCAGGAACCCCAGCTCTTGGAGAACACCAGCCCACTGACCCCAGCGGACCAGCACTGGGTACCAGATAGAACCACAGGTATGCAATGCAGAAAGTGTGACTCAGCTGTGTTCCAATTCAAGGCAGATTCTCTTTGCTGTGAGAGAATGAGTTCTACCTGCTGAGGATAAGTCTGAAGAGGAGTCAGCCCCAGGGTCCAATTGTTCAGCTTTTATTGCGGACGAGGTCTGCCTGCAGCCAGAACCCTCACGTGCCCGTCTATCTTACCCTCTGTTCAGTGGTGTACCATCAACAGGGCACCATAGCCTCGAGGTGGAGGGATTGGGGGTCTGGAATCATGTTAACAGGGTCACAAACTCTTTTTTTAAACAAATGTTTATTTATTTTTGAGAGAAGAGTACAGAGCACAAGCAGGGGAGGAGCACAGAGAGAGGGAGACACAGAATCTGAAGACAGGCTCCAGGCTCTGAGCTGTCAGCACAGAGCCTGACGTGGGGCTCGAACCCATGAACTGTGAGATCATGACCTGAGCTGAAGTTGGACGCTTAACCCAGCCACTCAGGCACCCCATGAACTCTTGACTTAGAACAAGTCAGTTCATTGCTCCCCATGTCTCAGATTCTCTACCGATCGAGTGACAGAGGGAACAGCATTGTCTCATGGAACTATTTCAGTAAACACTTGCTAAGAGCTCAGTTTCCAGGACTTGGTCCCGGAAAATCATCCTGCATTTTTCACTTGGTCTCTCGATCCAGGAATGTGATGCTGTGTGTTAGCAGGGACGGGGGCAAGAGGCTACAGAAGAGTCAGGGAAGATGAAGGCCAGAAGGGTATACACCTTGACTCCAGTTCATTCCCTGTGGAAATGCCAAATGGGGCCACCTATACCTGATCAGTACCCTGTGCGCATGATTTCCTCCAGGGCTGGGGACTCTGGGGGACCTAGTGAATGCACCCCTGTTATCTTCTGCATGGCCTTGCACCTCTACACATTCCTGAGTCCTTTGGTATTCCAAAAATCTTAACAGTCTCTGAATCTGTGAGCATTTTCTTATCAAGAATACCACCTTCCAGGACGTCTGGGTGGCTCAGTCGGTTAAGCGTCCAGCTCTTGGTTTTGGCTCAGGTCATGATCTCACGACTTTGTGGGTTCGAGTCCCGTGTCGGGCTCTGCACTGGAATTGTGGAAACTGTTTGGGACTCTCTCTTTCTCTGCTCCCTTTCAACTTGCGCCGTCTCTGTCTCTCTAAAAATAAATAAACTTAGAAAAAAATACCATCGTGATAAGCATACTACTTTTTCTTTCCACACCCCTGCTAACTAGTTTGAGTTGGGGTTTTGGCCTCTGCAACCAAGGGAGCCCTACACATTTAGATACATCTGCGCCCTGATTCCAACACCAGAGACCAAACCCCCTCCCTGTTGCCCCACGTGTTTTACTGGAATACCATGATTGGGTTGATCTATAGGCAGAAAAGAACTCCTTGCCTCCAACATTCCCTGAGTGCCTCTAGCAAAGAGGCAAACAGCACTTCAGTGTGTCAAGGGCTCCCAAAGAGAGAGCAGAGAAAGATCTGGAGGATTGTAAAGCAGAGGGGGATGCTTCTAGTGCTGGGTCTTAGGACAGTGTTCACAGGGAAGGTGGCTTTGCTCTGGGTCTTGAGGAGTTGGGGCACATCAATGCAGAGGTGCTGACCAAGAGAGTGCAGGGCAGACTGGAGGCATGTTCAGTGTGACATATCACCGAGGGACAGACTGGGGTCTGGCAGTACCTACTGATAATAATAATACATATAACATTATTTAATGCTTCCTATTTGCCAGATTTCTTTTATGTGATTTACAGATATTCCTTCACCGGATGCTCACAATACTCTATAGACGGATCCTGAATGTTTTTTGCCCTTTCACATGAGAGTTCACGTGTGTAAGTGGTAGGGCTGGGATTCCGGCTTTTGCCAAGTCATCTGATGCTCATAACCATGACAGAGCGGCTCCAAATGCACAGCACCATGCCCTGGGGGGAGGCTGGTGAAGCGAAACAAGTGTGATCCTTGCCTTTCTGAAGCTCACCCTCCGGTGTGGGTTGCTAAGAATGTAGATTTCATTCTTTCTCATGCCATTGTTTTTATGAATATCCAGTTGGGTGTGGTAGAATCCCCACCCTGCAGTGGTGTGTGGCTTTTGCGTGTGTGTGAGGACATTTGTGGTTTTATCTCCCGCGTGCATTTCCTACCATCCCCCACTCTGCCAGGAGCCCCTGATTTCTGTGATTCTGGATGGGGCTGATGCCATCCTCCGCCCAACGTGAAATGTGAGTGAGACCAGCCCAAGCCAATCAGCGCCTTCCATCTACTGGTTCCAGTTATTGATTCAGGAGTGAACATGTGACTTTAGCTGGTCTGATGATACTGGTTATCAGTTTTTGTCTGGGAGTGAGGACACAAAGATTCTCTTTCTTCCCCTCAGGGGCATGAACAAAGACACAGGAAGTGGTCCAAGCTACCGAAAGTCATTTTGTGACTGGGAGAGGAAATGCTTGCTGACACTGGAGTCATCACCCAGCAAAGGAAGCAGAAAAGTGTAGAGAGAGGCTGGATCTGGTGACATCACCGGGCTCCTGGATCATGCCTCACCTGAAGCAGATCCGGCCCTGGATTTTACCGTCACAAAAGCCAGTTTGAGTCAGGAGTCCATTGGAAGACAGAGCTCATAGCTCAGGACGCTGTGGGGGGGCCATTGTTGGTTTGGGAAACTCTCCTCTGAGTCCCAGCCTTTGTGTCCTCCAAGTCTCAGTTTCTTTATCTGTCCCATGAGAAATTCACATAGAAATAACGGTGATGATGAGGATGATGGTCGGGATGACCCCTTATCAGGCTCTCTCTGCTTGCCATCCACTCTGCCGAGGGTTTTTATACACAATATTTCATTTACCAGTGGCCCCATGAAGTGGCAACACAAGGCAGCTGATGAGACTGGCTCACTTGTTTAAGGCCACTCAACACACAACTGGTAAATAGCAGAGCTGAGATACGATTCAGGCACCTGACACGATGGACCAGATATTTTATTTATTTATTTATTTATTTATTTATTTATTTATTTATTTATATTTAGAGACCAGCTTATTTGTTGCAAAACTCCTCTCACGGTCTGTGGGCTCTACGAGGCATGGGGCTTCTGCTGTAATTCATACTTTATTTTCCCCACACCAAGCACAATGCTTCGCAAAGCATAGACGTCTAATATATCTTGTTTGAATGAAACAATGAATGAATGAATGAAGAGTGGCTAGATGGATTCCAGGAGCCCACGCAGCCCTGAAGTTCTTTAACACCTGCCTTATGCTCTTTGCCTAATGAGGGCTCCCAGAAGATTTCTTGGGTGAAGGGCCAACCCCTTTCTCCTCCTCTGAACTGGTGCTTGCTCTCCTGGCCATCCCCACTAATGAGGGGACACAACCCAAGGGGACTGTGTCTCCGAGCTAATTATTTTGTGGTTGCTCCGACCACATAATTCAAAATATTCAGGCTATTCCTGGTGTCTTACATCTTGGCACCATTGCCCTTGTCAACTTCCAAGGGCACGAAGCCGTGGCCCAATGGGCTAGCCCTTTCAAGGTCAGCTTGACAGCAAACACACACTTAATTGAGCTGGAATAATAATTCCCCCCCCCCTTACTTGATGTGCAGGTGACAATACTTAAAATATCGACATGCCTTAATACTTTTAAATTCAGTTGTTTGCTGATCAGCAGCACTACTTAAATTGACCAATCTATCTTGCCCGGCTGCAGATCAAGGGATCAGCACTTAATTTCATTCCCTGAATAAAGAATTTTTTTTTATATCCACATGGAAATATCAGAACATGAAAGGTTAAATCAATATGGAGTTTTACATTGCTTAAAGGGCATTTGCATCAAAGCAGCCCTGAATGGAATTCACTTGTTTAATGAATTTTTTATGCTTATTTAATGAATTTCACAAAGGTTTGGTGTTTTTCATAAAATGGATAAGGACTTCCAGTTTTATGAAATAATAAAAATGGAACTGAAGTTATGAAATGAGCAATCTCATTAGTTAGGCATGATATATTCATATGAAAATGTACATGTCTCCTTGTTATTGCCTGGGCACCATTATGCGAATGGTCGCTTGTTATAATAGCATGGCAAATATTCTTCTAGTTAAGATATCAAGAAGTGACAGAAGGAAATTGCATTTTCTCCCCATTTCTAATAATGACATAATTAATGCTCATTTAAAATAATTACCTGGGCATTGTTTCCCAAGAGTGCTGAGGTCTGACTCGATGGTAAATGCTCCCCAAGATACTTGTGCACCCCGGCAACCCAAATGACGTCCGCGTTTTTTAATTTGTTATTTGTTGAAGTCATCGTGATTGCCTGCCTGGCGGTGATTTAACTGTCCTGGTGTCCCTGCGGAAAGCACTGGACTCAATGTATCAAATTGTCCAGCACAGATAGAAGAAATATCTGTGTCTGGTGAAGAAAGAGATTGTGTGTGTGTGTGTGTGTGTGTGTGTGTGAGAGAGAGAGAGAGAGAGAGAGAGGCAGTTTGTTTGATTGACTGATTATAGTATCAGCTCTCCCTCCCTCGGCTTTTTTTAAGGGCTTGCATACTGCTTTGGGTTGTGAACTTCCTGTTGTGTTTCTAGAATTTGGTGAACAGGTCAGGTTCTGTGTACTGACTCATCCTTGACGTTCAGAGGTCAGAAAGCGTCTGGATTAACAATGTAGGCTTTGAAACACAGCCCTATGCCTTACGCCTGTTTGACTGCGGGCACGTTACTTAACCTCTCTGAACCTCAGCTGTAAAATGAGGATCGGACTTGGTAGTTCCTCTCTCATGGGGTGGTGGGCGAGACTAAGTAAGTCCATGCATGAGAAGTGCTTGGCATGGTGTCTGGCATCCGGGAGACACCCCACAGCGTCAGCGGTTGTCATCGACGCTATTGGTGGGAAGACGTGCCTGGCGGCTGCCGCTCACTCCAGTATGGAGTCTGAACAGAAGTCATGAATCAGTGCCGGGCAGGGCCTCACTGGGGAAACTCGAAACTGTTTCATCTCCTTCCCTTTGCCTATTCAAGAGGACAGGCAGCTGGAATGCTTCTCTGGCATTCAACACTGATCTCAGTCTCAGCACCATTAATAATACAGCGCAACCAAATTAATTGTGGCTTCTCTGATTTCAGAGAGCAGACAAATTCAGATGAGCAGTTCGGTGAGCGTGTGTGGGGCACCCACAGCAGGGCCCTAAAAGAAAAAAAGGAAAAGCAGAGCTCTTCGTTCTCAAGGAGGCTGTCATGTCGTAGGGCAATTTGGAACAGACAAGATACAATTTTATTACCAATAGAACTTCTTCTATCTGTTTAGCACTTTGCAGCTTACAAAAACTTTTCAAGAATCACATAAGTTGTGGGACCCACTGATCCCTGAGGACTCTTTTGACAGTAGATTGAAATAATCTCATTGGACACAGAGAGGTATTTAGCACTGTGGTTAGCAAATGGGTTCCTGCAGTTAGAACTGAATTTCAGCATTGGCTCTGCATAGTTCCAGCTGTGTGGCCTCCTGTAAATCACTTAACCTCTCTGAGCATCATTCTCCTGGTCTTTCCAAAATGGAGATGATAAAAAGACCCACTAAATGTCCTGGTATATAAGATACATCTGCCCCTCTTTCCTCCACACTCTTCAAACGGTGTGTCCAATGTGCCCATAATCCAGGTAGAAATTAGAGTTGAAGAAAGTAATGGAAGATGCTACCCCCTAGTGGTAGAGTTAGGTAATTCAGAACGTCACAGCAAAGCTACGAGCACCATTGACTTTTGACGGTGGTAGTAGCTGGTAAATTTTTAGTTCCAAAACTTAAAAAACAAAACAAAATAACAACAAAAAACTGACCACAGGCAATATGGCTGATTGGAATTTGAATTATTTCTGCTATTTTTCGGATTCATGGATGTGTGTGTATATTACATATATGTATATATGTTATATATGTACACACATATATGTAATACATGCATGTGTACATATGTAACTTTTAAAGTTGTATCATTTTATACTCTTGGAAGAGTTAGTTGACCATTACTGAATATCTAGAAATTATGATTTTTCTACTTTATTCCAATATATGGTCTGCTGTGTATTAATAAAACACAAAACAGTGAACTTATAAAAATATTCTTTCCCTTGTAAAATCACTTTAGGACCACTTATTTGTAATGTTTATTTTTGAGAAAGAGAGAGAGAGAGCGCGCGCCCGTGCGAAAGGCAGGGAGGGGTAGAAAGAGGGGGACTGAGGATCAGAAGCAGGCTCTGAGGTTGGCACCAAAGCCTGATGTAGGACTTGAACTCGACAAACTGCAAGATCATGACCTGAGCTGAGGTTAGACGCTTAACCAACTGAGCCACCCAGGCGCCCCTTAACCTTATATTTAATATAGCAACAATAAAAGTACTCAATTTCTTCATCTCCCTCCAAATTTTCTTCTCTGGAGAAATTGAAATCTTACTTGGTAAATTATGCTAGTGATAATAAACATAATTATATTTCTTTCAGTGCAGGTCTCACCCCCTAAGGTCAGAGATCCTTCCCGGAGAGCACACTGCCTCCCCTTTGCGGCTCTTACCTTCACACGTCGGCATGCTTCCTTCCACACCTCCAGTTCTGGCTTGGAGCACACCTGACATATACCTGGAGATTCTTGTGACCGACCCAAGCCCCTGTCTAGAGCAAGTGAGGGCTGCAAGTGTTATCTGTGTCATGAAAACACTCCCCCTGTAATTCTGATTGTTCCCCACCCTTCCCTGCCCTGCCTCCCTAGCTGCAATTCTAAACCTAGGACTCTAAAACAATCGGTTAAGAAATCCTGAAAGAATGTGGCACAGATTCTCAACAAAAATGATGAAGGGATACACTGCTAGGTTTTAAATCTGCCTCTACCCACATCTGTTTATTCATCAAGCCTCAAGGTCAATAATAGCCTCATCATTTTATAAGGGAAAGTGTCTCGATTCACAGGTGAGCCCCCTGTCCTGTCCCGCGCCTCCATGTCCCACACTGGGTCTCCAGGCGCTTGGGTCCAAACCTTGCCATCATCCCTGACTCTGTGTCTCCCCCTGCACCTTCCAAAGCCCCCCCCACCCCCACCCCAACAAATTCTGCTGGCTCTACCATGGAAGTCAGTCTGGAAGCCGATCCCTTCCCACCCCGTCCAAGCCTCCAGCTCACCATCACATGCAGCCTGGATCTTGCACAGCCTCCCATCTGCCTTTCCCTTCTCACTCCGGCCCCCTCCATCCGTCCCCCTCTGTCCCCCGTGCAGAAGCCAGAGTGGTGGTTTTCGATGCAAATCAGATCACGTTACAGCTCTGCACAAAACCCATCTCATTCAGAGTAAACTCCGAAGTCCTTAGGGCAGCCTGGCTAATGTACAGGTCTCCTTCCAACTCCCATGGGCGCCCCCGCGGCCCATGCGTCTGTCCCTCCCTGCCTGGAGCCTTCTTCCCCTTCTCTGTGCCTTTCACTCCCTCCCTGAGCGCCCTGCCCTAGCGCCTTCTCCCATTCCGAGGAATGCCTCTCCCCACCCTGTGCCCTGAAGCTGTTTTATTTTTCTTGGTAGCATTCAGTCACTTGACATAGCGCGTGTTTATAGTGTTTTTGTTTATTGTCTGCCCCACGTCTCCACTAGGATGTGGGGGCTCAGTGTTACTTATATCCTCACTGCCTAGGGCGGGGTACATAGTAAGGGATGGACGACCTCTTGCCGAATGAGCGCACGAACAAATGAATGCTTGGGCCCCAGGATAGCGTTTGGTCAGTGTCTGAAGCTATTTCCCTGCCTCTGTCCATCATGATTCAGCGACAGGGAGAGACCAGAGGCTGGTTTCTATCAGGCCTTCACTCTGACTTGCTCTCCGGGCCTGGGGCTAGGAAGTCCGCAGCGTGGACAGGGAGCTGAATGAGAGCAGACCCCGGGCCAGCCCTGGTACACGCCTTAGAGGCAGAAGCCAAAGCAGAAGAGAAAGCATTGAATCCTTCTGCTTTTCCCTCTCATTTGCCTTGTCCTCCACCGAGTAGAGAGTCATTTATAAAATTCAGCTCTACAAGGTTTCCAGCTCATTGAGGTTTTCCTGAATATCTTATGTGATGCATTGATTAAGCGCCCCTGTATGCTTTGTGCCATGGAGGGCTGGGAGGTAAAAAAACTGAGTGAGGGGAGGCCTGTGTCCCGGAGGTGCAGACAACCCCAGTATGGAGAGAGACAGACACACAATAACTTGTAACCCAGGGCAGAAAGAAGACAAAGTAGGGCTGACAGCCCTGTGCTCGGGGCCAGGAGGGTCCATTACATCAACTCTTGTTCGGTCCAATTTATTACCACCACCCTTACTAATCTAATAATAATTCTAGTAGGCCTGCCTTCTTTGATATCAAAGGCGTATTTTTCTACTGCCAAAATTAATGATAAAAGAAAACAATCCATTGGAATTAAAAGCAGTCGTGCCTGCTGGTTGTCGCGAGGGTCACAGGCTCTTCTTGGGGGGATGAGGGAGAGGGGAGGGCTCGTGAATATGCCTTTAAGGACCCACTTCCCCAAGGAAGGACCCCCTCTAGCAGAGCGCGTGCAAAAATCAAAGTCACACTGGGCCGTCTGTGTCAGCTCTGCCATTTAATGTTTAACATCTGGGAGGGAAAGTATCCTGAAGTTTTTCCAAGTAAATGAAGACCCGCATTCCAGGTCTGTGGTGAGAGTCACAGGCAGGCCCGGCATCTCACGTGTCACAGAGCCCAGGCCGGCGGAGGCAGGGTCAGGTAACCCCCCCTACCCCCAACTCATGGAATGATCTCAGTGGGGATGGGCTTCCTGGAGCCCGGGTTGCCTCTACGGGGCTCCTAGATGTCACAGGCTGCTCCAAATAGCAGGAGGCAGCCTTTTCCAGTCGCGTTTTCCATTCCATTAGCCCTGGATCTGCATTTCGGTCAAGCAAATCCTAGATGGCCTGGTGGAAGGGATCCATGCTTAGATATTGGGGCCGGCGTTGAAAATATAGTAGCAAGCTGGCTTGTATCCTTTCCCGGGACTCACGAACGACAGTGGCATGTTACGTTTCAGGTGCCTTTGGTGAAAACGCCCAGGGGGCCATCACCTAAGGGGGGTAAAGTGGGCCAGGCTGTAGCAGTGCGTGCGATTCCTGCGAGCTGGGGCCTTGGCCAAGCAGGGGGTCGTGTCTCCACGTCGGAGAACAAGCATTGCTCAGCTCCGCCAGCTGCTGCCCGGACGGGGATTTGGAGTTTCTCCGGGATGATGCAACAGCCGCGTGGGAGCTGCCTGAAGACCACGAGCATCGCAGTTTGCAAACGCTCTTCGGTGTCATCGGAGCGATCGCTAAAACTCGATGGGGGTCCTCCGTGCCCAGAAACGCTTGGCATTTACGTGTGAGAACAGTCTGCCGTGTTAGGTGGCACGTGGGGCTTCGGAACACGAATCCGCCTTCCTGGGCGTGTGGAAGTTGCAGGAATCGCTTTCATTTTACAGGTGAAGGTGAGCTTATTTAGGGGTTATCTGTGTGGTTAGAAGATGGGGGGAATCCGAAGCCTAGGTTCTTTTTCCAAGTATAACGTGCTTTGGGTTCTTCTGTGTTGTTGGAATAGGCGATTGCAGGGCACTGGGGACGGCTGGGAGTCTGGGGGTGCTTTTCCCATCAGACACAGGTCCATCTCCCCCCTCCTCGATCCTGGGTTGGCCTGAACTCCTCTGCGGGATGGTGCGCAGTGAGATTGCCGCCAGGCTGGCTCCGGGTGCGGGCAGGTTTCAAGCGGGCTGGTGCTTTCTGCTTCCTCCATCCCCGAGTCTTGAGTGGCTTTGTGAAAAGTCCCACTAGCCAGCCGAGACGGGACATGGCGAGAACCTTGACTTTCCAGGCAGACGTGGCTGCATCAGCCTTCCAGCTACCCTGCCAAGGGGCCAGACCTGTGAGTGTTCACTCACACTCACACTCACACGCCCGGCCCCTCCAGACCATCCAGCTGCCAGTTGAGTACCATGGAGGGGCCCCAGTTGATTGCAAATGAAACAGAAATATCTCCCAGCTGAGCTCTGCCTGAGTTGCTGACACATAAAACCACATGCAATAATAACTTGGATGCTGTTTTAAGTTATTAAATTCCAGGGAAGTATGCCATGCAGATAACCAAAACTTACTTGCATAGCACCTCTGGATACTACGTTCTTTCTCCCTCCCTCCCTCCCTTCTTTACTTTCTTTCTTCCCTCTTTCCTTCTGATTTATATAAGTGTATTAATATCAACATAGTGGATTTGAAGTATGCAGAAAAGCACAATAAAGAAATGGTCTTCTACCTAAAACTTATCACTCTATTATTTATCTCTCTAGATCTTTTTCCGTTTTTTTTTTTCTTAACAAAATTGAGATCAGGGGCGCCTGGGTGGTTCAGTAGGTTAAGCGCCCAATTTCAGCTCAAGTCATGATCTCACTGTTTGTGAGTTCGAGCCGCGCCTCGGGCTCTGTGCTGACAGCTCAGAGCCTGGAACCTGCTTCTGATTCTGTGTCTCCCTCTCTCTCTCTGCCGCTACCCTGTTCATGCTTTGTCTCTCTCTTTCTCTCTCTCTCTCAAAAATAAATAAACATTAAAAAAATTGAGATCATACTGGGCTTACTGATATGTAATTTACCATTATCACTTAGTAGGTTGAGAATCTTTTCCCATGGGATAAAACATCTTTCCATGTGATTTTTAATGGTTGCATGGAAAATTTGTGTTATGGATAGACTATGATTTATGTAACCAATTTCATACTGTTTGAATATTTAGTTTGGTTTCCAAATTTTCTGCACTATAAATATTGTAATTAATACCCACGTCATAACCACTAGTACATATCACTGATTATATTTTAGGATTCATATTTGCAAATGACAATGGTAGGTATAAAGTTTATATACATTTTCCAAATTTTTTAACATTGAGGAGTTTCTCTGTGGACTAGCACTATTTGAAATTGACAAATTTCCCAATACCTTTTCAAATACTGAGCATTATCATTATTTTTAAATCCTTCTCTTTTAGCTATAACTTTTCTGGTACTATCAGGCAAACAACTCAATGAAATGCATTTAATTATTGGATCTTTATTTTTATTTACTTAAAAAATTTTTATTTTGAGATTTATTTATTTTGAGAGACAAAGAGAGCGAGTGGAGAAGGGACAGAGAGAGAGAGAGGGAGAGGGAGAGAGAGAATCCCAAGCAGGGTCCACACCGCCTGCACAGAGCCCCATGCGGGGCTGGAAACCACACACTGTGAGATCATAACCTGAGTCGAAATCAAGAGTCTGATGCTTCACTGACTGAGCCCCCAAGGCGCCCCAACTGGGTCTGTTTTAAAAAGAAGGAAACTCTGGGCACCTGGCTGTTTCAGTCGATGGAGCACGCAACTTGATCTCAGCGTTGTGAGCTCGAGTCCCGCATTGGGTGTTGAGATTACTTAAAATAAAATATAAAAAAATAAATAAAAAGAAAGAAACCGAAATTCAGAAAGATTAAACTATAGGTCTCAAGTCACACACTGATTTGAACCCAGACTTGTCTGACTCTATACTCTTAATTCATCTAATATGCAGCCATTATGTAGTTAAAAAAATAAATTATTAAAAAATTATTTCTCTGTTGTATGTGAAACCAAACATTTTCTTTTCTCTATGAGCCATTTGCATGGTTCCTTTCATTAGTCACCTGTTCATGTCTTTTGACAATGTTTTTATATTATGTTCATATTTTTCTCATTTATTTATAGGTATTCTTTATATATTAAGGGCATTAATCTGTTGCCCAGTCTTCTCTTAGTGTTCATTCTACTTTTTTATTTCAATTGCTCCTTCTCTACTCATAAATTTTAAAACCGAAAGATACATTCTAGCAAAGTAACAGCATTCTCAAAGTTTGCAAAACTTTAGAGCTGGGAAGAATTTTTGAGGCTATTTAATGTTTACTACATGTTCACATGTGAAAACAGAGACCTAGATAATGAGGTGACTTGTATATCGAAGGGGAAAAGAAACTCGTACAATCTAACAAACCAAAATTTCAGAAACAGTAACTTATGCCTCTGGCTTTACGTTCCCTTTGTCAAGGGGCAAATTCACGTAATGATTCAATTAGATCGACTCACAGAATATCAACAGTATCTGGTACAGGGAACCCTTTTAAAATTAAGTCTTACGGAGAAGTTCAATACCAACTCATAGTTGACTTCCGCCCAGGCTTAAGGGCAAATCTCCAACTGGTTCATATAAGGGCCACTTGGGTGTGGGGTGAAGCTTTCCTTTCAAGTCCCAGTGCCCACAGGGGCTATCTGAGTTCTGAACCCTCTGCATGGGTGGCAGATATTGGGGGAATTAAGGGTGGGAGTTCCTGCACTGGAGAGTTAGCTGTGGGCTGATCCCACTTATCCCTGCTCTCAGCCCATGTTCAGAAGGATCTTCATCTCCCTCCCACAGTGAAGGACGCGGCTCTGTGAACACCTTCTTCTACCTGAATATTCCTCTGGCTCCTCCTTTCCTTCCCCCACCCCCTTCTTTAATCTTTAGAGCAGAAAAATGTACCCCCAAACTAAGAATCTTTTCTGCTTTAGAATCAACTGGGGCAGAGAAACGTGGCCTGTGTGAAGGATCTAACGGAAGGAAATTGAACAAAACAAACAAAAGACCATACTTTGAGATGTGCACCTGCAGTTGAACCAAGCAGATAAAAGCAGAGTTGTTGGGGGCGGGGCACTTTCATCCTTCCATTTCCATCCCCCTCCCCTTCCCTAACCTGCACTGGCAGTTTCTGCAAGAACAACCTCATAGGAGCCAAAGGCTCCTCAGGAAAATTAAAAAACCTGTGACATAGTTGACTATTTCCTTTTAATTCAGGGTGCTAAAGCCTAGAGAGGGGAATGCACTTGCCTGAGGTCACACAGCAAATTAATAACTTCGCTGGGTCTTAAGTTCAGCTGGCCATTCCAGTGCTCTGTTGAGGGTAATGCTTTGCCAGCCAAATAGAAATCACAAGATGTCAAGTTAAAAGCAATCATTTTAGGGGCACCTGGGTGGCTCAGCTGGTTAAGTGTCTGGCTCTTGATTTCGGCTCTGGTCATGATTTCGTGGTTTGTGGGTGCAAGTCCCACATCAAGCTCCGTGCTGACAGTGCAGAGCCTGCTTGGGATTCTCTCCCTCTCCGTTCTCTCTGCCCCTCCTGTCTCTCCTCTCTCTCTCTCTCAAAATTAACACTAAAACATTTTTTAAAGAATAAAATATAAATAAATAAATAAATAATAAATAAATAAATGAAAAGTTTTCTTCTGTTCCTAGTTTGCAGAGTTTTTATTACTAATGGGTATTGAATTTTCTCCAGTGTTCTCTCTGAATCTATTGAAGTGAACATATGACTTTTTCCTTTATTCTGTTAATGTGCTGAATTACATTGATTTTCAAATGTTAAACCAATTTTGCAATCCTAGAATAAACTCTATGTGGTCACACTGAATTATCTCTTTTCATTTATTGCTGGATTTGATTGCTACCATTTGGTTAAGAATTTCTGTGATCATGTTCCTTAGGAGTGTTGTTACCTAATTTTTTTGAATGGCCTTAGCATCAGGTTAATGCTGTCTTCATAAAATGAGTGGGAAAGTAATTCCTCCTTACTTCCTGAGGCAGTTTGTGTGGAATTGTATTATTTCCTCCTTAAATGTTTGGGAGAATTATTAAAGTTACTTGGGTCTAGAATTCTTCTGTGGTACACTCTTATTTTATTTTTTATTTTAGTTTTTTAAATGTTTATTCACTTTTGAGAGAGAGCACATTCAGGGGAGGGACAGAGAGATAGGGAGATGGAGAATCCCAAGCAGGCTGCCCACTGCCAGCATGGAGCCCAGTGCAAGGCTCGAACTCACAAACCGTGGGTTCATGACCCAAGCCAAAATCAAGAGTCAGATGCAGAACCAACTCAGCCCCTTTGTGGGACAATTTTAAGTTATAATTCAATTTCCTCAATAGATATAAAGCCCTTTACATATTATTTCTTTTGTCTATTTATTAAGTGATATGTTCAAGCAATTTGTCCATTTCATCTAAATTGTCAAAAGTGTTAGCATACAGTTATTAAAATTTTCCATTATCATTTTTTTAATGTCTGTAGAAACTGTAGTGATGTACCCTTTCTCATTCACAATATTAGTAATTTGTTTTGCTTACTCTCTCTCTTTCTCTCTCTCCCTTATAATCATTTCTCTTTGAAAAGCTTAACTAAAAATTTATCACTTTTATTGATCTTTTTCAAAGAACCGACTTTTGTTTTCATCAATTTTCTTTTTTGTTTGTGTGTTTCTATTTTACTGCTGTTTGCTATGTCCTTCCATTTCCTTTGGGATTAATGTCTTATTTATCTTCTTGCTTCTCAACATAAGCTTTAGACCTTTCTGCTTTTCTTTTCTTTTTTTTCTTTAAGTTTATTTTGAGAGAGTGAGACAGAGAAAGTGTGTATGTGCATGTGAGTGGAGGAAGGGCAGAGAGAGAGGGGGAGAGAGAATCCCAAACAGGCCCCGCACTGCCAGTACGGAGCCCGCTATAGGGCTCAAACCCATGAACCGTGCACTCATGACCTGAGCTGAAATCAAGAGTCAGACTCTTAACCCACTGAATCATCCAGGTGCCCCTCTGCTTTTCTAATCTAGGTAGATAAAGCTAAATATTTCCCTTTAAATTCTGCTTCAACTGAAGGCCACAGACTTTTATCTGTTGTATGCTCATTGTCAATTAATTCAAAACACTTTCTTTAAAAAATTTTTTCTTAATGTTTACTTTTAAGAGAGAGAGAAGAACAGAGTGTGAGTGGGGGAGAGCCAGAGAAAGGGAGACACAGAATCCAAAGCAGGTTCCAGGCTCTGAGCTGTCAGCACAGAATCCAATGTGGGGATTGAACTCACGAACCACAAGATCATGACCTGAGCTGAAGTCAGACGCTTAACTGACTGAACCACCCAGGCACCCCTAATTCAAAACATTTTCTAAGTTTTTTCCTAGTATTTTCCTTGACTCGTGGGTTATTTAGAGTATGTTCCTTAACTTTCATATAGTTGGAGATTTTCCATATGTATTTTATTATTAATTGTTCCCCCTTCCTGTTGTGTGACCAGAAATAGCCTCCAGGTAGAAAGTGAGGGTATACTCACCTCCTCTATCTTTCTTCTCTCAGAGAAGAGTTGCCAGATAAAATATAGAACACCCACTTAAATTCAGATTTCAGATAAACAGTGAATTTTTTTAAGCATAAATACGTCTCAAATATCGGATGGGAAATACTCATACTAAAAACTATTCATTGTTTATCTAACATTCATATTTAGCAGGGCATCGTGTATTTCTTTTACTAAATCTGGCAACACTACCCAAAGATCACAGAGTTCTACTTTGCCGTTTCTTCAATGCGTGAAGACAGTTGATTCAGATCTTTTTTTTTCTCTCTCTCTCAGTTTTCTAGTTGTTTATCATGAGAGGGAAAGTCTGGTACTAGTTACTGTCTTGGTGAATATCAAAAGTCTCATGCCTCCTTAATTTTTATTTTATGAAGGGGTGCCTGGGTGGCTCAGTCGGTTAAGTGGCCAACTTCGGCTCAGGTCATGATCTCGCGGTTCGTGGGTTCGAGCCCCGTGTCAGGCTTTGCGCTGACAGCTCAGAGCCCGGAGCCTGCTTTGGATTCTGTGTCTCCCTCTCTCTCTGACCCTTTCCTGTTCATGCTGTCTCTCTCTCAGAAATAAATAAAAAACATAAAAAAAATTTAAAAAAAATTTTTTTATTTTATGAAAAAAAATCAAAGTTTATTATTTTTGAGAGAGAGAATGCAAGCAAAGGAAGGTCAGAGAGAGAGGGAGACACAGAACTGAAGCAGGCTCGAGGCTCTGAGCTGTCAGCACAGAGCCTGACTTGGGGCTCAAACTCAACGAATGCCAAGCTCACGACATGAGCCGAAGTCAGACGCTTAACTGACTGAGCCACGCAGGCGCCCCTGCTCAATGTACTTTTAACAAAAGTCCCTTATACTACTCTTGTCTATTTTTCGCTCATTCTTATCTAGTCCTATACACAGTTGTTACTTGTGTTTTGCTTTTTTTTTTAATCTTGCAGAGATTTGTGTGATTTAATCAAGTTTGTCAATCTTTTCTTTTATGCCGTCTTAGCTTTGAGTCGCAATTAGGCAGATCTTTGCCCTGCCAAGGTGATAAAGAAACAGTCTACCATTTTCTTCTGGAAGTTTTGGGACTTGATCTTAAAAAATGTAGGTATTCGGTCGAGTTTTGGTGGTTCCGGTGTGAGGTGTGCTGCAGCCTGATAACTTTCTCCTCCGCACGGATTGTGAGGTTCCTCCAGCCTCACATGTTGGGCAACCCAATATTTCTTTGTTGTTTCCAGATGCAGGGGTAGCACCTAGCTTAAGATAAATTCAGCCAATTCATATTTCCCCCCAGGAAACAGTTAATGGTTTGCTGCCTCCCTCGTCTCAGCCCCTCCTTCTCTGAGGGGCCTGTTGCTCTTCCGGATCTTGACTCGCATTGGGCTGAACTCGTGTGCTCCTGAACCTCTTGTTTACGACATTTAGGGCTGCACCTTTTCCTATTCCAACCTCAAAACCTCAGGTTTCAGGGGCTTAAGAAGTCTGCTCTTAAATGATGGCTTTTGCCTCGAGTTTCCAATATCTGTTTTGAAACCGAAATGAGAATGTTCTCTTTCTCTCTCCCTTCTGCACCCCAAGGGCAGTCACCTAGGATGCTGGCCACTGTCGTCAGAGTGCTGGGGGTGGGGAGATGAGAGGCAGGGGTGGCATGAAATAGAGATCACGGAGATCCCGGGCCACTTTTTCAAAATACGCCTCCATTATGTCCCAACATCAGTTAACAGGGTTTTCTGGAAGGTTCGGGGCTTCATTTGAATGCTATTAAGCAGAGCCCTGAAGCGCTCTGCTAGCGCCAACTCTAGCCCAGCTTCCACCAGGTCACCTTGGGTAAAGTGTGCCCCCGCACGGTCTCTGAGCCTCAGTTTCCACATCTGTACTGCTTCTTTCCCCGGCTCCCCGTGAAAATCCAAATATGTCCACCGAGGCTAAAAGCACAACACATGTAAGGCATTACTGTTATCTTCATTCTCATCAAAAACATTTATCTAGCACCCCCCTCCAGTGTTCAAAACACCCTTCGAACGCATCTGTTCTACCACATAACAAATACCTCTTTGAGATGTTTTTAATTGCACGTTACTTCCTTTCAGACCTGATTCATTTCTGATCTGAACAGCAACAAAGGGAGCTTTTATCGCCGAGGTCATTTCTGGAAATTAAATTTCCATTTTCAACACTAATGCTACTGTAAGGTGCGGCCGTTTCTGTCCCGTATTGTGTCTGACAGCGACCAGCCCGGTTGTGCAAGTGACTGAATACGAGTATGTAAATGGACGGCATAAAAAGACATTTTTAAAAAGCAGGGGGGGAAAGAAAAACATTTAAAGTAGGAAATTAGAGCAGTTATTGGATCCCACACCATGGTTAATGAGTGCGCGGAAAGCAAACAGTTTCTGGCCCTGGGACCCGAAGCGTTGGGATCACGGCGACACGTCTCCTGTTTTTCGAAGGAAGTCCGTAATAGCCTCCACACATGGGAAACCTTCGGTTTGCATTTTTTAGTGCCTCCAGGGAGGACCGGGTTTCTGGTTTCAAATCTGTTAAATTTTCCTTTAAAAGACGGGTTTTGTTCAGAAACCCAAACAGAAATTAGCATATTAAGACTATATGCAGGTCACGCGTTTGCCTCCGTCCTCAAAGATTTCATCAAGCGTGGCTTGCAAAACATTAGTGAGTTCTCAAGAGGCAGGACGGGACATGGTCTCTTTTGCCTAGTTAGGTAAAATCCCTTAAAAGCCCCACACCCTGTTTTTTATTTATTTATTTTTTAATTAAGGTTTATGTATATAAAAGCTGGCCAAATGCCCATCAATATGTTAAAAGTGGCCATTCCTGGCTGGGGAGTTATGGGCTATTTTAATTTTCTTCTTCTTGTGTATCCATGTTTTCTAAAAAAAAATTTTTTTTTTTTGTGATAGAAGAACATGGCTTTAGAAATGAGTAAAAACTAGGAGGTACTTCAGACAAAGCAAAATGAAAACTCACAAATAGTTCTGCTTTTTTACCTTGTTCCTGGCGCACTGATCTTAAAACAGGCGCCACCTTCACTCCGTTCAAATTAATAAAAGCTCTTTTACTGAGCACCTACTAGCTGTGACACTAATGCTTTTCTCCTGCTCTGATAGTCACCTTTGTTTTCATTTTTACAAATGAGTTTTGCCCGGTCTGAAGACTGAATGGCACCTGGCATGAAGGTAACAGAGGGATTCATGAGAAAAAGAAAAGCCATTCCTCCCTCATGCGAACTTGGGCTGAGTGTGTCTTATCCATAATACTCTAAATGTTGGAGACTGACTCCCAAAAACATGCCTATTCAGTTCAACTTTGGAGCATGGCGGTTCTGCGGTCATGACTTAGTCCTATCTTGCTGTATGAACTTGGGCCAATCATTTCCTTGGCTCTGGGAGACTCTGAGAGAGATTGCTCCCTGCTCACTAAAGATCCACTTTCCTTCTCTTCCTTTTCCTCCTCTTTTTCATCCTCTCCTTCTTGGTCACCATCATCAATATCATCATCATCATCATCATCATCATCGTCGTCGTCATCGTCATCACAGAGCTAACCCCCATTCCTCAGTACCCCGCACACTTAGATTTGGCTATGTGACTGGATCCCAGTCAACAGAACGTGAGCATGTATAATATATGCCGGGGCGCCTGGGTGGCTGTCATTTGAGCGTCCAGCTCATGGTTTTGGCTCAGGCCATGATCTCATGGTTCATGAGTTCGAGCTCTGCATTGGGCTTTGACAGCATGGAGCCTGCTTGGGATTCTCTCCTTCCCTCTCTCGGCCCCTCCCTCACGCTCTCTCATGGGCACTCTGTCTCCCAAAATAAATAAATAAACCTAAAAATATAGAAATGATATGTGCTATTTTTGGCCAGGGATATAGGGAAGTATTATGTCCCCTCACCTTCCCACCTTCTCTCTCGCCTTCCTCTGGTTGCATGATGATTATGAGAGGGCTGTCCCCTGCCCAGGGGCTGCTTGAGCCACACAACAGAAAGAGGCGAGGTCCTTGAGTTGCAGCATGGAGGAAAGTGTACACTGATGGGGAATATCTGCTTAAGACTATTACTTAAGGACTAGTAGAGGTGGCTTGTGTTTGAGGCATCGTGTTTGGGGTCTATCACCGCCACCCCACTGCCTAACCCCTGAAGAATCAAATACCGACACCCAGAGTCTGAGGCAGAATCAGTGTGGAAATTCAAGTGTGAGAGAGATTCA